>CM042447.1:24323106-24723106 GCA_023631565.1 Gymnocephalus cernua
CTGCCTTCAAGCAACAAGATAATGCAAAACCACATTCTGCACACATTACAAAGTCCTGGCTGCAGAGGAAGACGATATGGGTACTTGACTGGCCTGCCTGCAGTCCCGACCTGTCTCCAATAGAGAATGTGTGGCGCATTTTGAAGCGCAAAATGTGACTACGAAGACCCTGTACTGTTGCCCACCTTAAGACTTGTTTGCAGCAAGAATGGTACACGGCGACTTATTGGGACATTAGCTTATTCACCGTAACCCCGACAGTTAGACAAATCGATACATACCCTTCTCATCTCCGTGTGTGTCGTAACTCTGTCTGACGGCTCCACCGGTAGCTTAGCCTAGCACAGATCCTGGAGGTAACCGGCTCCATCTAGCCTAGCTTAGCACAGATCCTGGAGGTAACCGGCTCCAACTAGCATACTGCTCCGAGTAAGTGACAAAATAATGGCAACATGTTCCGATTTACATGTTGTGATTTGTATAGTCACAGCGTGTACATATAACAAGGTCACTTGAGACACAGCCATCTTCTAACCGTATATAAACTGGGAACTATATTCTCAGAAAGGGAAGCGGTGAATAAGCTAATGTCCCAATAAGTCGGGTTATTCCTTTAACCAAGCGTTCTTGAGTTTGTTGTAGAATCTTTGAGATTTGAGAAAAAGAACATTCTCCAGCACATGCAGTTCCTAACAGGTAGCGTCAGCCATAGGTCCGATGAAACAATGACGTGTATCTGAAAAATATCTCAAGGTTAGTTTTTTAAAGGTCCTATGGCATGAAAATGTCACTTTAAGAGTTTTTTTTCATCATGACATCATGGCTTTCAAACGAGCAAAGTGGCAGTTGGTCAAGACCACACCCCCACCCTCCACCTTGCCCCCCCCCCTCCTCAATAGCTACATACACAAAAATGGCACGTCCTAAGGAAAGCTCATTGTGGGACTGGCTCTAGTGGCTGTAATGTTGCACCAAGTCTGAATTTCAGGAAAGAGACTTCAGATACAGTATTAGGGGACCACTAAGGTCTATATAAAAGAGACTTCAGATACAGTATTAGGGGACCACTAAGGTCTATATAAAAGAGACTTCAGATACAGTATTAGGGGACCACTAAGGTCTATATAAAAGAGACTTCAGATACAGTATTAGGGGACCACTAAGGTCTATATAAAAGAGACTTCAGATACAGTATTAGGGGACCACTAAGGCCTATATAAAAGAGACTTCAGATATAGTATTAGGGGACCACTAAGGTCTATATAAGAGACTTCAGATACAGTATTAGGGGACCACTAAGGTCTATATAAGAGACTTCAGATACAGTATTAGGGGACCACTAAGGTCTATATAAAAGAGACTTCAGATACAGTATTAGGGGACCACTAAGGTCTATATAAAAGAGACTTCAGATACAGTATTAGGGGACCACTAAGGTCTATATAAAAGAGACTTCAGATACAGTATTAGGGGACCACTAAGGTCTATATAAAAGAGACTTCAGATACAGTATTAGGGGACCACTAAGGTCTATATAAAAGAGACTTCAGATACAGTATTAGGGGACCACTAAGGTCTATATAAAAGAGACTTCAGATACAGTATTAGGGGACCACTAAGGTCTATATAAAAGCATCCAAAGAGCAGCATGTCATGAGACCTTTAAAGATTATTTTTGGGGCTTTTATTTGATAGGACAGATGAAGACAGGAAAGGGGGTAGAGAAACTGGGGATGACATGCAGCAGGGTTGGATTCAAACCCGGGCCGCTGCCGTAAACACTGAGCCTTAGTACATGGAGCAAGCTCAACCAGGTAAGCTACCAGGGCGCCCCCTGATGTGGAAAGTTGACAACATCCTTTCAAATCTCTCTTCAACTTGATTTCTAACAGAAAGACCATTCGTGACTTGACATGAAACTGAAATCCCAAAAGCAAACTATCTTAGGTTACTTATCTCTGCCTGCTGCTCTCTCTCACTCTCTTAATTGACAATAATAATGGTGCGTTCTTTTTGCCTCGGAAGTCAGAGGTCGGAATTGGGAATGACGTCACACCCGAGTTGAATGCGTTCTTTTTGTCAAGTCGGATTTTCATTGTTTTCATTAGCTCTAGCCAGGTTAGCCATTGTTAGCAATGCCAGTTTATAACAATGCATGCACGTTCTTTGTGCATTCAAACCGCGTGACAACACAGATAGAAGACAGCGCTGCGTGTACGACTGATTTAGTGTGACACAAATAACACAGAAGTGCTTATAACTGTGTTACTACAGCTTTCACAACTGTCGATACACGGAGCAGCCATGTTGGATTTTTAGCTCGGGGTACTCCGTGGTTGTACGAGTTACGAGCTCGGAAATCCGAGGTCAGGGGGCGTGTTTACGACTTACGACTTGTAAAATACGAGTTCCGAGGCAAAAAGAACGCACCATAAGAGTTACACCCTGTGGCACCACTTTAGCTCCACATGATTGGTGGAACATAGACAATTTACATGTAAGCCCACATCAACATAATTATTTAGACATAAATCCTTAAGATGTTCCATTCCAGGCAATGGGGGCCAGTTTTCCTTTGTGGTAATGTATCCTTAATTCTGCTTTAGCTAGTCTCAGCTAGTTTTTCCAGTCAAAAAATAGTACTGCCCACACATTCATCCAAAGAAATTAACAGTAAACGCTGCCCATCAAAGTCTCCTACTGGCAGTTCCAATTGAGGTTCGGTGCCTTTAAGGATATCCTGACAGTGGATGTTTAGAGTCATTTCCCAGCTATTATTGGATTCCAGAGTAGAAGCCTTCGGGTCAGGTGCTTTTCTAAACACTGGAAGTCACGAGAAGTTGGAGGTATAGAGTGTGTGGGTGGCATGTTGGAGAGTGACATCAGCCCAGCGAGCTGTCTGAGTGTGGGAAAACCTGGTGGCTAAGCCTCAGCAATGAGAGCGTTTATGTTCTGGATGCAATAAGGAATATTTACAAGTGAGGTGTGTTTAGACTGCAACGTGGCAGTATAAAGGTGGGGTGGTGGCGGGGGCTGAGGGGCAGCTGGAGCATTTAAAGCGCCAACATTTTACAACGTGTCATCTCCGTCCTGAGGTCACACAAACATGGGGAGGGCATCAGTAGGAGGAAATTATCTATTTACAGATGAGATGAGTAAGGGAGACTGCAGCATGAGCTTGTGTTTACAGACAGATTCCTGTAGTTCTGATTGATTTTCACAATTACACTTAAAAGCAAGAAAGCATTGAAACAGGCTCATTGGACAAATGGACCAACAAAGATCCTGACACACTAGGCAATATCCAACGCTCTGCATTGCTTCATGTTGCCTCACTGTTAAATACTGTACCACAACTAACAGCTGATAACCAGCTGACTGCCAGCATGCTAGGGATGGGCATGATTAATCGACGATCGACGATTGATCATTAAGAATTTCGTCGATCACGTTAATTTGTCATTGATTAAACTAATGCAGGTTGCGTTGTGTAGTGTGATTGCAGCAATGAAATGATTTCCAGTGTGTCAGCAGTAATTAAACCTGTTACCACCCGGGGGCGCCATAGGCTGCTCAGTTAGCTGCGAGTTACGTTTTGATTCAAAGTAAACATGAAGAGGTCACGGCGAAGTGTAGCGTGGGACCATTTTGATTTAAAAAACGACTTAGTTCACTGCAAACACTGCGACGCCGTGTATAAGTACAACACGGCCACGACTCAAATGATGTACCACTTAAACAAAGTGCATCCGACCCTGGTTAACGTCGGTGGCGGTGCGTCCTGCTCTCAGTATCAACCTAGCATCAACTCGGCGTTAGCACGGAGGAGCTGCGATGCACAACGAGCAGAGGGAAATTACCGGAGGGATCTGCACGTTCATTGAGATGGATATTGGAACCAGCATTTCACATTCCATCACAACGTACCATCACCAGACTGGTAGAAACTCACTACGAAACGAGGTTCCCCGGGCCGGGCTGGCCAAGTTAGCGCGGAGGTAGCTACCTGCAACCCGTGCTGGTGTCGTGCCAATGTACTTACCCCCGCCAGGATTAGCACCAGGTAGCGGTCGCGTGTGACCCATGGATGTATTAAGGGAACCTCAGACCCCAGTATCATGTCAACCTGCTTATTTTTCTCAACAAAAACCAGTAGACTGGTGCAGAAGTTCTATGTGAGTAACTGGTTATTTTGTATTAGGCTTTGTCCGTGCCTTGGATAGTTTGGAGTTACATTTTGACAAAACCTGTCAGATCTAAGTAGTATTATGTTTTTGGTTAAGTTATTATTGAACATGATTCTTTTTATTTATTATTTTGGAACAAACGAGGGTCTCTGTTTAACAACGCCGGCTCGCAGCAACGGTTCCGCTGCTAAATTAAACACCGCAGCGCATATATCTTCAAGTTTAGCCAAACCTCCAGTTTAACTGTCACACGTTGTTCTTCTTGTAATTAAGATCTCATCGAGGTAAAAACATGCTGTATTTTTGTATTTTCATTGCGTTTTTAATTTATAAAAAGTTAAATAAATAATGAATTTTAATATAAAAATATTAATGATTAATCGATAATTGATCATTAATTCTCCCGACGATCGACGAAGAAAATGTAATCGAATGCCCATCCCTACAGCATGCACATAATACTCTGCACCTGTGTGGAAGAAAACAACTGATCAGTATTCTGTTATTGTACTCACTAACATTGGAGAAGGACAAACAAAATCATTTTCACTTCACTGTGAATCTATTAGTTTGTTAGATGCCCACAGTAGGCTACTCATCTATCATATGATAATAATAAACTGAAAAGTGAAGCCAATCCTGATGTGCCTTAAATCTACATTCTATTTAATTTCCGGTACCGGAAAAAATGTGAATGGTACACCATCCTTTTACATGCAGATGAATGGGGGCAGTACCCGGAGGTCGACGTTTACAAGTCGGTAAACTTCTGGTGGATGACTCACAGAAGGGTTGAAAATCAGCAATTTCCCCACTTTAGCGTTTAGCTTAGCACAGCGCCATTGCAACCATAAAAAACAATGGCTTGGCTGCGTCATCCTCACCAGGTTACCCACTTGTCAAAAATCGTCACATCCGGTTCAAAATGTTCGCCAAAGTCAGGGCTTCAAAACGGCAGTCCCCAAACCAATGGGTAACATCACGGCTGCTACGTCCACTTTTATGTACAGCTTGTGATTTGAGCTGGCACTGTAAAGTGTAGTGTCAGTGCCCAGTGGTTGTTTTCATGGCGTGTGCTCAGGTCACCTAAAAAACACCAGGTGGTTGTGACTACAGAGTAGAAATACTGTGCATTACCAATATAGCACTGAATGCAATTTATATTGGGTTTAGTGACCTTAAACAGTTTTGGCATGTTTGTTTAGTTGTAAGGGACCTCTGTTTTATAGTAAGTATTTGATGATTATTAATCTGGACTTCCAGATTAGGAGTAAGAAGCTGGTCCTGTCTGTATGTAAAGCTGAGGTTATCTCTACAGCTCGACAGCAGACTTTATATTTGGCCTGCTGGGGTCTAAAAAAATAAATATCTGCAACATTAGTAGACCTGGAACCAGAGCTGACTGACTGCAATGGAGCAAAGCGAGAGCAAGTTTAGGCAGACAACTCAACTACTCAGGAATAGCTCACTAAGATAAGCTACTTACTCAACAATATGAGGTTGAAGAATCACATCTCACGTCTGTCTTGACAGTTTTTCAACTTCTCTCCTGAAATGCGAAGCCATAGTATAGTATGTCGAAAAAAGTGATAAAAAAGCCACAGTATAGTATTTCGAAAAAAGCCATAGTATAGTATGTCGAAAAAAAGTCATAGTATAGTATGTCAAAAAAGTTATGAACCCCATGTATTTTATCATATATTATAGGGTGAGGCTATTTGCACCCCTGATACAATTAGCAGTGTATGCTATTTGTACCCCAGTGCAATTAGAAATAAATGCTATTCGTACCCCAGTGCACACAATGTGTTCTATTAATACCCTCTTCTGGTACAAATATCAATGTATGCTATTTGCACCCCTGTGCATTGCACCTTGGCATATATTTACACACAGTTATCCATACGACTCATGTGTTACACCTTTTTGGAATATTATCGTTGCAGTGTCCAATATGGTTACCCTAACCATAACCAATCCCACTAACCTAACCAACCCAACCAGAGCAGGCAACGAGTACTAGCCATTCAGGGATGAGTCCCATAATGAATATTCATGAGTCTTCCCCCACCACTATGACTTGCGCAATGGCAAATTATCCAATCCCAAATTAAAAAAACAAGATGTTCTCACTGGGAATCAAACCCCAGACTCCCAGACCACAGCTCAGTGCTCTAACCAATCACCTAGCAGTTCTTGTGGAGTGGAGGACGACTGTTTACTCAAGGGGCCAGTCTTCTCTCCTCAGAGTGAAGCCTCCTATGGCGCCATTTTGATGCTAATAAGCCATCACCCCCCGTTAGCATCCCATTCACTGCCATTCATTTTGGCGTCACTTTGACAGCCAATGACTTTATATCTGAAGCGTTTCAAGACTTCATTTGTCCGTTGTTTATTTCTAAAGAAAGACGACAATGTATAAAAGGCTCCATTACCTTGTACCTCACGTTATGGCTCCGTAGCAGACGTTTTTATAAAAATAGGCTAACGATTGTGTTATAACCACACGACTTACTGTCGCATAGTACAGGAATTACCGTATAGTACAGTAGAAGCTCACAGGCAGTTTCGACGTACATTAGCTGTTTAGTTTAATTACTAATGTTAACTAGCATTTTAGTGATCAATAATTAGCCTGTGCCTATGTTATCTCCTTACAAATACCTACGCTCTCCGTCTCTGATAGATTGGGAATGATTGAGATTTCTCTTGGCACAGCTACCAGAAGACTTACAACGTTCAGACACGTTGTTCACGTCACATCGGCGGCGGGAAGCTAAGTTTGCAGCTGCGCAGTAACGCTCAGTAACACTTTCCCATCACCGGAAAAGTGCTGGAAAGAGGCTTCACTTGTCTCCGTTGAAAACAGCGGGATCGCTGTGTCCATTTTATATACTGTCTATGTGTTTACTACATGGTGTCTTCAAGCCTCGGTTGCTAGGTAACTATACTGTATACAAAAAGTAGGTATCCTACTAACTAACTAACTAACTAAGTAACGGTTGTATGCTTTCACTGAAGACAGAAAGTGCAGCTGTAGTATCCATTTTACACTAGAAATTCAATTGTTGTAAACTTTAGAGACAAAACTTTCTTAATATGCCAGTTTCTGCTGTCAAGGAAGATGAACGTTGGTGCACGCGAGCAACGTGTTTTTGTTGTTATGTCACAGGGTGTGAATAGCTCAGCTGTGTGGCCCCGAGGCTATTCGTACCGGGGGTGCAAATAGACACTCTGCTTTTTTAGTCACTTTTTTCGTCATACTATAATATGGCTTTTTTTTGACATACTATACTATGGCTTTTTTTTCTTTTTTTCAACATACTGTACTATGGCTTTTTTTCTCTTTTTCCTTCGGGGCGGCATAGGGGTTGCGGGTACGCACAACCCTGAAGTAACCCACTGCAACCGTGATCTTCCCTTACTGTCATAAGGACAACACAGCACTTTCACTCAGGAGACCGGGGTTCATGTCTCAAGTGTCATGGTTAAGTAGGCTACTTTCCTAATCCCAACTGTCCTTAGCATCTTTATGGAGACTCAGGAATGGAGGTTTAGGAAAGTACTTTTCCGTAACACGTGGGACATTAACCCCAGTCTCCTGGGAAGAAGTCTTTGTGCTTCTGGGTGTTAGCGCACACCTCATGAGTATTGAACTCATGACCACTGTGTTCTTCCAACCAGCCTTCCATCATGCTGAGCTATTTGATCTGAGACTCTACGCTACTGTTTCGAGTATTTGACTTTTCCGTTCCAGTTTTAGACTTTAAAATTGGACAACACATCAGAGAGACTGAACTCTCAACCTCCAATCTTCATGAGACTATAACTTCCACTATATCTTGCTGAGCAATATGTAAAGCTTGTAAAGGCTCTGGTTGGAAGTTGTATTTATCGTTCACATTTCAGGAGAGAAGTTGAAAAACTGTCAAGACAGACGTGAGATGTGATTCTTCAACCTCATATTGTTGAGTAAGTAGCTTATCTTAGTGAGTTATTCCTGAAGCTGACATCTCAAATGTTGGTTCTATTATTTGTTGTTCACACTTTGTATCTATTCCTATGTGTGTCCTATCTAAGGCCATGTCCACATGAAGACGTTTGGATGCAAACGCATCCGTCTTCCCTGGATTCGGTTCAAGAAAATTCACGTCCACATGAATCCATTTGTAAATGACTCAACACGCTACTTCATATTCCAGGCCTGTAGGCGCCGCTGTTATTGCTACAGAAATTAACCATAAATGAAGAAGAGCAGCCTTCAGTCACTTCCACTTCCCTTCATAACATGACCAGCTAGTTCTCTTAATACATCTATGGACTAGACTTTAATAACTTTCACCACTGCTCATTATATAAAGGCCACCGCTAGTAAACATGTCTTTGTTTACATTGTATAATGTGCTGTTGGATTGCTTTTTATTTTGCAATTCTGTCCGCTATCGGACATGATTGCAGCGCGCTAGCTAGCAGAGCTAACGTTAGCTCTGCTAGCTAACATCGGCAGTCAAACAAACATCAATGATCCGATGTCTTTTTGATAATCTAGCTACACGTTTTTCTTGCGGTAGCCTTTCTACAATAAGCGGTGCTAAAAGTTACTGCTTATGGGGCGTCAAATGTAAAAGGCTGGTTACACTTTTTTAGCTGATACATTTTCAACATTTAGCTCACTTTCCTCACATTTAGCGCATTTTCCTCACATTTGAGACAGAAATATCTAAATCTAAATGTTAAATGTTAAATCTAAATATATCTAAATCTAAATGTTAAATCTAAATCTAAATGTTAAATGTTAAATCTAAATCTAAATGTTATATCTAAATCTAAATGTTATATCTAAATCTAAATGTTAAATCTAAATATATCTAAATCTAAATGTTAAATGTTAAATCTAAATCTAAATGTTATATCTAAATCTAAATGTTATATCTAAATCTAAATGTTAAATCTAAATGTCATATATAAATCTAAATGTTAAATGTTAAATCTAAATCTTAAATACATATCTAAATATTATATCTAAATCTAAATCTTAAATATATATCTAAATATTATATCTAAATCTTAAATATATATCTAAATATTATATCTAAATCTAAATCTTAAATATATATCTAAATCTTATATCTAAATATAAATCTTAAATATATATCTAAATCTTAAATCTAAATGGTATATCTGTCGCCAAGTGTAAAGCTAAATATTTAGAAAATATTCAAATCCCCAAGGAAACCACGCCCACTGCAGTGGCTTCAAATCGCGCTGCGATCCTGCAGAGCAACAGCGACATGAACAGAAGTGAACAGACATAAAACGGGGAGAGAGACGGGGGATGACACGCAGCAAAGGGCAGCAGGTCAGACTCAAACCCCAAACTCCGCGCAGCTGCAGGACTCTGCCAACATGGGGCGAGCACTCTTACTGGGTGAGCTAGAGGTCGCCCCAGGACTCTTTCCTATTGGTTGACTCCCTGGAGAAAGACGCAGACAGGCTGCAGCTGATGACGTCAGGCACAGCTCTGTGGTTTTGCTGATTGCTTCGTATGTTTCCTTTAGTTCACCTGAACATCACTTCAGCTATCACTGCCTGGATCAGGTTAGGGTTTTGGTATTTTTTGGATGTAATTCAGTGTAATTCTCAGGTTTGTCAGTGAAGTGTATGGAACTCTACTGCAGAGGCCAGGGTTTTGGCTAACAGTGAGAAGCAGGGTGACAGCTGTTTCAAATGAATGGGTTAACTCACGTTGCATGCGTGTCTGGTGTCTGAAAAGTGTAAAGTCAGTTGATCTGACCTGAGAAGCAGCCAACCTCCTGTCCTATTCACATTGTTGGCATTACAAGATTGAATTTTGATTGCTGTCAGCATGACTTAGCATGGGTATTTCAGCCTCATGGAAAAGTGCCAATGCTATTGTATGGGCCTGGAGCACTTTGCAGCACTCATAAGAGCATGGCCATTTAAAGCACCAAAGGGCAGGGTTACGTTGGATGGTGTTATTGCGTGTTGTAGACAGTGCAGGGACTGGCCAACAACCACAGTTCTAGACCCTCCTCTCTGGAAACAGAAACAGGAGACACAAAGGAGGGGTTTGTATGTCACAGGAAATGGTAATACTGATGACAATTGGGGATGGGGGACAGAGTGGAAACAGATTTAGGGAAGGAGAAGTGAGAGGCAAGCTGTTCTTGAAGCCAAGGATGTTTGGAATATGTTACCTACTCATGTTACTATTGATTAATTAAGAGGCTTGGAGGAGCGGAAGTGGGGGTTGGGGTGGGAATTAGGGGTTACTTAGCGGAAGAAGCAGCTCTGGGATCAATTATGAACCTGGGGGCTCTGGAGCCTCCTCTTTGAACCCACTGTTGACTTCAGAGAATCGGGGACTGAATGACAGTTATTCTTTATAAAGACATGGCAATGCTGTAACACTGACCAGGGCAACTGGGGCATCTGAACTCAAATCATTTGCCTCCAAACACATCTGGAGGAAAAGACTAGATCACGGCTCTGAGCTAGCCATCGGGAAGAAAGGAGATATGAGTTCTTTATAGAAATGGCACTATAGCAGCAAATCCTCAGACCACTGGGATCTGCTCTCAGTCATGAGAACTTTGGGAAACTGAGGAAGTGTTTTAATTCAAAAGGTAGTGACAGAGATGTGCACATTAGTGGTCAGGGTATCATTGGATAATCCGTAATTCATTTAAGATTAGCAAAATGAAAAACACTCATTTGGGTTTCAAAACAAAAAACGGAAAAAAACATTTCTAGTGTCAGAATCAGAAAACAAAAAAGCAATCCAAAACGGCCAGCTTTTGGCAATTCCTTTTATCATTATGCTTTTGGATTAAAGAATGAAAAAGTCTGTGTACAATTCATTTTATCGTTTCAAACCAAAAACGTACGGAGCCCCTAAAGGGACATGGGAAACTTTTTTTCCCTGTTGCGCACAAAAAAGATTCTGGAAATGTACCTGATAGTGTCATCAACAAACTTAAAGATGATAAGTCAACTGTTAACTGATTTTATGCTGTGAATGTGAAATATTAACTTTAGCCACACATTACGTTAATTAACATTAGCAGTACTTTGTTGGCATCATTTTGCCAGCCTTGGATTGGTTTCTTGTGAGCATGAGCGCACCAGAAAGTTTCCTGTGCGTACCAGAAAGTATCTCGTGCTTACCAATAACTTTATCATGCTCACCAGAAAGTATCTCGCGGTCACCAGAAAGTTTCTCGTGCTCACCAGAACAGCAAATCAAAAAAATATCCCCATGTCCCTTTAGGGGCTCCGTATAAATACCTCTTCCTTGGCAGCCATTCTGACTGCTACTCAGATTGGTATATCGTGCACATTATAAAGTATCTTGTGCACACCAGAAAGTCCCTCCTGCACAGTGGTGTAGTCAACGTGATACGCAGGTATGCGCCGTATACCCAATAGGAAAAGTCAAGGATTTCCGTATACCCACTCAGGGCATGAAGTTAACTTTTTTGACCACCAGCCACTGTGGCAGGTGGATTTAAAAATCCACCTGCCACAGTGACTTTTTACCAGCCAGATTTATTTTTGCCTCATAAAGGTGAATAACAGGAATTACTGTGTCTCTCTGATCCTATCCTGTCCTATTCATCGTAGCCTGTGTATTAAGGCAAAACATAATAATTTATTGAATTAATCAAATTTGAACATACAGCTAAGCCTATGTGTCAGTGGCTTGTTGATCTTTACATTGTTAGTTAATTTTCTATCCTGGTCTGGGACACACATTCATACGGTTTGAGTAGCTACTTATTGGACTTTAACTTATTGCACTTACAATAATGAGCGTAGCTGTCCTCAATTTAGGTTATTATGTACGTCTCATCTCCGTTTTTTCCTGCATTCACCGTGTGATTGTGTCCGTGTGTCCGTCCGTGTGTGTGTGTGTGTGTGTGTGCGCGCGCGCGCGCGTCGCGGGGGAAATGGAGCAACAGCCCAGGACAGGACTGAAACGGCAGCAGCTTTCAGAGTGAAACATCGCTACAGCGTACATTGATGTTAAAATGTCTACCGGTTGGCAGGACAGTCTGAAATGTTCTGCACGGTCTGTCGCTGTACGTTTTGTTGGTAAATGTGAAATGTTCGAGTCACACACGTCTTGTCTTCGTTATCAGAAACAAGGAAATGAATTTGACCCGTTCTCACTACCGATTGGTCAGTGGCTGCACGTGGGACTGCTGGGATTGTCGCGAGTAATGCAAATGCGATAGGGGGCCCCGGCTGTCAATCAATGTCTTCCAGTGATGCAGGCCCCTGATTGGTCTGGGCCCATAAGCAACCGCGTACCCTGCTTACCAATAGTTGCGCCTCTGAATCACTCAATTCTCATTGGCTACCTGCCAATGTGGCAGGTAGATTGACAGTGTTACCCGCCAATTGCAAAATTCACCCGCATTTGGCGGGTGGGCGGGTGTTAATTTCATGCCCTGTACCCACTTACAAAAGCGCGATGATACGTAACAACATTGTTTGTGACAGAACTTTCTCACTTTCATTCATAAATTCACCCCGTCTGTGTTGGGAAGCTCTGACATTTGGACCTTCGGGGCTTCCGTGTCCGTGGCCCTGGATCTGACGTGAAGTCACTTAACGTTACTAAGCAACAACAAGTTGCATTCTTTGCGCGGTCTTTCCTTTCTCGCAACTAGCTAGGTAGAGTTTGAACAAAGTTTTATAAGTAACGAGATATGAAACGTTACTAAACAGACCTAAATAACACTACTTCAGTGTTTTCTAAAGTCTGTCCCTGAAGCTGCTGCCACGTCGGGTGATACTGCAGCTGCCACCAACGTTAGCCTACTGTTACCTGGTAAGTGAGAGTAGCTTATATGATACCGCGTGCGTGTGTGTGTGTGTGTGTGTGTGTGTGTGTGTGTGTGTGTGTGTGTGTGTGTCTGTGTGTCTATGTGTGTGTGTACCTGTGTGTCTGAGTACAGCAGTAAACAGAATACAATGTTTATATTTCCTTGTTTCAGATGATGAGAGAGACAGTGAGAACTCCTGGCCGTCAATGACTATGCAATATTAGAGTAAATTCTTAAATCTTAAATATGCATTACTTTACACAATTAAATGACTATATGGTAATGTTAGTTAGCAATGGTCAGATAATTAACTAAAATAGAAAGAGTGGAGCTTTTTTCTCCTTCCGTCTGCTTTTTATGCATTTGTTAGCCATGGTGCTGAAGATTGTAAACAGTTTATTAAATACTTTTGATTATTTCTCTTTTCAATAAAAATACACAGATGCTGGAAAAACAACAACAGAAATATTGTAAGAACTGAGATTCACTTACTGGTCTACATGCTATTCATGACCTTATTTCTTTGGATATTTATTGAGCTCTCTGTACACTCATATTTAAACATTATGATGAAACACATGATCAAACTACTAAATTACTCATGAGGATACTGACAGGTGAGATTAATAATAGGCCCTTATCAGCAGATTTTATTGCTAATCGATACAAAAGTTGTATGATGATGCTATTTATTAGTCATGGTTTTGTGTGGCAGTGGGGGGGGGGGGTGTCGGTTAAATGGCTTATTTGTGTGATGTGATGTCCTGTTGCGTTCAGGTTCGGTTGCGTTTCTCAAACAGTTAAATCTGTCTTATCTTTCCTCAACTCTAAGTGTTATTTTTCCAGGACTTTAAATAAACGCCATCAATACTTAAACGTCTGTTGCCCGTGTACAGTTCGTATTCAGAAACATCACAGTACCGACTGTCTGGGGTGTCGCTCTGGGACAGTAATCACAGTATACTCACTACAAAAAAATAGACTACACCACTGCTCCTGCACACCACAAAGTATCTTGTGCGCACCAAAAGGTTTTTCGTGAAATCCCACGATTTCTACACAGCTAATGTTAGCTTAGGTTAGCTGGCTGACTATATAGGGACACTCGAGGATTTGATTTAATGTCATGTTATTGGCACTTCAGTGAGGGTTACTGGCCGCATCACTGTCTTCTGACAGACATTTCCGATTATCTCGGGACACCTTAACGTTACTGCTGCAGCGCAGAGGAAATCTCGGTATGCGTTTTGCCATTGTCAAAAAGCTGCATAATTATTAATAATTAGTGTGGCAATGATGTTATTTCTTCCTTTTAATTAGTTTGTTTTGTGGGCCATATATACAGTATATGATAGCGTCCGTTCATTTCAGCACAAAATCAGAAGTTGGAAAAACTAGTCGTTATCCACTTTTTCATTTGGGTTTTGGAATCAAGTATTGAGAAAATAAGTCCAGATTGTACAGCTCCTAGGGATGGGCATTTGATTAAATTTTCTTCGTCGATCGTCCGGAGAATTAATGATCAATTATCGATTAATCATTAATATTTTTATATTAAAATTAATTATTTAATTTTTTATAAATTAAAAACGCAATGAAAATACAAAAATACAGCATGTTTTTACCTCGATGAGATCTTAATTACTAGAAGAACAACGTGTGACAGTTAAACTGGAGGTTTGGCTAAACTTAAAGATATATGCGCTGCGGTGTTTAATTTAGCAGCGGAACCGTTGCTGCGAGCCGGTGTTGTTAAACAGAGACCCTCGTTTGTTCCAAAATAATAAATAAAAATAATCATGTTCAATAATAACTTAACCATAACGTAACCAAAAACATAATACTACTTAGATCTGACAGGTTTTGTCAAAATGTAACTCCAAACTATCCAAGGCACGGACAAAGTCTAATACAAAATAACCAGTTACTCACATAGAACTTCTGCACCAGCCTACTGGTTTTTGTTGAGAAAAATAAGCAGGTTGACATGACCTGGGGTCTGAGGTTCCCTTAATACATCCATGGGTCAGACGCGACCGCTACCTGGTGATAATCCTGGCGGGGGTAAATACATTGGCACGACACCGGCACGGGATGCAGGTAGCTACCTCCGCGCTAACTTGGCCAGCCCGGCCCGGGGAACCTCGTTCCGTTCTTCGTTTCGTAGTGAGTTTCTACCAGTCTGGTGATGGTACGTCGTGATGGAATGTGAAATGCTGGTTCCAATATCCATCTCAATGAACGTGCAGATCCCTCCGGTAATTTCCCTCTGCTCGTTGTGCATCGCAGCTCCTCCGTGCTAACGCCGAGTTGATGCTAGGTTGAGACTGAGAGCAGGACGCACCGCCACCGACGTTAACCAGGGTCGGATGCACTTTGTTTAAGTGGTACATCATTTGAGTCGTGGCCGTGTTGTACTTACACACGGCGTCGCAGTGTTTGCAGTGAACTAAGTTGTTTTTTAAATCAAAATGTTCCCACGCCACACTTCGCCGTGACCTCTTCATGTTTACTTTGAATCAAAACGTAACTCGCAGCTAACTGAGCAGCCTATGGTGCCCCCGGGTGGTAAAATGTTTAATTGCTGCTGACACACTGGAAATCATTTCAGTGCTGCAATCACACTACACAACGCAACCTGCATTAGTTTAATCGATGACAAATTAACGTGATCGACGAAATTCTTAATGATCAATCGTCGATTGTTGATTAATCATGCCCATCCCTAACAGCTCCCAGAGGTTGTGAAGAAAGACCTACGTTTGTGTTCTTTTACAAAAGTATAAACTCAGTAAATATAACATTTAATCAACATAAGATCATTTCTATCACAATAATCGCCTACCTATAACTAACTCTTTAATGTCAAGCAAACATTACTCAGTTAGTAGTATAAGCTTTTTTCTAGTTTATCCTAATACTCACATGCCCATATGTACATCCAAATAATCAAAGTAATCCAGTGTGGATCATCATTCATAGTTGAGATGTGGTAAGCGTGAAGGCCATAACAGATGGTTCATATCATTTTCACACACATTCATTTATCATTCGGTGAGGCTTTATGGTTATGGCTTTATGTATGTGTTCACAACATAAGCACCATTGTCAAATAATGATGTTGTAGGTCAGTCATCATCTATATTATTTAAAGATTTAGTTCATGGCACTAATATCAACTAAGATTATATTAAATAAATAGTTGACTAGCCTTATAGATCCCCTGCAGACATGATTTAAGACATACTGTATATAAATACTTTGCTTGGAATGATAATTTGTGTCTGAATTAATTATGTTGATAAGGATTCCTAAAATGACATCCACTCCTCCATCATAGAAAGTTTATATATTGTATAGTTTATAGTTTGGTTTTTCACATCCTTTCTTATTTGTCCCCACATTTGATACTTCTTCATTTCTTGCAGTTTATAACACGTTTGGCATTGTGAACAATGTCTTTAATGAAATTATTTCACACTAAACCAGCTACTTTATTACTTTTCACTGATTCTTGAAACTTTGGCAAAAACATGTCCCACTAAGAAAAGTGCTAATTCGGTTGGAAATTAATAACATTTTCATGAATAAAAAGAATCAAGGTTATAATCAGGGGCACATATGTAAGGTTGTTTTATAGGTTTATTTTCATTTTTATTAATTTAATGATTATATGCTGGCCCATTGCCTACAAAATCAGTTGTCCTCGGATAGGAGAAAATCATTTCAACAAAAAATGTCTATTTTATGAAATAAATACAAAATGAGGAGGTTGCACCGGTACATTGCTGAACAGCCAAGACTTTGGTCTATAATGATATACCTTCAGATTTTGTAATTTAACTAACTTTTTTCAAAATTAAAACCTGTTTTATCCAAATTCCTAAGAATCAGTGTTTTATCAATCTGTTCTGCCCAACACTACAGTTATCGCTACCTCAGAACTACTGCTGCGTCTGCTATTTGTATTACTACTGTGTGTTACTACAGCTTCCTTTTCCTCCCCCTCTTTCCTACCACTACTAACAGAAGAAAAAAAAACATTGACTACATGTCTTTGCCTTGACAACACAGGCTGTTCTCCCTCGGACTCTGAGCAGTGAATTGTAATGTCAGTCTGGATTGGTGAGTGGTGCTGCTGTTTGGGTAGTATGAGAAGTCTGCTCTCACATTCCCCACACAGCCATCCTCAGCCACCCATCCAGAGCCTCAGAAACCAGTCTACCCACTGATCACCAAGTAACAGCCTCAAGATTTACTTCTTCAAACATTTCTCAGAGTCAGAGCAGCTCTGGACATACATCGTGTTATCGGCACGATGGATGGTAAAAAAAAAAGTTGTTTTAGTTGTGGCTTAATTACCCTGCTTCATATTGTGAGGCCTAACTCACTACTAAGTGTAAAAATGTAATATATGTTTACTACATTGTTAAAGGTACTTGTTGAGTACAAAAAAAATGAAATGTTGGGATGAAATCCTCATAAACATTGTATGACAAGAATGTAAACATCGTGGTCACCTTTATGGCTATGCAGGATAGCAGGATAGCTAATATCGAACTGGGACACCTACTAGACTAGCTGCTTGCAGATTTAAGGGCTGAGATTAAATACTTTATTGCCATTTCAATGCAGTCAGTGGTAATAAAACAAAACAAGAAATGTTATCACTGAAGACATGGTCAAAACATAAAATGGTAATTGTCTCATTAGTATACATGACATTCACACCCACTTCACACCACGACCTACCTGTGTGGTAGTCTTGCTTTGCCAGACCTTTCTCCACAGTGCTGTGAAGGAGGGTCTGGCTAGTCCACAAAGCATTCCGGTTTATTGGCATTTCTTTAAACCAATCACAATCATCATTGGCAGCACTAAACACCGTATGCAGCCCTGGTGTCGCAGTAAAATAGTCTCAGGAAGGAACTTGTTTTGGTGGAACATGTGGACGTTCAAAAGTAGTTTTAGTCGTGCAACAGAAAACTCAGATTGGACAGATAGTCTAGCTAGCTGTCTGGATTTACCCTGCAAAGATCTGAGGAGCAGTTAACCAGAGTCCTCACAAATCAGCCGGAGGTTAGAACGCCAACACAGAGACAGAGGAAGGGGACGGACATCCGGCCGAAATGAGGGACATCCGGCAGAATTTCCGGCAGCAACGGAGCAATCCCGAAGTGGAAGGTCGTGGATATAGCCTAGATGTGTGGTCACTCCTAACACAACTATTTCTCTACTTATTTTCCAATGTAACCCAATCCTTAACCACAAGTAGTCACAGCTGGTTGCCTGGAAACCTCATGGTGAAGACCTGGCCACAAAATAATAATTTTTCCAGTGTACAGTGGAAAGTTGTGCAAACGGTCATCTCTGGTGATATTGTGTACAGTTTTATTCCTATCTTTATTCAAGAGCGCATTCTTTTCATTTTTGTTTTTTTTAAACGTGGGTGACCCAACATCGTAATTGTAGCTATTCCACTCTGATGCTCATCCTCACTGATTCTTTCATACTGTAGTGAATATTATTATCATTTGCCGAAGCCTCTGAGGGAAGAAGTCAGGGTGGAGGGTTGTACATAACCATGACTACAAATTCTTTTTTCTTTGTATGTCATTATAATCATGCATGGGTTATTTATTGTTAGAGGAATTAATGTAGTTAACGTGTGTGTGTGTGTGTGTGTGTGTGTGTGTGTTTTTTTTTTTACAAAGTGATACCAATGACCTGAATACTCTTAATGTGGATTAGTGAAAATTTAAACATCCGCTGGTTGAGACACGCCTGGAGCATGTGAAAAGAAAGACACCTAGCCAGTTGGCTTTGAAGTGAAATTTGTCCAACCAACTCTACCAGCAGCTGCTGCTGTCATTTCTGTGTGTCTGCCCCATAGAGAAAGCAACATTTCCTGTCTGCTTTAGGTATCCTTTCCCCATAAGGACAAGAAGGGTAGGGCGCTCGGGGCAGTTTGAGCTTTTAAAAGTTTCCTTGAGAGAATTCTAGATGTAGACTTTTCACAAAACAAATCGGGAGAAAGGTAATAGCAGATCTTGTTCTTGTTTTGAAGTGTGAGAAAGAAAGAAAGAAAGAAAGTTTGACACATTCTACAATCCAGTCACTTATAAGACTATGGATACAAATATAGGCTGTAATGTCTCTTTGGGTCTATTATGTAAACGTTGATTTATTTTATATAGAGCTTCATATCAAAGTGCAGACAAGCATATCAAAAGAGAAGGCTCTAGGGGTGTCTGTGGGTTGGCTGGTCGCTTCACCACAATAAATACTGGATAGATTGCCATGAAATCTTATACACTGATTCATGGTTCCCTGAAGATGAATCCTAATGACTTTGGTAAGTATGACTTTTCATCTAGAGCCACTAGCAGATTAACATGTTGGGTTTAAAGCATATGTATTCAACTATATACTCAAAACATTGTTCCTCATCAGCCTGGTCTAACTTGGACTGGTCCAGCTCTGGTGTGGGATCTGTGACTACATTTACATGCAGCCAATAACCCGTTCAAAACCGGAATATTAGCAGTAACCAGGTCGCGCACGGCCATGTAAACACCGGCAAAAACCTGAATATGCTCATATTCCTGTTTTTAAAAACCCGAATATGACCCCTGGGTTACCCCTTTTCTAACCCGAATATTTGATCATGTAAACGCGTATCGGCATATCCCCATCAAAAGGAACATTGATTTGTGTTCTGCGCATGTTCTATTCGCAAGGAATCTTGGTCTTTTGAGTAGAGGAACCCGCATGCAGTATACCGGAAATAAACAAGAAGTAGAGGTAAACATGGCGAGACGCAGACAGCACCGCACTTTTGGAGCGAGGAGGAAACCAATTTCTTTATTAGTGTGGTGAAAACCATGAATATAATGCCTTTTGTTGTTGTTGTGTTTGTTGAAATGACGCATATTGCGTCTTAAGGTTGTCCATACGTCCAGACGCTAACCGTGCGTCGCCGTTTACGTCGGGATATTGCCAATTGATTACAAATCCCATGTATACAGGAGTAACTCTCTGCTCACGCATGTAAATGGGTTATTCCGAATGTTTCAGAAACCCGAATAGTGACCTTAACCCGACCATAACCTGAATATTGGCTGCATGTAAACGTAGTCAATGTTGTTTGCCAGTTGGAAAAGTTAATCAGCTGTCAGTGTGTGAAGCTTTTTCTTGATTACCCAGTTCAGTATCAATGATTTCCTGTTATGGACATCCATGATGTCAGCTGTGACATGTTCATCAAACCGCATTGACCATGTAGTGCTGCACCCTCCTGGCCAGGATCCCCTTTCGCCCTACGCTCTGGTCAGCTGCTGATCACTTGTTACAGTTACTGCTCACACGTCACACTGCCTCTGTATGGTTCATAGATACCTGGATCAGCTTGTCTGAATTATGCCGCTGATCCCGGATGGAGCCCCCAAATCTGTAACACCTCCCGGGCGTGGGTCAGTGTTGAGAGTTAAGGTATCCGAAACAAAAGGATAAGTGAGACAATGAAAATGTGCTGTCATTCAAAGTAGCTGCTCTCATCAGAATGAGCGTTAACAGGCAGCTCCCCACAAGTCCAGAGTTCATGCAACACGTAAAGTCTCACACTGCCCTCTACTGACAACAGTTGGGATAGTACATGTACTCAAAAAAGTGAAATGCTGCTGCACATCATAATTATTTTGACATATATGAAACTTAAAAGCAAAAATGTGATCATACATTATGTGTATGTCACACAATTTTAATCTCAGTGTGAGCAATAACTGGTCCTCCTAATGCAGATAGATAAGAAACAAGAGGCAATTTTGACAGAGCCCCTGTTTAGACCTGGCATTAACATGCGCCTTGCGTGATAAGAGCCCAAGTAGACAGCTCTAAGTACGTATATTCACACCTGGTAGCAGAATGTGTCTCCAAATGGGTCTTGAGTGACCACTTGTAATCAGATCTTACTTCACAGTCTATATGCAAATAAACAGGTACATCATTTCTGTTTGTAAAAATGCGTTGTCGAAGTTAAAAGAAGAAGAAGAAGAAGAAGAAATCAAAACAATACAGACTATTTCTTAGCGTGTTTCAGGCAAAGCAAATCGGCCAAGATGTTTGACGCACTCGTAATGTTTTTCTATTGGCTTTTCAAAAATGTGAGACGTCGTGGACAAAGCCAGTGACATGAGAATGCTACGCTTCGGCTTTCAGAGAGGATGTCAGTTGAGTAGGCAGTCCTGCAATGTGGCTCACGACAAATTTGCGTACACACTGTTTAAAGAATGTACGTACTTAGAGCTGTCTACTTGTGACTGATCACCCAGGATGCATGTTAATGCCAGGTCAGAACAATCAGAACAATTAACCCATGCATGGGGGAAATGTCCAAGTTTCATATATAATACTATACATTGTTTTAGTAGGGTGATTCAATGGAATTTTAGGTTTAGCTCATATTTCTGCGGTGGCCCTGAAGTGCAAACCACGACAGCAAATTCCACAACACGACAGCCAATCGTACAACACGACAGCAATTCACCACAACACAACAGCAAATCCAACAACACGACAGCAAATCCCACAACACGACAGCAATTCACCACAACACGACAGCAATTCACCACAACACGACAGCAAAACCAACAACACGACAGCAAATCGCACAACACGACAGCAAATCGCACAACACAACAGCAAATCACACAACACGATAGCAAATCACACAACACGACAGCAAATCATACAACACGACAGCAAATCGCCACAATACATCAGCAAATTGCCACAACACGACAGCAGATTGGTTGTGTGGCACGTAGTATATTTTGTCAGAGTTTATGGTTTGAACCCAGAAGCAGACAGGAAACAGTTAAAGTTTATCCAGAATAAGGCGGCGGGAAATCCAGCTCCACTCCTCCGGACCATAGCCCCCCCAGATACTGCATGCCAGATACTGCATGCGGCACCCACAGCGTTGGGAGTCCAGCAGGCGACTGACCGCGTAAGCGGGGGCATCATCAATCATGCGAGGGGGAGGAGGAGCAGGCAGCAGCAGAGAGCTGATGACAACAGGCTTTATGCGAGAGAAACGGAGGACCACGGTCCGACACGATGTCCGTCGGAAGTCCGTGAAGACAAAAAACCTCTTTGACCAGCAGATCCTCCATCTCCCTGGCCGATGGTAACTTGAGCAGAGGTAACAGATGAACAAACTTACTAAAACGGTCAACAACAGTGAGGATGACCATCTTACCCTCAGAAGGTGGGAGTCCAGCGACAGGTGAGACCAAGGGCAGCGAGGAATGGACAGAGGGTGAAGCAAGCCAGAACTAGACTCTTATTCTGGGCGCGAACAGGAGAAAAGCAACGGTACGGGACACTCCTGGATGACCCGTAAACTTTGAAGTGTCCACTGCAAAACCTCCGCTTTAATAGAAGCAGGAACAAAAAGACGGTCTAGGGGACCTTTACCTGGATCTGGGTCATTCTCCTGAGCTCTTCGGACCTTATCCTCAATGCTCCAGGTCAGAGATCCCACCACGCAGGTGCTAGGTATCACATCATCAGGTACAGATGGCGACTCATCCTCCTTACAAAAAACCTGGGATAGGGCGTCGGGTTTGACGTTGCGGGAACCAGGTCTGTAGGTGATGGTGAAACAAAAGCGACCAAAAAACAAAGCCCACCTAGCTTGGCGGGGATTGAGGCGTTTAGCAGAACGAATATACTCAAGATTTTTATGATCAGTCCATACCACAAACGGTTGAGCTGCACGCTCCAACCAGTGGCGCCACTCCATCAGAGCTGTCTTCATGGCTAAGAGCTCCCGGTCCCCCACAGTATAGTTCCTTTCTGCAGGAGAGAGACGGTGAGAGAGATAAGCACAAGGATGCATCTTTCCATCCTCCACTGACCGTTGAGAGAGAATAGCCCCTACACCCATATCAGACGCGTCCACCTCCACAACAAATTGTCTGCTCGGATCAGGCAGGACGAGGATGGGTGCCTCAGTGAAGCATCTCTTGAGTCCCACAAAAGCATTCTCCACCTCTGGGGTCCACAGAAAGGCTCTAGAGGTGGAAGTTAGGTTAGTTAGAGGACCAGCAATTTGACTGTAGTTACAAATGAACCATCTGTAAAAGTTGGTGAAACCCAGAAACCTCTGCAACTGTTTCCGGTTCTCAGGTCTGGGCCACTCCTGAACAGCCCTCTCCTTTGCAGGATCCATCTGGAGCTCCCACTGAGAGATGATAAATCCAGGTGGGAAGGAGGTGGTATTAGTGTGAAAACTTCAGCATTGACAAAGAGACGGTTCTCCAGGAGGCGCTGCAAGACCTGGCGAATGTGTTGCACATGCTCAGAAGGGGTTATGGAATAGATCAGAATGTCATCCAGGTAAACAAAAACGAAGCGATCAAACATGTCTCTGAGAACATCATTGATGAGGTTCTGCATTCGGCATTAGTTAAACCGAATGGCATGACCAAGTATTCAACATGGCCAAGTGGTGTGTTAAATGCTGTTTTCCATTCATCTCCTTCTTTGATGCGATCCAGGTGGTAGACGTTACGCAGGTTGAGCTTGGAGAAGATGATGGATCCCTGGTCTTTATGTAGGTCTCCATGGCCTCGCGTTCTGGTTTAGACAGATTATAGAGGCAACTACGGAAGAGAGACATCAGACAACAGTTCAGTTCAGTCATATGGATGGTGAGGTGGTAGGGAGAGTGCTTGGTCCTTACTAAATACCGCCTGGAGATCTAGGTACTCAGAAGGAATGTTGGAAAGGTTGGGACCAGGGTTACTGACCGGTTGAGAACAGCTGGTCTGGGGTCTAGCAGAACGAAGGCAACTGGAATGTATGCTCCAACCAACTATCTGAGCAGTCGACCAGTCAATATTGGGGTTGTGTTTGATTAACCACTTCAGAGTCTAGAAAATTCTCATCAGCACCGGAGTCCAGTGAAGCTGGTTCAGGGTATGAAACCAACTCATCTTTAAGCAACTCACTTAGTCCTTTAATGAAGACAGCCTGTAGAGCCACTGCGTTCCAGCCACTCTCCACCGCCAACGTGCAAAACTCGATGGAATACTCTGCTACACTGCGCCGACCCTGGCGGAGAGAAAGCAGACAAGAGGAAGCGTCTTTTCCATTTACGGGATGATCAAAAACCTTATTGAGTTTGTTGCAAAAAGCAGTGTAGGTAGAGGCTGGCGAGGCTTGCTTCTCCCAAACAGCTGAAGCCCATTTAAGAGCGTCTCCCAAGCGTAAGCCAATGACGTAAGCAAATCTGGCTCGATCAGATGAGTAGGAACGGGGCTGCAATTCAAACACCAGACTGCATTGCAACAAAAAAGGCTGACAAAGTCTAAAATCGCCATCATACCTTTCGGGGGTAGGGACCATTGGCTCACATTCAGAATTAGCAACAATAGGCCGACTCACAACAGGTTCGGCGGCGTGCAGAGGAGTGGTGGCAGCGAGGGTGGTGTTGAGCTGGGTCTGCAGGGTAGTGACGCAGGTGGAAAGTGTCTTGAGCTCCTCCATAACTCCCTGGAGGAAATTTCCCTGCTGGCTCAGAACCGAGTCCTGGTTGGCTAACTCTTCCTGAACTGAATTCAAGTCTGCTGGGTTCATGCTGACTGGATAGTACTGTCAGAGTTTGTGGTTTGAACCCAGAAGCAGACAGAAAACAGTTAAAGTTTAAACTCAGTTTATTGTCCAAAATCAGAGTTAGAATGAAACAGTAAAGTGGGGGCAGTTGGCAGGGCAAGTAGTGAACACAGGCAGGATGACGAGGCTCACAGGCTGATGAAGACAGGTGGAGAGTGGCGTCAGCAGGCAGGTAACACAGGCAGCAGGACGCTGAACAGAGAGCAGCCACTGCTTAAATGCTGCGCTGATGAGCCACGAAAAACAGGTGAGTGATTGCTGATTGTCTACAGCTGTGCGTCATTCCAGAGCGGCCGTTCACACCTTACCCTGCGAGAGGAGAAACAGAGCGAGCAGAGGAGAGAAAGGAGGAAAAAGGAAGGCTCAGGCAGCCCAAGCTTGTCACTTTGTGACAATATTTTGAGATATCTCTTATATTTTATTTTATTTATTTAATTTTGTATATTTGCAAAAATGACAGAAACCCCCATTTAATGTATTCCTTATGTGAGTATAAAGGCACAAAATCATCAGTTGGTGTTAACTGTTGGTTTGCGCTGCCTTCTTCAGTTGGCCTAACGTCTGAATGAATGTTCGAGTAAACTTGCCACTGAAGACCAGCCAACAGACTGACCGATTTTTTAATTATTCTTTTTCAGGTGGGTAAATGTCACCAAAGCACCTTTATATGTGTTTTAGTAATGTAGTTAGTCTGTCATGTTTAAATTAGTATTGTGCTTTGTTAAATTAGTAAGCAGAAACAGCTGTGATTCATAGTGCTTAGATTTGGCATATCTAAACAAAATCCACAATTACCATCAGCAAATGATAGCAAACAAGTTGTTATGTACAGATTTAAACTATAAAAGAGCCCAAATCCCCAGGGAATTCCACTAGCATTATGAATGGCAGCTGTTTCCGCTTATTAATTTAACAAAGCACAATACTAATTTAAACACAATAGACAGACTAACTACATTACTAAAACACATGTAGCCTAATATTGCTGTCGTGTTGTGGCGATTTGCTATTGTGTTGTTGGATTTGCTGTTGTGTTGTGCTGAATTGCTGTTGTATTGTGGGATTTGCTTAGAAATGTAAAAAATACAAAAACAAAAATAAATAACATTACATGTATGGCATATTACATTAAGGAGATTTAAGATTTCCAGAGATTTGGTATGCACGTGGTGTGGAGGAACTTTGAGATGCTCTGGGGGCCTCGAGAGCAGCAGATGGAGCCTTCTCCTTACCAGCAGTGACACTGCCTTATGGGATATGACTGGGTATTACTGTTAACAAAAGAAGAAAACCAAGACCAAGTCAGCTCAGTGCCTATTTAAAATATTATGTTTGTAACTGATCATACAATAAGAGGCGGTATGTTTTACATGCCAGCACATCAGCATCACAGCAACATTAGGTTACTAGAAAATGTCTTGTTATATTCTAAATATGATGAGATGCACTTTTTAGAAGTAATCTCTTTAGGGTGCTGACAAAGAACCCTTGGGAGAGACTTCAATGTTGCAATGTGACCCCTGACCTTTGTGGGTGTGGGTGGGTGTGGCCAGGACCCCCCCTATCTAAGGGTTGTCCCCCCCCTAGAATGATGTATACTTAAAATATCTGTGTAAGTACTAAAACAATACAAACCCCCCAAAATGCTTTTAAGTGTGAGGAACAGGGAGACCAGGGACAGTCAGGTGTAGAGTCTCAGGTAAGTGTGAGGAACAGGGAGACCAGGGACAGTCAGGTGTACAGTCTCAGGTAAGTGTGTTAAGCTTAGTTCATATTTTTGGAGGTGTGTGGCTGTCAGGGTTAGCAGATGAGCTTTACCAGTGGCTCACTAATTTACATTATGATCAGCTAATTTAACAAGTGTACAAAAGCATTGTATTGCTTTTATATGGGGACACTTTTTCAAAATGAGTCATTATGTTTTAAGGTATTTTTGTGGCTTGATTGTAAGCAACTTAAAAATAAATAAATGGTTTTAAAGAAGAATATTTTGGTCAACTTAGTCAGCTTTTTCATTGAATCAAGAGACACACTGAAAAGAAGGATAATGGTACAGTCTCCATGCTACACTTATGATAGTATTAAGGCTTACTTCTGTGTACACATGTCCTCTACGAGTATTATTGTGGCTGTATTATTGTGGCTGTATTATTATATATATATATGTATTATTCTGAAAAAGGGTAACTACCCTTTCAAAAACAGTACCTAATCATTAACTACCTATTTCTTGTGTACCTTATTGTAAAGTGTTACCTGAGGTTCAAAACATAATCATGTTGGTGTAAAGTTCCAACTTCCCCCACGAGATAGTTAAGTCAAACTGAGCTTGCTGTTTCAGCTTAAATCAAAGCACCAACACCACCCAACAGAGGTCAGAATGCCAACACTTGGGACCTGGTCAAATGTCACATGTCAATTAAGTGAGGTCAGCTCTGTGCCATCAGACAGCAGCCTGATTATATGAGGCCAAATTAGAATAACATGGAAGCAATGAAGGGACTTGAGTGCAAGACAGGCCAAGTAATGAATTCTAATTGGAGACGACATGTAAATGGAAGAAAAAGGCATGTTCAGTTTAAAGGAGGATCAGTGTGTCTCCTAGCCTGACAAGCCAGACCCACATCCAGATGTTGGGTCTGGGAACTCACCATTGGCAGGGCTCAATCCGAGGGGCGGGATAAATGGTTGTCTTTCAAACTCCCTCTGCAATAGGATAGCGCTACAACCAGGCAGAGCAACGAAGAAGGTGGTGGAGCTAGTTGGTAGATATCTTCCTTTTTTAAGAATGACTTCAGTGCCGTTCTTTGTTCTTTTCTCAAAGAAAAGCTTAACTCAAGTCTTCCAGAAGACCGCTGTTTGCCAGCAGCAGCAGCCATAAGCCCGCCCACCGACTCTATACGTGATGATTGGCCGGACAAGAGTTTGGTTTTTCCAGCTCGCAAGCCAACGGAGAGTGCCTAGACCCCCCTGGCTGTAAATTAAATTTGCTGCTGCTAGAGTGCGTCTAGATTTCTAGGCTATGTGTCTTCACGATCTGCCATTGGCCACTGGCATCGACAGACTCATGTGCAGCTGTGTTAGTTTGCTTAAAAAGTAGAAAACACAGTCTATGGCTGGTAGCACAGCACATACACGCTAAACCAAATAAGATTGCCACATAATGGCATAGACAGGTGGGTCGGGTAGCTGATTCGGCTGAAAGACTGAAAAATATGTTAGTGATGGCTATTCGGCTTGTGTTTATATGATTGTGGCATTCAACAAAGGTGTTTATTCATGAATCTATTAGACTGAATGTATTAGACATACAACATGATGTTCTTTTTGGAAATTAAGGTTCCATTTATTTTAAAATTGATGATAAAGCAGGGGAAGCTGTGAACTGGTTTTTGGGTGTTGTCCATTGTTTCGCCTTAAACTTTGACCATCTCACTATGTGTTTTCACTTCATCAAAGTTAATTGGACCATTGGATGCATAAAAATGTCTTGTTTGGTGTTATGCCAACCAAGCTAGCTTGCTACCGCTAGCGTTAGCTGGTAACTGAAGGAAAAGTTTGCCGAATGTATGGACTACGTTACATGCAGATGAGCGTGCCGCTCATCTGCATGTAACGTAGTCCGTAGCGGACCTCCAGTACCCGGAGGTCCGCCTTTACCCGCCAGTAAATCTCCATTGGATGACTCGCTTCAGATAGGTGGAAAATCTGCCACTTTAAGCCCTTTAACCTTTTAGCGTTGTAGAATAGAGCCATTCTATTCAGTGACCCTCCGACCACTTTCATGGATCCATCCATTCTCACCTGACTCCCTTCACTCCTAATCATGGTCATAGTCCATACTCATCAATCCATGATTTCTGAACGTCTGGACACAGAAAAGGTGAAAACGTCTGACTCCATAATACACACACAAACACACACACACACACACACACACACACGCACACACACACACACACACACACACACACACACACACACACACACACACACACACACACACACATCTATGGACAGGTAGGCAGATTGATGGCTGATGTCAGATCAGGTCTGCATGGAGCTAGGCTGGTCAGGGCAGGTCAGCAGGAGCCTGGGAATAAGACCTGCCTTCACTTGTTCCATGCTCCTCCACTACATCAGAGTTGCTGCATTCTTGGTAGTATGAGAGGCAGCAGAGGATGGAGGAGGGGGTCTTGACCTACCTGTTATCTTTTCCCATTGCCAACATTAAACAATGGCTATCAGATGCACCTGGGTCATAACTTTTGAAGATCTCATATAACATGCCGTGGCACCTGGAAGACACTATTAGTTCTGGATCTGAAGTAAATAAAAGTCAATTTCAGGAGGTGAGGAGTATAGTCTAATGTACAGCATGTACAGTTACTGTAATCAGGTCAGTTTACACTAGGAGTCACTACAATATAAAAAAGCGAACACTAATAACCCTGGAGTACCCCTTACTCACCTTTTTCATATCAATGTGTTCTCACTGTCCGCTCACTGGATCATCATTCGTCATTTGTCTGTCCATGCTGATGGTCAGTGTTGTGCGTGAACGAGTTCAAAAGAACGCGTTCATTGAACACGCTCATTTTTTCGTGAACGTTGAACTGAACGCAACACATTTTTTAATAAAGAACTTGAACGTGAATTAGTTCACATTATGTGTCATGAACGGCAGACATCACTGTAAATGAACGCTGGAATTTGTTTTCCATTGAAAACTGAGTGACATCTGTTTTCTCTTTTGAAACGCAACGAGAGAAAGTTCCTCCCTCCTGTATTCTCGCTGGTGCCGCTTAAATCATGTATCACCAGACAGAAATGGTTTTGACATTGTGTGCGCAATGCATTGCGGGCAACGTAGTGTCCGGCTGAGAACAGTTGAATAGCATACTGGCTTCCGCACAACGTTACCCGTGATGAATTGCAGCAGAGCGGGGTAGGCATAGCAACGCCGCGTAGCAGGCAACGACGAGAGCGCGGAGGGCTAGAGGAGCGAGAGAGAGAGAGAGACAGACCAAAGACGAGAGTGAGAGAAAGCGCTGCAATTTAAAAAAAAATGGCTAGTGGAAGTGATGGCACGGAGACGGACACCGATTCTCCTTATGAACATTTAAAACAATTTTACACTCTTGCAAACCAACTGGTCTACCTTGTCTGTACTGCTGCAAGTTTCATCACCTGGTAAGAAACCCACAATTGCAGTGTCATGAGCAAATGTCTACAATGAGCAGCTTCAAAGAACGTATAGTGATTTCTAGCTCGTAGTGTGAAAAAAAGTATTTATTTGAATATCTCACGAAAAAAGTAAAATGAACTGAACTTTGAACTAGTTCAGAATTAAAATTGTGAACTTTGAACGTGAACTGTTCACTTTGAGCATGTATGAACTGAACTTGAACTAGTTCAGAAAAGCTGTGAACTGGCACAACACTGCTGATGGTCATCACACACACACACACACACACACACACACACACACACACACACACACACACACACACACACACACACACACACACACACACACACACACACACACACACACACACACACACACGTACTTGGTATCAGACAGCCTGACATGTGGATGGCTTATTTGATCTCCCAGCTTCTATATTTAATATATTCATTTCCTCTCTGACAGTGGGGATGAGCACAGAGACGGCTCTGCTCTCACAGTAACCTCTCACAGAAGCTGAGCTGAGAGCCAGCTGCAGGAGCTAAATGTTGCCCGGGAAAGGGAGCGTCTGCTATATTTAATTGGTTTAAGGTCACCATTGTGGTGCGATGCCCTGAACATCTGTTGGATTGGAATAATGTAATCTGAGAGTAGATAGAAATAAAAATCCTTAAACAGTCTGAAGTGTTTGGCAGACGGCCTCAGCATTGTACACTATAAATGCATCACATATGCGCTGCTGCTTTGACAGAGCCTGGAAGGAAACATAGCATCCATCAGAGAGGCCCTCAGCAATAGGTCGCCCACTGTTCTGACTGAGGACAATCTCTTCAGCCTCTGTGAGTGGTCGTCAGGCCACCATTGTAGTAAGGCCACCATTGTCAATAGGAACCTGTTCTTAATAACTTGCCTGATAAAATAAAGGTGAAATAAAAATAAAAAGTGGTGGACCCCCTCCTGCTTTTTTCTGTTGGCAATAATGGAGTTTGAATTTGTTTATGAAGTACACATTTGGAGACTTACATTCATATGTGCATTTAATGTTACTTTTAAAGACACTATTAAATACTGGCAGTTATGTAATGGCTGAAAAAGTTACTCTGTTTGCTTAGAAAATGTTACTACTGTAATGTTAAACATCACAATTGCTTGCTTTTTATATTTCATCTTTAGTTGCTGCCAAGTGCGTGTTATACCTGCCAGGTTTGAACTTAATAAATAAGAAGATACACGCAACACACAAATGTTGAATAAGTGTAATACTCCAGATAAAACTGACTCTTTTTTAAAATTAATACTCACACATTGACTCTGTCAGAAATTCTCTGCCACGCCTGTTCTTGTTCTGCAACTGTATTGCTCTTTTTCTTAAATATACGTTCATATTCCGCATCAATATTTCTAACTCCACCTGGGAGAAGTAGGAGGTTCGAGTTTTTTTGTCCTGTTGCCATGTCATGATCATAACTCAGAGTTGATTGACCTAATTCTTATCACCTGTTCTGAAACCGGAAACTCTGAGTGTGACAGATCAGTTAGTCAACCCAGAGTTCAGATTGGAACTCAGAGTTTGTTAAACCTGCTTTCTGAAATACCCCTCAGTAGCTACTGTAGATATTTGAGGCTGAACGTAAGACATCTTAATGTTGTTTTTGTAGCACCATTATAACTTTCAAAGAGAAATGTGTGTCTGTATTTTAATCAGGTTGATCATGTACCTATTTAACGCTGCTGTGTTGGCTACACATTCATGTTGTGCCGCCAATCATCAGTCAAACCCTCAGAAATGTAGTTTCCGTGGAGGAGCACATACATTTTTACAGTTTATAAAAAAAATGTGTGAACACACATTTAAATAGGGACAAAACTACTTATTAGAGATAAAGTGTGTAAGAAGTGGTTGGTGGATATTTCAGTCTAAATTATTCAGCTGTTGGCCGGCTGCTGCTTTGAAAGCAACTTTTCCAAGAAGCTCTTCCTGTCCCCCTAAGCTCTTTGTGTCTGCCCTGTTGCCTTACACTCTCTGGAGAGGGAAGAACTGTCACTGTAAACAATGTGCAACACCCAGTGAAGCTTCAAATAGAAAAGTATGTTAGTGTAGCTGACCAGAGCCAACTGTTAGCCCATTATAGTGTTAGGAATGATGAGCTCCAAGATCTCTAGTGCAAGATGCTGACATCAGTAATAAACAGTCTGTAGGGTAGGTACAGTAGGAGGATGAATGAAGCAGTAAAAATAAATCCTAATACGCATTACAAGATTATAAACAAGATTAAGAACGAAATGATCATGCAGTAGGCAGTAGTACAGTTTCAGGCAAATGTGCAAACCATAACTGGCTATACATAAGTTCAGGTTACTGTATTGGTACCCATAGGTAAACTAGGTTTACAGTCTAAGAGGCAGGGCATCCTTACAACTTTGTAGACCACCACATAACATGCAACACACAAAGCATTAAAACATATAAAACAGACATTAGAACATGGATAAAAAACAGTACATGACCACATTGACTTGTGCAGTTATATGCAGAAATTCTACAGCTAGTGCAAGACCAAGGTGCTTGTGCGTTGTGTGCAAGTAATCCTACAGTTTGTTTAACCGAGTGATTGCCGCTGGGACAAAACTGTTTTTAAATCTTGTAGTTCTACAACCAGGAACTAATGGCGCTACATGGTACCTGCTCAACTCGACTCTACTCGCCTTTTGTGGTTTTCCATTATGAAAAAAAGTACCTGGTACCTGCTAACAGGTAATTTCTTTAGTACCACCTCAGTCGAGGTTCCAAGCGAGCTGAGGTGATCCCAAAAGGTGACGTGAAAGCGACAGACGGGGGTGTCCTGAACAAACCCGCCATTTTTAAATAGTGTAGCCAGCTGTGTTTGTTTTTGCTGCCTCCAGCTTCATCTGAAACTAAATGTGTCTTCTGGCTGTGGAAACAACAACACCCCTTCCACGTTCTGTGTGTGTCGCGTTAGGTCACAGCAGTTTACTGCGGTGCCGCTATGACGACCAGCCACAACGCAGCCGAGTCGAGTCGAGCCGAGTAGAGCTGGTAGTAGCAATGGAAAAACGCCATTAGCCTCCGTCCAAGAATTCCCTATTCAAAGGGTGTACGCTATCTTCTAAGATGGCCATAGCTACCCGCTGTAGTTGTTTAGCATACAGGGATGTGGGGTGCAGCTGGGACTCACCAGTCAGCTTACTTGACCATCTTACAGTTTGATTTAGGCGATGTGCTTAACTGAAACACCCAAGCCATGACACTAAGGAGAAAGATATGATGGATTCGATAAAAGCATGATAAAATAATGTCATGCCTTCATCAAATCCATCATATCTCCTCTTATATATATACTGGTACTCAGTGTCTGTAATAATATATTGTGGGTAACATTTAATATTAACCCTCACAGTTAGCATTTTTAAGCAGTGTATGAATAATTTATAAATGATTTACAACACAAGCAAGTGTAAGCAGATCTACAGAAAATGTAACTTAATGTTTATTAAATTTAAAGATATACTTCTGTGATGAAGCATTTGTAACTTGTGTATAAACAGATAATGAATGATTGACAATATGATATATCATATACCATATAATTTCTTTATTAATTATACGTAGTAAGAAAAAAATTCCCACAATAATAATTACGTGAATATTGGCAACAACAGCAGCAATAACAGCTGTAAAAATTGTACTATATACTAATTCTGATGTATTTATCTGGTCCAGAAGGGCACTTCAGCCAAATAGGGTGAAAGGTCACAGGCTTAACAGAATAAGGTCTTCTGTGTCCCTGCTGGTCAAATATGGATGAATTCTGCCACACACACACACACACACACACACACACACACACACACACACACACACACACACACACACACACACACACACACACACACACACACACACACACACACACACACACACACACACACACAGCTTTCCATTTCATTGCAATAACACATTTATTTCCTTGTTTCATTGTGCTCAAACAGAGCTGTGTGAGATAGGCGTGTGCGTAAAACCAGCTCTAGGTAATAGATCTGTGCAGCCATTGATTGTATTGGTTCGATGCTGACGCCGCTCTGTCTGAAGGGGAGGGGTCTGCCCAGAAAGCCCTTCTTTGGGGTCTAAGGGCTGTTTTTTATGAATGAAGTGAATACCAGCCACAGATTAACCACACATTCTCTCAATAAATCCACTGCCTCTGTGGGAGGCAGTTATGAAAATAAATGTATGTACAACAATGCGCATTTTGATGTTCAAAGCTCAGAATGTGGCTGATATTCACTGAGCATTAAGCTACGTTTGCTTGCAGTGGCCAGTGTTATGCAGCGAGAGCATGTAGAGCAGGCTTCAGGACCGTGGGAAAGGTCCTCCACGTAAGGCACTTTATTCTTTGTGTCTGTTGTTCTTGTGTAATTGATCTCACTCCACGTCCACGGCGGAGTGCTTCAAAGCCACACACACTTTTAATGCCTGCACCATTCCATAAAGTGAAAGCATTCTACACGTGCATTAATACTGTGCATTGTTTTTACTCATTTCCCAAGAATTCTGACAAACTTTTGAAAACTTTGAACACTAGAATTTAAAATCCAGTTATAGGTTTGATTGAACAGTGCAAGATGAAGATAGAATTCTATCTGAAGAATAAGTCTCTATGCAGCCTAATGTACCCACTGAACCATGCTGGAGACGCCAATGTTTTAAACAAACATGCCCAGATTAAATACGATGTAGAAGATTGTAGGCAACAAGGCAAAACAATTCACCAGAAAATTTCAGCTTCAAAATGAAAATGTTTCACCTTTTACATGTGTGAAAGACATTTCACATTTTAAAATAAATCTAGTCTAAAGCGACTACTGATTTTTAATTTCACGTATGCAAAATGTAAATTCCCCATTTCACTTTATGTTTGAAAATCATGTTGACGTAGGCTAGCTATTCTTTATCCATATTTGAATTATTTAAAGCTACGTTTTAAAATGTTTTGTATCAAGTTACAATCCAAAAATGTGTTATTATATCCACAACCAGGCTGCGTAAATAACAATGAACTTTTATTAAACTAAGTCAAGAGGCTGCAAAATTACTAAATGTAAAAATATTATCCTAACAGCTCTTATTGTGTGGCAACAACTGCCTGTAGCCTGTCCATTCTTACTCTAGTGTTGAGGCGGCCTACTATACCCCAACATTAAGCAAATAGCCTACTTCATATTTCACAGAGGTGAACTCTGAATGGCTGTACAGTGTCCGACAGCAGCGGATTCCATTGAAACGTGTGAAAATGTGAATTTAATTCATAAATGCGGCCTGCCATGTCTGGCCCGCAGCCAGGATTCCGTCTCCTTTCTGTTTTCTCTGGCTCCCATCCAGACCCCCCTCCCCCGCCCGTGTTATTCACCCACGGGAGAGGTGATTTCTTTCTTTTTTTCCTTCTTTTTTAACCCATCCTCATTGAGTGGGTCCTGGGTTTAGAGTGGGCAGTGGATGCGGTTATTATGCCCACACTTCTCAGCCGATCCGTGCCGAGCTGTCACGCCTCGCTGCTGCATGGTCCTTCCCGGTGCCACGGTGTGTTGTAGCCGAGTTTGAGCCGCTCGGCGTCTCGGACTCCGCCGTCCCCGGTGTTCTGTCTTCTTATGCTCACCGAGCCAACCATTCCAGCTGCTCACTGGCTTATTTTATCAAAAGCCGTCAGTCCTGCTGCCTGGGAGAGATTTACAAGTAGACAGCAGAGCGGTTAAAGTGCCATTGAAACTATCCACATCGGCTCCCTCTATTTCTTACTCTCTGTTCACCGGGAGAACGGAGGAGCCGCAGCACCGGGAAGCATGAGCGGACGCGGGGACGAGGCAGGGGAGAGCTCTGGCTCTCAGGAGCCCACGGGGCCCGCGGAGCCCCAAAAGAGGAGACCGGGGAGACCGAGGAAACCACAAAAAGTAAGTCAGCTTGTGTCTGTTCTTTTTGAAGGCGCTCTGCGGCAGGCAGACGTCCTGTCGCTGCACGTTATTTGCACACTGTGTGACCTAGATGTGGTAGCCTACTTTTACACACTTTACTTTGCTCGGAGAGTCGAGGTTAAACTTTAGCAGGGACCACCGGTCCTGTACCAAGGGGGTTATATGTCGCTCTGATTTAGTTTACTTTATGAAACTGCACAAATTGCATAGGCCCATAGTCTGTCTTAAAGTGAGCTGAATTTGTAATTGATTGTTCCATGTTGACGTTGAAGCAGGGGGTGCAATCCAATCTACCATAGTTTCTTTTCTATGACTTGTGTTTAGCAGCCTATCATATACGATCAAGTTGTACATTTCTATCTGTAAAGGAACGAAATCAACAGCTAGACATTTCCCCTCGAAATATAGGCTACTTATTATAGGCTGAATATACGCCCGTAGCCTACACATGATGAGGAATGCGCCTGTTTCCAGTCTTGGCTCTGGCCGATGATCTTTAATTGACAACATGAGTAAAAAAAAAAAAGTAGTCTATGGCAATTAATGTAATTCTGCAGATGTATGCGTGCGCTGAATCAGAGACGCCGTGGCAACTGAGGGCTTTGAACATGTTTCTGTGAGTGTTTATGGATGTGATTCACTGCTGAGTAACATTCCAACCAACATTTCACACCAAAATCACGTCCATCGACACCGCAGGCTGCAGCGTTACTGTAGGTGAGAGAAACCGGAGACACAGCAGCCTGCAGCTGGTTTTTATGAGTTAAATAGAATATCTTATAAACAGTGCTTGACATTAACTTTTTTGCTCACCAGCCACTGTGGCTAGTGCTTTTCCAAAGCTACTAGCCACTCAGCATCCTCACTATAGCCGCTATTTTGTGGGTTTGATTCGGTTTTATTTGAATAAAGTTGACTATGGTGTGCTACAATTAACTTGAAGAACCAGATTAACAACCTTTTAATTGTAAATGAGCACTAAAAACACCGAAGACTACATAAAATGCAGAAAACAATGCAGTCATCAAATATTAGCTCTGATAATGTGTGTAAAGCTACATTTTGTATGAAAACATGCAACCGAATAAAACACAAACATAAAAAGAGTAGCTTCTTATTGCATAGGTTAGGTGGTGTAGAGGTGAAGAAGCTTGGTTGAAAGTAGTTGGAAGTGATTTGGAGCGCGCTCGTGTGTCACTTAGCAGCTGGCACGCGCCCTTGGTGACGGGAAGCGGAACGCACAGACCAAATGTCCTGCTAAACTGTCCTGCTGCACGCTCTCTGTGTAGTTTTTCTACAGACTTATACCTTATACAGTCTATAACCTGTACAGACGCAACCGTTGCCGCGGCTTGCCTTGTCGCGTGCGCGCGCTGAACGGAGCTCTGGGAGATATTTTAAGGAATCGCCACGGCTTGCTGGTCTGGTGTGCCGTACAGGCCACCGTACTCCGGCCGTGGGCTGGCTGACAGCTGTGTTCCTGTGTCGGGCGGTGGCACAGTGGCACAGTACTCCAGCCACCAGTGTTACAACATAAAGGCATGCCACTAGTGAGAGAGACTGTGTTGCCACTGCCGAAATCTACCCGCATTTCTAATGTCAAGCCCTGATTCTACATCTTCAACAATGAAGTGCTCTACCAGGCTTGTTTAGTTTAGGGATATAGAAATATTGAGTTCAATGTGACAAAGTGGCAAATACGACTAACCCTCTGCACACACACACACACACGCACGCACGCACGCACGCACGCACGCACGCACCCCCCCCTCCCCCCCCACACACACACACAATCTTTGTCCCTCTTTTGGTCTTGACCCATAATGCAATGACCAAATTGAGGGGTTCAAAGCTTTGTTTCCTGTCCTTCACCCATGTCACACACCCCCTCCCTTTCAGGAGCCCAGTGGAGAGCCTGTCCCCAAGCGACCGAGGGGCCGCCCCAAAGGAAGTAAGAACAAGGGCCCCTCCAAGGCAGCGCAGAAGGTGAGGAGTCTCAGCACCTAAAACACACACACACACGTTTGCTAATGTCACTTTTGGGGACATTCACTGACTTACATTCCACAACCAATACATGGCTTTAGTAGTGGACGTGTGGGATCAATAATAGTAGTAGTAGTAGTAGTAGTAGTAGTAGTAGTAGTTCTTAGGGCTGGTCGATATGGAGAAAATCAAATATCACAATATTTTTGACAAAATACCTCAATATCGATACCGCAACGATATTGTAGTGTTGACTATTGGTGCTTTCACAAAATATTTACACAATGAGATTTTTGATACATAATCATCAGTAATGTGGATATAATGACTAAGTGGGTAAAGGTAAATAATAGAACAGTTACAACGGTCTGGTAAGTTCAGAAAAGTACATGACTTTACTGTAACGCAGCTTTTAAAACCAGGAAAAGACACTTATGTCATATTACGATATACAAAATCTAAGATGATATCTAGTCTCATATCACCATATTGATACAACCCCAAATCAGAAAAAGTTGGGACAGTATGGAAAACACAAATAAAAAAAGAAAGTAGTGATTTCTAAATGTACTTTGACTTGTATTTCATTGCAGACAATGTGAACACAAAATATTTCATGTTTTGTCTGGTCAACTTAATTTCATTTGTAAATATACATCCTTTCCTGTCATTCAGACCTGCAACACATTCCAAAAAAGGTTGGGACAGGAGCAATTTAGGGCTAGTAATCAGGTAAATTGGTTAAATAATGATGTGATTTGAAACAGGTGATGTCAACAGGTGATTGTAATTATGATTTGGTACAAAAGCAGCATCCAAGAAAGGTCTAGTCCTTTAGGAGCAAAGATGGGCCGAGGATCGCCAGTTTGCCAAAAAATACGTGAGAAAATTATTGAAATGTTTAAAAACAATGTTCCTCAAAGGAAGACAGGAAGACATTTGCTTATTTCACCTTCAACAGTGCATAACATAATTAAAAGATTCAAGGAATGAGGAGGAATTTCAGTGCGTAAAGGACAAGGGCGCAAGCCTAAGCTGAACAACCGTGAACTCCGATCCCTCAGGCGGCACTTCATCAAGAATCGTCATTCATCTATAAGCGATATCACCACATGGGCTCAGGACTACTTTGGAAAACCTTTGTCAAGTACCACAATACGTAGTTACATCCACAAATGGCAGTTAAAACTGTACTGTGCCAAAAGGAAGCCCTATGTTAACAGTGTCCGTTGACTTCTCTGGGCTCGGAGGCATCTGGGATGGACCATCACAGTGGAAATGTGTACTGTGTCAGATGAATCAGTATTTCACGTATTTTTTGGGAGAAATGGACGCCGTGTGACCAAAGAAGAAAAGGATCATCCAGACTGTTACCAGCAACAAGTCCAAAAGCCAGGGTCTGTCATGGTATGGGGTTGTGTCAGTGCCCTTGGCAAAGGTAACTTGCACTTCTGTGATGGCACCATTAATGCTGAAAAGTACATAGAGATTTTGGAGCACAATATACTGCCTTCAAGAAGACATCTTTTCCAGGGACGTCCATGCATATTTCAACAAGATAATGCAAAACCACATTCTGCACGCATTACAAAGTCCTGGCTGCGGAGGAAGAGGATACAGGTACTTGACTGGCCTGCCTGCAGTCCCGACCTGTCTCCAATAGAGAATGTGTGGCGCATTTTGAAGCGCAAAATGCGACAACGAAGACCCCTTACTGTTGCCCACCTTAAGACTTGTTTGCAGCAAGAATGGGACAAAATTACACCTGAAACACTTCATCACTTGGTGTCTTCAGTCCCTAAACGTCTTTTAAGTGTTGTGAAAAGGAATGGCAACATTACAAAGTGGTAAATGCTTTACTGTTCCAACTTTTTTTGAAATGTGTTGCAAGAACCAAAATAGGAATTTTGTTTTTTTGAAAAAAAACAAACAATAAAAATCATGAGGAACACATTAAATTATGTGCTTTTATATTGTCTGCAATGAAATACAAGTCAAAGTACATTTAGAAATCACTACTTTCTTTTTTTATTTGTGTTTTCCATACTGTCCCAACTTTTTCTGATTTGGGGTTGTATAATATCCATATATTGCCCAGCTCTAGTAGTTCTGATTGTGTTCGAGTTGCTGCCCATTGTTATCATTTAGGTTATTTAAAACAATTTCGAAAAATGAATAAGTGTCCAAGATGTGTAAGTGTACCATGAGGAGGAATGCAGATCATTCAGGTTTTAGTGCAGACCCAGAGTCAGCTAAAGTTCTCCACATGCAGTCCTTATTGCTCATGGTCTCTTCAACCATCATTTTATCCTAATGTGACTTATTTCTTATAATCTCTTATCATCTTTTAGAGTAAAACATTTTTGATGGTTCTTTCAGGATTTGTGTGGTTGCCTAATCATTACTTTAATCATAATCTACCTGCGTGTTTTCTCTTTGTCAGTGAGATTAGTTTAAATATCCGAGATGTCATTGCAGCATTTTGTATGTTCAATTCAATTCAATTCAATTCAATTCAATTCAATTCAATTCAATTCAATTCAATTCAATTCAATTCAATTGTATTTAAAGCGTCAAATCATAACAGAAATTATCTCAGGGCATTTTACAAGTCTAGACCACACTATAATTTACAGAGACCCAACAATTCCCCCCAAGAGCAAGCATTTGGTGTGACAGTGGCAACAAAAAACTTACTTTTAACAGGCAGGAACCTCAGGTAGACCCTGGCTCTTGGTGGGTGGCAATCTGCCTGACTGGTTGGGAGAGAGAGAGAGAGAGAGAGAGAGAGAGAGAGAGAGAGAGAGAGAGAGAGAGAGAGAGAGAGACAGACAGACAGACAGACAGACAGACAGACACACACACACACACAAATAAACAGAAATACTGAAATATGACTCATGATAATTATATTATATATATAATGGAATTACATAATGAACAGTGGCAATTATAGTAACAGTAAAGATAGAACTATGACTTTTAATAATAGTAGCAGTGCAGGTCGTAGTGTTATTGAGCTGCAAACCTAATCTTAATGTAACCTCAACTACACGCACACACACACACACACACACACACACACACACACACACACACACACACACACACACACACACACACACACACACACACACACACACACACACACACACACACACACACTCATACACACACAGTACATGAAATGTAGCCGAAGCACAGAGTAGCCTTGGAAACTGTCCAGTACTTAAATGTGGCATGGAATGTCTGGTCAGATCTGTAGTCATGTTTACTTATTCTCTGATCAAACAGCATTGTTTTTGATATCGTTACTGAATCTCAGGTACCTTATTGACACTGATATTGACACATTTCAAACAATACTGAGCCCTACACCTGACCTGACCTATAGACTGTTAAAGGCAGGGTTGGTAAGGTTGAGAAGCTAGCGAGATTTGAAAGTAGCATCTTCTCCGGGCTCCGTCTAACCCCTCCCCCTGCCCTTGGCGCTCCCCCAGCTCACAGACGTGCACGAGCACCACTTCAAAGCGAGGCGCCGCTCTGCTTCTGCTTCAGAGCAGAGTGGTTTAAGGACTGCAATTCCATTCATCAAATTACTTAATTTTATATACAACTACACAATTTAAATAGTTTCCCTTTTTATTTATTCCCAGGAGGAATTAACGGTACAAAGTACCCTTTGTTTTTATATTTTGTTCAATACAAAAATGATAAATTACTTTCCATTTATGTTATTTCAACTATCAAGACATTATATCTTATCTCCGTACATACTTTACAAAATAATGAAAACCATTGTGGTGTAAAACTTGTTTAGTTGTCATATAAACAATAATAAATATCATATAGCAATCAAAAATTTGTCTCCCAGTCTGTTTATCAGTAACTAATCATTAGTGCTTGAAAAATGTTACCAACCCTGCCTTTAAAAGGTCACTAACTGATCCGATAGAGTATATATGTCTTTGTGGATGTACGCAGAGAAGGGTGTTATGGGAAAAAGAAAAAATATGTTCAGGTTCTGTGAAAGTATAAAAGAAACAGCCACAGGAATGTCTCCAACTGACTCCTGTGCTCGTTCGCTTATGTGCAGCCCACAGAAGCAAGTCCCAGTCTTACGATAGCCACATACCTAGCCACATACCTTAACACCGTCTTTCAACAATAGAAACCTGTTTTCTACTGCAAACAGGGACACATATGAAAACACAGGAACCTACGTATTTGTCCATCTGTGATTCTAGAAACATGCGGCCATAACTCATAGCACTCTCACACACTTGTGTCCGCAGAGAGGAGACTGTGTGCATGAGAGATAGAGTTGATGAATGAGAAAAGATTAAAGTTGCTGATCCAGAGAAAAGCTTTTGGAATTTTACAGCAAAATCCCACCTAACGTTTGGGCTGGGATACTGTACATCTCTGCAAGGCCAGGGCAAGTCCCTGTGTCTTCATTCATTAGTTAGATAAAACTGTGTTAGGCTCATGATGACAGCAGCCTTAGTGCTCCCTTGCCACCATGAACCACTGTAAACATTCCCAGCACTTTGAAAAGTGAACCACTCTGCTCTCGCCATAATCCAGTCTCATCTCATCTGGTATTGTTATGATAAACACTGAAGATATCAATCTTTCCAGATGAAAGAGTCCTGGGTCAGCCCACACCTTTAACTTATACTCTTTAAAAGTTTGCTTCCCCTCCCCACATCAATCACTTCTGCAATCTCTGGCAGATATCATGGCAGCTTGTAAGTAGAAACAATTGTACTGCACACACTGGACTGTTACAACTACTACAAAACATAGACTAGTTTTTACACCATTCTGAAAAAAAGTTTTTTTTTAAACCCAAACCACAATCTTTTCCTCACCCTGAGTAAGTCATGTTTTTTTTTTTTTTGCCTAAACCTAACCAAACATATACCGGTCACAATAATCTTTTGTGTAATGGTGATTTGTAATGGCTTTGGAAGGCCATCCTGCTGAAAGGGGTGTCAGATCCCTGGGTATTCGGGACTGCTACAGACATGCTGCATCTCTCTGCTCAGACATATAAAACACTCTGATGATTAATTAAACAGGGTGTTGGCTTTCAGACGATTAAATCTCCACATTAAAAATGCAGCATCCTAAACAGAGAACTGGGATTACAGTACACAGATTGGTTAGCCAGCAATTTGATATGGCATGATAGAAACCTGCATTAGCAGAGCATTATAATGTTACATGACAAGACATCCTCATTATGTCTGTATTATGCTTTAATGTAACTTGTGAAATCAGTCAAATACTGTTCATTCTGTCATCACCAGTGTAGTCGCTTCGGTTTCTAACAGTTCACCATTCACACTAAAAAGTCAGAGCAACAGAAAACACTTTTATTCTTTTAATATAGCCTAATAATAGTCAGTAAGCAATACAATTGTGTGTGCTGCTACCATCATGCACAAAGGTGTGAAATGTAGAAGTATTTCAGTTAAATCGTAATCAAGCACTGTGATTAAATATAGTGTGCTTTGATTCTTTCCACCTCTGGTATTGTGTGATTGAATCTCATTGAAAAAGTACACAAGTTTAGTTTATACTCTGCATTAGCAGTAATGAGTAAAATCAAAGAATTACTTTCAACAACTCCAATGTCACCTTACACATGCTAACATATCCTGGATCAGGCTGTCCAGTGAACTAACAAAAAAGGATATTGACCATCCCATGAAGAGAGCAAACAAGCTGATCTCCCTATAATGTTCAGAACAGAGCATTAATGGGACCCGTAACTATGATACAATACAAGTGCTGAATTTGTAATTGTAATTGTAAACACTACTTGTTACTAATAATCATTACAGTCATGCCTAAGTGAGTAACACAACTCTAGTGATCCTAAACACATGCAGCCAAAAGTTGGCTTCGAAATGTTCCAGCTATGACAAAGTACTGGACCATGCCTGTGAAAGGTTAACAATTGTAGTTGTGTGTTGTTTTTTAAGCCCAGTTTTCCTGTGCACACCATGTGGGCCACTAATTTGGGTGAATGGCCAAAACAGAGAAGAAAGTCTTTGCATTAGTGTGAACGTGGTCTAAGAGGTCCTGCTTCCTGTGTGTTTTTGACTCTGGGATCCAGGCAGTGATGTGTTGAAACACTCCACCTGCTGCCATGTGAGCAGGCTGGGTGGCATGTTCTCAGGATGACAGAGGAGCTGGTGTTGTTTACTGAGCAAAATAGCTGCAGAAAACCACACACATGCCCCAACACCACCGTCTGCTAAATGAATCGTAGCTTAGCTATTTAAGTAAGATTTCACCTGGATATATTCGATGAATTATTGACACGTCTGGTCTTGTTAATTGTGGATGACTGCGGAGCTTGGCTTTTTGACTGCGCTGGACAGTCAGCAGGTTCCAATCTCTCCCAATTCCCACAAACATCAAATCATTCTACTATCTCAGTAAAAAAAGGTAATTCCCTCCCCTCGAGCCAAACACACAGGGACATTCCAGGTATTCATTTTACAGTAATGGAGTGCTCTGTAAATGTACACACATTTCGAACTTAGGTCATGTCCATTCTAGTGTGACATTTTTCTCTTAGCTCACAAATATATTGTTTTATTTAGTAGTAGTATGTAAGAAATTTCCTAAAAACAGCTGGTCACTGTAGTTTTAGCAAGCATTACTCAAAGGAAAGGAGGAAATGGTGCATTTGTTGGGGACTATTTTCAGGGGCGTATTAACACAGTTGGAGATCTAGTGTGTATTACGTTACTTAAATACTTATTTCTAAACTAAATGATAATTCTGGTTTATCAAAACATGAATCTTATTTTTTTGTTTTGGACATAATCAAATCATATCAGCAATTGAACATTTTGTTATGCTTTAGTCTGTGTCAGCTGTGTAGTGTGTGTAGTTAGCCTGATGAGAGGGTCAGACTGACACATGACACTAACAAGTTAAAGCTATTGATAAAGCTGACTTGGAAATGTTTGAGTGTTTCTTGTCTGATGGCATGGTTGGCAGTTACAGTCCTTAGAGATACAGCATCTGTAGTATTATTATTACTTATTTGTTATTTTTGATTTAGGTGTATTTTTGTTTAATTTAATTTATGTACTATCTATTCATCTTTACTATTATCATCTTCTCTGCCACATTTGTAGGTTCAATAAACATGAAAACCTTGCCTGTCATCCACACATGCATACACTCATATGCAAACATACTTACACGACACACATTCACACACTTACCGTTACATGAATTGTACATTCTGTTTATCATACCAACATTTAACATAACTCCTTTATATGCATGTCAACGTATGTGTATTGTTTATTCTATATATCACTTTTTTGTTACACATTGTCCTCACGGAAAAAAATACTGGTGTGGCCTTCTAATACCTTAAATGTGTGCCAGAGAATACGTATGTCTTTGCAGGTGTTTGATATAAAATGTTCATATCACGTACAACCCCAAATCAGAAAAAGTTGGGACAGTATGAAAAACACAAATAAAAAAAGAAAGTAGTGATTTCTAAATGTACTTTGACTTGTATTTCATTGCAGACAATGTGAACACAAAATATTTCATGTTTTGTCTGGTTAACCTAATTTCATTTGTAAATATACATCCTTTCCTGTCATTCAGACCTGCAACACATTTCAAAAAAGGTTGGGACAGGAGCAATTTAGGGCTAGTAATCAGGTAAATTGGTTAAATAATGATGTGATTTGAAACAGGTGATGTCAACAGGTGATTGTAATTATGATTTGGTACAAAAGCAGCATCCAAGAAAGGTCTAGTCCTTTAGGAGCAAAGATGGGCCGAGGAACGCCAGTTTGCCAACAAATATGTGAGAAAATTATTGAAATGTTTAAAAACAATGTTCCTCAAAGAAAGATAGGAAGACATTTGCTTATTTCAACTTCAACAGTGCATAACATAATTAAAAGATTCAAGGAATGAGGAGGAATTTCAGTGCGTAAAGAACAAGGGCACAAGCCTAAGCTGAACAACCTTCATCTCCGATCCCTCAGGCGGCACTGCATCAAGAATCGTCATTCATCTATAAGCGATATCACCACATGGGCTCAGGACTACTTTGGCAGTTAAAACTGTACTGTGCCAAAAGGAAGCCCTATGTTAACAGTGTCCAGAAGCGCCGTCGACTTCTCTGGGCTCGGAGGCATCTGGAATGGACCATCACACAGTGGAAACGTGTACTGTGGTCAGATGAATCAGTATTTCAGGTATTTTTTGGGAGAAATGGACACCGTGTGCTCCGGACCAAAGAAGAAAAGGATCATCCAGACTGTTACCAGCAACAAGTCCAAAAGCCAGGGTCTGTCATGGTATGGGGTAGTGTCAGTGCCCTTGGCAAAGGTAACTTGGACTTCTGTGATGGCACCATTAATGCTGAAAAGTACATAGAGGTTTTGGAGCACAATATGCTGCCTTCAAGAAGACATCTTTTCCAGGGACGTCCATGCATATTTCAACAAGATAATGCAAAACCACATTCTGCACACATTACAAAGTCCTGGCTGCGGAGGAAGAGGATACGGGTACTTGACTGGCCTGCCTGCAGTCCCGACCTGTCTCCAATAGAGAATGTGTGGCGCATTTTGAAGCGCAAAATGCAACAACGAAGACCCCGTACTGTTGCCCACCTTAAGACTTGTTTGCAGCAAGAATGGGACAAAATTACACCTGAAACACTTCATCACTTGGTGTCTTCAGTCCCTAAACGTCTTTTAAGTGTTGTGAAAAGGAATGGCAACATTACAAAGTGGTAAATGCTTTACTGTTCCAGCTTTTTTTGAAATGTGTTGCAAGAACCAAAATAGGAATTTAGTTTTTTTTTTAAACAAAAACAATAAAAATCATGAGGAACACATTCCATTATGTGCTGTTGTATTGTCTGCAATGAAATACAAGTGCTTTTGTACCAAATCATAATTACAATCACCTGTTGACATCACCTGTTTCAAATCACATCATTATTTAACCAATTTACCTGATTACTAGCCCTAAATTCCTCCTGTCCCAACCTTTTTTGAAATGTGCTGCAGGTCTGAATGACAGGAAAGGATGTATATTTACAAATGAAATTAGGTTAACCAGACAAAACATGAAATATTTTGTGTTCACATTGTCCGCAATGAAATATAAGTCAAAGTACATTTAGAAATCACTACTTTCTTTTTTTTATTTGTGTTTTCCATACTGTCCCAACTTTTTCTGATTTGGGGTTGTATGTCGTGAAGTGATAGTCAGGATAAAGACTAATTGTATTACTCCTAATCTATGTCTTCACAGAAAGCTGAGGCAACCGGGGAGAAAAGACCCAGGGGGCGACCCAGGAAATGGGTGAGTCAGTGGTTTTCTTAAGGTCTGAGCTTGCATCTGCTGGATACTGGAAACATGTTGTACACAACACAAGATGGGCTGTGAATAAGGAGTTGTGCCAGTTGATTAAATCTATTTGTGGCAGGAGGTAAATGTGCATGGAAAAGTCTGTTGGATAGAAGTTTTATTTCCACTGTTTGTCATCATTCAAAAGCATTTTGTCTCCCAGTGGGTATATTGCCTGGCTTTAATGTATATATTTAGATGGACTGTTTCACTATTTTGTGGTAATCTCTTGTTATTAACTTTCACTATGTGGCCTGAATACATATAGAGGTTCCTCTCTGATTGTTGCTGGTGCATGTGTGTTCAGGGATATCTCCAAAGTTTGTGTTATCAGTCAAAGAAAATGTTTACTCTCCACGCTGGCCGAAGGAATACTTAAATAATTCCACGGACAGCTTGAAGGCTTCAGTGTTTATCAGCTCCAAAGTAACAGGCCTGATTAATAGTGCAGGGAAAAGCAGTTTGCAGTTAGAAGTGCCACCAGAAAGGGCGAGGGAGATGCAGGGAACATGAACTTTCTTCTGCATTTTTATGCGTCAAAGGAGGAAAAAAGAAGTGAAAGCCTACAAGAACAGAGTTGAAGAGTCATAAAGTGTGGATTTTACATGTATTGTTATTTCCTGGAAGGAATGGTGTGTTCCAAGAATCAACTGTTATCATATTTAGTATATTCTCCACTGAACAACGTCTGCTAGTTTGCTGGTGCAAGCTCTTGCTGAGACTTATCAGCTCCATGCGGTGGCTTCAAAAGCCACAGCACGTAAATGAACTGCTCGGTTCACATGCATGTACATCTAATCCTTAGCCCTTTATGGCCTCCTTCAACAACAGGCCACAGCTGCCAGGACCACACTGCAGGATTTATGTCAAGTCTAATGTCTTTCGAGTAACTCAGAGTTGCTCACAGTAGCACGCCATGGGCATAAATGAAAAGACCAGGCAAACCAGGTGAACTGCACTGCCATACTAAATATGAATTATTTCATGCTTTGCAAGCTGTGCATACAACAAACTATTTGATATAAACCACTTCCTCAGCCACACCAAACTTGTATTTTCCATAAATGTGGCCATTGTGACAACTTTTGTCATGCTAACTTTGCAATCCCCACCTGTTCAGGAGACAGAGCTTTCCAAATATACATGATTTTTACATTAATTATTTCAAACTCCTGTCTCTGAGTCGGACTGCATGGGGACTTACATCCTTAAACAGTTAGCGATGACTGCATAGGGATGTAGCGGAGGTGCTAAGTACAATATTACAGTAACATGACCTATAGAGTCACAATGGCAACATTTATAGGAAAGATAAGACAAATCAGTAACAATAAATTAAAAAGGCTATGAACAGATAGTATAATTATTATATAGTCAGTAGCTCAATGGCTCCTTACCAAGACACAGATGTAACACAGATTTATAAACAATATAAACACTGCAGTGACTGCATTCTGCAAACACACTTAGTGCAAAGAGAGACCCTGCACATTTTTTAAACACACAAGCAACGAAAAGCAGGCTAGTCCTCAAATAGTTGTAGAATGTCTAAGACAGCAGAAAGGCCTAATGAAGAAACGAAGGCCAGATCCAGCATGCACCTGTTATTATAACTTTTATATTGTGTATTTTATAACGCAATATAGTCATCCCTTATTTTATTGCATTGTGGTAAACATTGTTATATGAATGTTATTTCTGTCCTAAAGGTGAAGTGATCTGTTGTGATTTGATGATGTTGACATTATTTTTCATCCATCATAATAACTTAATAATAAATTATTTACGTCATGTTGTGACAAAAGATAAAATAGTTCAGAGACTTTCCAGATAACTTTCCTATCTGTGAGTATTACAAAGTGCTGTGCAGTATTTTGGTGTCTGATGATAAGCCTTTAAATGTAATGATCTGTTACTCCAACTGGACTTCCTCCCTGGAAGCACGTTATTTAAATGCAGCACTGTTTTTGGTATGAATCGCTGCTTAGGGGCTTGTAGTTATACCAACAGACATGTTGTTTACTGATGGCTTAAGGTCTGCAAGCAAATTACAGCAAATTGGATTTCATAGTGGACTAAAAACCAATAGACCGTAATTGTCACTTGGAAGATAGGAAAACACAACTTCATGGTGTGCTTAAATGGTCGGCAAATAATTTGTGGTAAATTAAGCGTTAAGCATGCAAAAACACTGGAGTGATCTTCTGTCTGGAATTTACCATTGTGAATTTCAGTAATATTGAAAATAATTTGATCAGTTACGTCAGAGCAGGAACAGCAGCTCCTGAACCCTTGGACTGAACTAATAAAACAGTTGAGGATTACTGCAGCTTTTCCTTTGTTGTGCGGCCTGCCGGAGCCTGCATGTCCCAGGTACACACACCAACATGCACCCACACAGCGGCCTCCATTGCTTTATGTCAAACCTTCTGGCAGAACTACAGACAGGCCGCACTCCAAACTAGTCAGTTGTGGATTGTAGACAGTGTATCTTTCTGACTGCTACAGGGCATATGCTGACAGTCATATGACAATCAAAGTCTCTGCCTTACAGCTGCTTTCTGCTCTGCTATGGACAAGGACATGTTTAACTAGCACAGCACCTGTTGGCATAATCATTAATATCCTTAGCTGCTTTTCTTTTTTTTTGTTTAACCTAGTCATGGACATAAACATACAATATGTAACTTTCTGCCCCTAGGGGTCTCTCAACCAAAACAATGGATTGTAAACACGGACTTTTGATGACGTTGGTAAATTGCGTGGAATTATGGGAGTTGTACTTTTTAAACACCTTCGCCGATTAAAATGCGTCTGTTCACGGACAAGTGTACCCATTCAAATGTGTTCACTTTACGTTTAGTAATGTTTATTCATATCATTCTAATAACATAGCTGCATTTTCCCAACATAATTACGTTTTTCTTGATTCAATCTATATTGGTAGCTGACCAGTTAGCTAGCTAGCTAGTGAGCCAGCAAGCTAACATTAGCCAGCAGCTAAAACACAGTGACTATCACAATATATTTCACATGTCACTGTCATCTTTTGGATGGTTTCAACACCGGGGTGGGGTGGGGTTTGTTGTAACACTAGCTAGCTACTCAACAAGGCTGAGAGACTGGTGTGGGTGGGGATTGCTGGGGGAATCTCCGGCCGGGCCCGGGACAGCAAGGGCGGCCGATGGCCGATGTGCAGCAGCAGAACATCTCCAAGCTGCCCAGAACGATCTCCCCCTTCACTTTTCTTTAATCTTAACTATTCGTTTTGGTGCTTGTCGGGTTAATTTAGCTAACTGTAAAGTCAGCTAAACGCGAAGGGGTGAAAAATTCGGCAGGGCGGAGATTTTCGGCACGAACACCGGTAGCTAGCGCTAACGGAGATGTAGCTAGCTAGCTAACATTAGCTATGGATGGCCGCTGTTGTGACTCAGATCTGGGTCTGGGTTTGATATGGTCTGTTTCCCAACCCCTCATTAAACTGCCGTTAGTGTTGTAAGCACCCAGCACCGGAGTTAAGTGCTGTATTACTTATACTGTATGGATTGCTGTAATGGTGGCTGGCTGTTGGCTGGCTATGGGCTAACGGTAACTGGCTATTGCTAGCTACATGTCCCGGCTGTGTTGTCAGCTCTTATCTCAGGCAGACAGACCGGGGTGCTAGCTGGCTAAATTAGCATTAGATTAGTTGTCTAATCTATACAGCTAACGTTAACATTACTGGTAAACTCATTCGTGGGTTAGCCCAGCGCTGCTTTTATCTGTGTCCGTGGTGAAAACAATGATGCTACTAATAACTTTATGAGCGTGTTGAACGATGTGGTAACCCTATAATGCTATCCACCAAGCATTAGCTAGCTAGCATTAACTTGAGCTACTTGTCAACCAACACATTGTAGTAACGTTAAGCTGGATCAATATTGATATGTATCAATAAATAAGATCTCTGCTGTATTACTGTGTTGCAAAGTGGCATGTTATCAATCACAAAATGATGCTGCGTGGCAGAAAAAGCAGTATTATGGTTAGGAGTATTTTTTTCTGTGACATTGTATGATTTACAATTACGCTCAAACGTATCACTAGAGGGTGAAAGGTTATATGACGCCACTGACGGGCGACTAGGAAGGAAAGGAAACGTGCCGTGTCTGAAAATAAAATAACAGATTTCTCTGGGTTTGAAGTTTGGTGGAAACATTTGGGAGAGTGTAACTACACAACTCCAAAAAATATATAACATAGGTATGGTCGTTTTTAGACGTTTTAATGCAGAAATGTTACGTATTGTACCTTTAATCGCAAATTTAAAACACTAGGATTTACAAACATGTAGTGTTGAAATAAATAAATGCATGACAAACTGGTTTAAAGAAACACATTCTTCAGTTGTATTATCTCAACCATTTACATTGTTGTGTTCAATAACAATCTTAATTTGTTGAGGCCTCCATATGAACTGCAGACATATTAGCAGTAATGTCTGCTACAAAGTCACAAAAAGCTTACCTGTATTTGTTTGCATAGTAACATCAACTCAAATGAATGCAACAATAAGTAGGCCATTTTAAAAATAGAATGCCATAATGTACAGTATGTGAAGAGACAGAGGGAACAGTCTCTACATTCTTGGTTAAAGATAATGCCTCCTGTCAACCAATCATACAGTCTAGTCTTCTTTTAGATGCTCAGGCAGACTAGCTTGTTCAGATTTTGACATTGTTAAGGCAGGTGTAGCCAAGTACCTTTTTGTAATATGGGCCAGCATACCATATGCACCTGCTTGTGACAACCACCACTGTAGTGGACATGTTTCCATGCTGACACAGGCCTCTGCCTTGAGGCCTCTAGAGGTTTACCTGTAAACAGTACCTCATCATCTGACTCTGACTCTGATCTCATCAGTAGGAGGGCCATCTTCTATAGTGGCTCTGGCTCCACTTTTTCACCAGAGGCCTGTGGTGCAGGTTCTCCATCCTTCAGCATCTCACTCAGCTTTTGCTACACCTCTCCCCTCTCTGCTCTAGCCAAGAACTTAAGGTCCTTGAACTTATGTTTATTAGTAAAATTGGAGAAGACAGAGAAATAACATTACCTGCAGGGCTCCAGCAACGTTTCCAACTTTGCCAGCCTGTGATATTCAGCTGAGATTAGCATGGCTAACTTGTGCTTGTGCTGTACAGCGTTGTTTTCAATGGATCTTTGTTGTGTTGAATCTGCCTGATGATTTCAAGAGTTGAATTCCAGCGTGTTGGTACATCCTGGACAATGGACTCCTCTATTAGTCCTTGAGAAGCTTGCCGAGTTTTAAGCTCTGCTGTGTTTGTGGGACTGCGTCTGAAGTGTCCAACTATTGTACGGCATTTGGCGAAAACGCTGTCAAATCTGCCGTCGCATAAAGTCACTGTGATCGCCCTTTGTGTCATGTGCGTCACACATGGCAAATGCTTCAATGGTAGACTCCTTGCAGCGGAAACTATATTGCTAGCACTGTCTGTTCCTATAGTTGTGACCTTGTCCGTTATGTCCCACTCCCGCTGTTGTCGTGCTAATCAGTTTGGTTCACATGTGTGTCTGTTTCCTTTGTCAGCCAATGACTGATCTTTTGGCTTTTATAATGACTATCTCTGCGGTTGGATTGGCAGGGGTTGATGACTATGTTGACCCTGTCTCAGCACTAGCATCTTTGCGAACATCAGCAAAAATGTGTTTTGCCTTAAGATGGCCCTTAGAGCAGTTGCAGTTTAGTGTGGAAACCTAGAAAGAAAAATGTCTTGCAGAAACAAAAGCGGGATGGTGAAATTAAAAGGTTTATTCATCCCTGTATTATCTATGCTTGATGGTGATTTAAGCCCTCAACGTCGACTTCAAGGCACCTAACCCTAACCCTAGCCTAATCCTAGTGCCTTCCAGGTAGCGCTGCCTGGAAGACGATGTTGGGGGCTTAAAACACCAAACACCATTATCTATACACACAGTTTGTACACAGTTGAGTTTTTTATTATACCAAAGAGAAGCTGATTTGCAGTGTGGGATCAAACATAACATATGCAATAAAAACATATCAAAGCATAGTCCACACCTTGCAGTCACCAGTATGAGTGTCTGTAAGGTGTGGACTATGCTTTGATATGTTTGTATTGCATATATCACACAGGCAAACAGGGGTCGCAGGGGGCTACCCCAGGAAACATTAATGTGAGAGGTAGGATTGACACTGGACAGGTCCCCCACTACTTCTACACGTATAACTCCATTCATCACAAGCTCCTCTCTTGAATGAATACAATAAATTGAATGAGTGAAGTAATTCTATTCGCTAAGCTACAAGACGAAGAGAAGTCTACCAGGATAGATGCTACAGCTGACTGTGTTTGATTTGGAGTCGCTTATCACAGTATGTCATTTTACATTGCTATCTTGAGATATCTGTTGGCCATTGTAAGCTGGGATAGGCTCGAACCGCCTGCGCTTGACAAAATAAATGGGTGTAATGATTGGATCAAAATCGATATCGTATATTGTAATACACAGTACATTTTTGTGAGACGATTCCGGCAGTATTCAAAAATTTAAAATATCTAACACCAGTAGGTGAGTCATGACGTTTCAGTTTGCTGGTGGAGTGTCTCTGGGGTTTGTATTTGGGTTATTCATTGTCATGCACTGTATTTCCCTCAGTGCCACCAACACACAGCTAGCAGGAATCGGTTGTCCCTCATCAGTATGTCTTCTTGCTCCTCCACTGTATGGCTGCAGGTCCTGTCCTCTGTGTGCAGGTGCTGAGATGGATAGGCACAACTCTGCCAAGCTGACCAGCTTCCTCTGTGAGTAGAAGCTTGAAGGGGGGGTCTCTGCTCTCCAATAGATTGCATTCATCAGTAGTGCACAGCAGTTTCCCTTTTCTGCTGCCAAATGGCGACTGTCCATTGGATTTTATGTGTTGGTTCCTCTACAGGCAAGCTAAACTATTTGTCCAATGGCAATAACAATGAAAATTGTAAATACAAAAGTTTTGATCATATTGCTATCTTATTGAAGTTACTGGCAGGGAAATCCCACAGCAGTGGCTTATTGGTAGGGGACCAGACTTCTGTGTTTTATGATAATTGAGGTCAATTGGTTCTTAATGGCCCTAACAGCCTGCTCTAGTTAAAGGTGCACTGTTGAGTTTTGTTGTGCACGTTTAGGGATGCACAAAGTAAACCTCTCCTTCATTCATCTGTTGATGAATTGGTGAAATTGTCGTTGTCCTGACTTCTCGACCTGTCAGTGCTAAAATTACAAAGGATGCGTGTCAAGGAGGTCAGTGTTAGCAGTCCTATTCTGCACAACGTAATATTAACGGATTTCCAGAAGTTAATTTCCAGAATAATTGCCTGATATCCCTCACCTTCCGCTCTCTGTGTGTTGCCGTTCTCAAACTCCGTTCACTTTGGGAAACAAAAAACTTCGAGCTAGCAAGCTACACTCTTAAAATGGCAAGTATAGAAGAAAAGTTGGATCATGCAACAAGGCAGGCCTGCTTGGTTCTTTCGGGGAATTATTGTTAAGATTTACAAAGAATATATTTATGACATTTACTATCTATCTGGGACATTTTTGGACAGATTGGTATGCTATAGATGAAGTACACACGGCGATACACTGGTAAGAGCAAATAATGTTAACCATGTATCCAGCTAATTTAAATAGCTCACGTTACTGTATTGTGTAAACAGTTACATTAATTTTATATTATATGTGGTGCTTTCTTTTGCAGGGTGCAAATGTTCCACCAAAACAAGTTCCTTCCAGAGACTATTTTGTAGAGCTACCATTGCTGTGTCCATTTATGTGTGGTGTAGCCAGACCTTACCTATGGAGATAGGTCTGTCAATGCGAGACTAATGCTCAGGTAACAAAAGTAGCACAGTCGTGGTTAAGAGTCATCTACAGACTTATGTTGTGTTCCCACCGCTCACGTTTTGTGCAAATTGCGAACACACAGAATTCTCGTCATTCTCGCCATTCTCGTATCTTTTTTTTATTATCTTATTTTTTTGGCCATTTTTAGACCTTTATTGACAGGACAGCTGAAGAAATGAAAGGGGAGAGAGAGGATGACGTGCAGCAAAGGGTCGCAGGTCGGAGCCGAACCCCGGCCCGCTGCGCGAGGAGCAAACCTCCACCGAGCCATCCGGGCTCACGTCATTCTTGTATCTGTTCAAATATATCAATTTGAGCAATCAAACTCACACGAGTAACGCAAATTTACGCAGCCGGTGTAACTCTCTATGAGCCAGAGGAATGCAATTGACCTATAACATTTTTTCCTGTGTGAAGTGGTATCTCAGTATGTTTTTTGCAAAGATTCGACTGAATGGTAATTCAATAGAATGTTTACTTCCTTTACAATGCTGTTGTGGAAGACAGTGCTGAGGAGTCTGGAGATAATCCTTGTAATATAGCACAAATAAGTGAAACAAAGATGATGAGTACAGCAATGGTCCAACAATTCCAAGCAGGAATTGTACCATGTGCACCATTTGTATGTGTATAGAAAGGACAGGAAAGAGGAGAAAATATTATTCTGCATCACCCTTCTCTATTTGAGCTTTGCTTCCCTTTCCACTGGTCAGTCAGTTCCTCTCTGCCAGGGTTTGGAAGCCAAACTATTTCGTTGCCCTTGGGCTGTCCTGCTGCCTTCCATACAGCTGCCTCTTTGTGTTTGATTCTCTGGAGTCACATCCGAAGTAACTCACACCCAGGACACACTTATACCCATCTCCCCTTTCTGTGCCCATGCAAACCCGTAATGGTGTTAAATGGAGTCTACTGTGAGACTAATGCCCTCCGCATTAAATGTGCGGAAATGACTAAGTGAATGGGCAAGGGCACACAAGTGCTATGGCATGAGTGTGTGTTTGGGGAGTTGATATAGTGTGAATGGGAGAGGTCTACTCCCATCTCATGCAAGGCTTTGCTGCCCATGGCTTTGGGTCAGACACTGAGGGCAGGTGCCAAGCAATGGAATTAGAACTCAGGGGAGAAGAAAAGTAAGAAAGTCTGGCAGAGGTGATGAGCAGCACGATTAGGATATTGTCCAGCAGCTTTGAGAAAGTGGTGATGAGGCCTGGAAAGACCTCAAAACCTACTGTAGCAGCTTAAGGAAACTCCTCTCCTTTGAATATGTGCATGTGTAAGGCAGGGATCATTGTGCTACTGTGATCAGTGTCACACATTAAAAGGCTTTTTATAGTCTTGGCATGCATTACAATGAAATATGGAACTTGGCCTCCAGAGATCCTGTGCAACATCCTCCTGCAGAGTTGGTCTCCAGAGAGAGTCAGGGGCTGAATCAGGTCTGTTGTGCACAAACAAGACTAACAATAGTCTAAATTGTTGGTACAATATAATCTTGACCTTTATAACTTTGACAAAATGATCTTAACTCAAGGTCCACTTACTTGCTTTTAACTGAGTCTCACAGATTTCATCAACAAATGGAGGTTGTTCAGTTATGATGGAGATTGTTCAGTTGTCCAAAGTTCTATATTTACTTCATTTGATCAACCCCTGCCTCTACCACTCTTTTTTTGCTGTTTCAGTGATGTAGTGTTCCCCATAGCTGTCATGTAGGATGCCATGATGATGTCATACATCACTCCAGTCTTCCTCTCAGGCGGGGTCCTGTCTTTAGGGTGGACCAGCAGAGATCTTCTGCTACATCCACAATACTACATTTTCATTTATAAACGGCGTGTTGAAACAAAAATCTACATCCACACAAGCGTTTAGTCTTTGTATCAGAAATGATCTCCGTCCATTACGTAACAAGTCTGACAACACATATCACCTGACCATTTGCATACACTTTGCATGTGCACGCCAGTGTAAAAGGGAAGCAGATTGTCTAAAGTTACTCATGAAAATTATGGATGTGTAAGTTGTATAATACAGAAAATACTTTGGAGAAATGGCGAAAAGTAAGACCAGGGATTTATTTGCTTGGACCGACTGTTACTTAGACTGAATGACCTGGGTGTCTGCATCCTCGTTTCCAAAGGTCTCCGTTTCTGCCCGTCTAGACTACAACGCAACCCCAGAGTTTTCAAACTTAAACGGTATCAGCAGTGTTGCCAAATGTCTCCATTTTAGAGGCTCAGAAACGTCCAAGCCCAGAAACAAATTAGTGTGGATTTAGCCTTACAGGGATAGTATGGAATTTTTGAAGTGGGATTGTATAAGGCACTTATCCATAGTCAGTGTATTACCTACATTAGATGGCGGTTGGCAGGCCCCCAGTTGTAAGAAGCCAACAGGAGTACCGACACAGAAGCTAAGCAATGCACCGCTTTGGATGGGGGCAGCAGCATGTATTTTAGACACCTAAAAAAAAAATCAATATCAGTTTAATTGTACACTATATTTAGAACATTTTCTACTATACTCTGCCATCAGACAGCCCGTTCTGACCATTCTGAAGCTGTTATCTATGCTCTCTTTAAAGACTCCAATGACATTTCTGAGCAGGGAAGGAAAGTGTCAGAACAGGGAGAATTTTACAAGCTGGAGCTCTAAGATCTACTTTATCATGTCAGGAGCCTAGTGTGATACAATGCTGGAAAGGCAACCTGCTCAATCTTGAACAGCCACTAGCAATGTGGTAGATGCATTTGGCACGCACGCATAAACACACACGCACGCACGCACGCACACAAACTAAAATCTAACACAAAACAAATCTGTTAAAGCTGTTGGAGAGACAAGACGTATTAGTATGTTTTCTTATAAATAGAGAATTCACCTTTGTTTACACAGAAACTAGACTCACAAAACATTACATTGTACTTATTGTTTTAATGTAACATTTTTGGACAAAATTGAAGAGGAATACATGTCCATTCATTTAGGACGCTTCTATAGAAGGTGTGTTGCATAGTGAGTCGGAGTATTACTTTACAGAAATACAATACTATATTTTTATTCATTTAATTATAGTGAATGATGTGCATTTTGTCATTTTGTACTTGGAAGAACATCCTTTGATGATCTTTGATGCACTGTCCAACTCTGACCCTGGATGTCTCAGAATTTCCCTCACCTAAATGGTAATGAGACAGAAATCATAGGTCTAGAAGGAACATGTAAAAGATTAGACTGTTTCCATCAAAAACATTGAAACTGTTATTTACGTCTTGAAGTCTTCATCACCTGGACTATTTTAACTCTGCTGTCTGGCATTTGCAAAAATAAATGTCTATCCTGTCATTCAAAACTTAGCTCAGAGTAGGGCTGGGCGATATGGCTGAAAACTGTATCACGATATAAGTGTTTCATATCAGTCGATATCGATAATTATTGATATTTTTTATGACCTATTTAAAATAAGGACCAGGAGAAAAAAATTTATTTAATTTAAACGTTTTTATTTTAAGCTTAACCTTCCTCCGATTATAATCCTCTCAGTTATAAAAGCAGAAATGTCAACACAACCATGGAAAACACTCAAATAATTCAAATGGAAACATAAGTCTAAAATCACAATGAACACTTCTGGTGAATGAAGTGTTTGAAAATATGTGAATATTGTGAATATTGAAATAAAACTGAGGTAGACTTTACATCTGTAACATAAAAAACAAACCTGATACAGCACAGTAACAGTTATTATTTTTCTCCGTCTAACAGTCACGGTACAGCCTAAACCGTACATGGTGGGGGGGTGGTAACCTGGCTTCTCAACAGTGCTCAGCGGAAGCATGTCTTTGCCTATATGATATGCCACTGCCTCCGTTATTTATTTGTACCGTTTAGCTTTTACCGTCATAAGGCGCTGAGAGTACCTCTCCGTGGTGCTCTGCTGCTTGTGCGGGTTTCCAGCTGCAGATGTTGTTGGACGTTGCTGGCGAATACGGTTGTGCTCCAAAGGTAAAACAGGTTTGCGGCGGGGACGATGGTCTTGCATAATTTGCAGACGACATTGGTCTGACTACGGTAAGACTTATAAAATCCAAAAAACTGCCATATTGGCGAGCTGACGTTTCCCGTTTCATCAAGAACTTCCGCGCTCGCTGCAGCACGCATTTTCCACTTATCACTCCACGGCAGTTCTGTTATTGAAGAATCCAACACGAGACAACGATATGGCGCAACCAAACACAATACTGTTACATGATTGGCTGTTAGCGTTTCACTCCCTACGTTGCTAGGCTACCAGAGAGCGAGTGCCTTTGTTCATGCAACCAAACTTGCTTTGAAACCTCTGGTTTCTTCAGACGAAGAAAAAAAAAAAAAATAAAATAAAAAATTATCGAACTTTTATCGAGCGCATTTTTTATTGATATTGATTACATGTCTATCGCGATATATATCGTTATCGTTTTATCGCCCAGCCCTAGCTCAGAGTTTTAACCAGAACAAAGAAATAGGACCATATTTTATTGATTCTGGCATCCTTTCACTGGCTACCTGCTTTTACAATTAATTACAAAATCTGATTACTTTTAAAGACCTCACCCCAAGTTATATAGCCTATCTGAACTTTAAGGGCCCTAATGTTCCCCCTCGCTCCCTAAGATCCTCAGATTGTTCTTTTCTTGTTGTTCTAAGATCCAGAGCTGTTAGGGCTCCTATGTGTGTATTACAGTGCAGTGGATAGATCTCTCTCTTAGTGTGTATTTGTTTAACCTTGTAGCTGTCAAATTAATCTGACATTGCAAAACATTAAGTGCATTTCAATCAGGAGAGACTTCGTTTGCAGATATGCAAAAAAGAAACTATTTATTATACAATGCATGGTAAACTGTACAAGTCTTTGGAGATTAGACTCCATTGAATAATATTTTTAAAGGGGTATAGATAGGAAAATAACCCCCGATGGAGTCTAGACACTGGTGGCAGCGGAGAAGGAGACCGGGGACCAGACCAACGAGGCAACGGATCGGCCAGCCGGGGGAAATGTGAAAACTGGAGGCATCAGGGGAGGTGGAGGGTTGAGCTCTTTGCCTGAAACGACAACTGAAAGCCAGAAACCGAGATATTTAAACAGAGCTGTAATGCTGTGATTGGTCCTTCAATTTTCATGGCCGCAACTGATTGGTTTAACTGAAGTGTCACTTCTAACTAAGATTTATTTAAGAGAGTAATAAAGTGTTAATGACGTCTTCCTGAAAGAATTTGCGCTGAGCTTCATTTCTCAAAACAATTCCTACAAATAGCAAAACACCAGCCAGTCTCTTGCTCAAAATCATTAGGTCATCTCTCAAAAGTAAGTATCTGTGTCAATGAACATGTCAGTGCCATCAGAATGACAAGTCTTTGTGTCATTGTGTACAGATAAGACAGTCAAATTGCTTAGTCATGTTGTCAATATAACAACATGACTAGTGTAACAACAATAGTGTACTCTGGACGATGTTGTGATGTAAACTATGGCTAAAGTTTGGATGACAATTATTGTAAATTGTAGGTTACACCTTAGTGTATGTATGAGACTGGACAAGATTCACATTTACGCTTTTACTGTTTGTTGACAGACCGTGTCATTGCGATACAGAAAGGAAAAGACAGCACTGCATAGCACAAAGAAAAAAAAAGTCTAATGGAAATGTATAGAAATATGCTTGACATATTATGACAACTTGTTCAACCATTTTGCATGTAAAGACTTACGCTATGAACTAATGCCTAAATGTTGTTGGGGTGAGACTATTCAACAGAGACCCATTATAATACATTTTGATCAACATGACATAAGCAATTGATAATGTAGGAAACAGCAGAGAATTGTACATAATCATTTGCATGGATGTACCAAAATATTTGCAACTTGTTCAAAGAAATGAGAAACTGCTTTTTTGATGAAGTGACACAATGATGTGAAGATTGAACAGGTAGTTTTGAGAATTTCAATTCTGATCTGAGAAATGTACCAAAGCGACTGAGAAAAACTACGCAAGTTCATTTTTGGATTCACAATTTATGTTACAAAGACAATGTAATTCCATAACGGATTAAAAAAGCTTTTGGATGGCCTACAATTAAATTGTCAGAGGACCTCATTGAAATGGCGCATTTCTCTGCTTCCAATCAAAAAAGTAAGTCTCTGTACTGTATTGCTCTGGAGATAATAAATAAGGCATATAAAGTATGTATTGTCCTGTCCCTGGGGACAGCATCGACTTTAGAGCATCCATTCATCCATCCATCCATCTTCGTCCGCTTATCCGTGGTCGGGTTGCGGGGGGAGCAGCTCCAGCAGGGGACCCCAAACTTCCCTTTCCCGAGCCACATCAACCAGCTCTGACTGGGGGATCCCGAGGCGTTCCCAGGCCAGGTTGGAGATGTAATCCCTCCACCTAGTCCTGGGTCTTCCCCAAGGCCTCCTCCCAGCAGGACGTGCCTGGAACACCTCCCTAGGGAGGCGCCCAGGGGGCATCCTTACCAGATGCCCGAACCACCTCAACTGGCTCCTTGCGACGTGAAGGAGCAGCGGCTCTACTCCGAGCTCCTCACGGATGACCGAGCTTCTCACCCTATCTCTAAGGGAGACGCCAGCCACCCTCCTGAGGAAACCCATTTCGGCCGCTTGTACCCTGGATCTCGTTCTTTTGGTCATGACCCAGCCTTCATGACCATAGGTGAGGGTAGGAACGAAAACTGACCGGTAGATCGAGAGCTTTGCCTTCTGGCTCAGCTCTCTTTTCGTCACAACGGTGCGATAAACTGAATGTAATACCGCCCACGCTGCGCCGATTCTCCGACCAATCTCCCGCTCCATTGTCCCCTCACTCGCAAACAAGACCCCAAGGTACTTAAACTCCTTCACTTGGGGTAAGGACTCATTCCCTACCTGGAGAAGGCACTCCATCGGTTTCCTGCTGAGAACCATGGCCTCAGATTTGGAGGTGCTGATCCTCATCCCAGCCGCTTCACACTCGGCTGCAAACCGATCCAGTGAGTGCTGAAGGTCACAGGCCGATGATGCCATCAGGACCACATCATCTGCAAAGAGCAGCGATGAGATCCCCAGCCAACCGAACTGCAACCCCTCCCCACCACAACTACGCCTCGATATCCTGTCCATAAATACTACGAACAGGATTGGTGACAAAGCGCAGCCCTGGCGGAGGCCAACCCTCACCTGGAACGTGTCCGACTAACTGCCGAGAACCCGGACACAGCTCTCGCTTTGGTCATACAGAGATTGGATGTCAGATTTTTAAAAGTCTAAAATTTCAAAATCTAAATTTTAGGCCTTAAAAAGTCTTAAATTTGTTTAAATTAACACTACCTCTTAACGCTCATTGAAATACTCCTGCAGCACTTTAGAATGTTTTTTTCTTGATCCTGTGGTGTAGTTCTTTTTTTCCGCTAGTCCAAATATAATTTGCTGTATTATGACTACAAATAAGACCACCATGCATCTTATATTGCAGCCAATCCACTTTCGTGTTATGTTACTTTCGGATTGTACCATAGACATAAAACAGATTTTATTGTTCGATATGGGGAACTGCAAGTTTAGAGATACTTGGCTTGAATTTAGGTCTTGGTTAAAGCCAGTTCCTAATAATGTATTTGAAGCCTACTGCTTCTTATGCAAGAAAGCAATTAAACGTTGGGTGTACGGTCGCTGTCGGAGTCTCATGCAAAAAGTGAGAAACATCTAACTGCTGTGAAAACGAGCCAAGCCATCAGTCAGTTCTTCCCAGAGCTCCAGCTCCAGCCCTAGCACTGCCTAGGCGAGACCCACACAGCAGCTCCGCAACTCCCGTAAGCGATCTCTGCGTCGCTTTGGATCACAACCAACACTAAGAGCGGAGGTGCTCTGGGTCCTCCGCTGGGCTGAATACCATTTTTTTAGCTTCGAAGCTTCGGTAGTAACGAGCATCAAATATTCGAAGCTTCGGTAGTAATGAGCATCGAATATTCAAAGCTTCGGAGAGAGGGGGCTGAACATATTATTATCTCTAATAAAGGCAGGAATCTCTATGTGTCTGTCTGTCCGTTTGCATTTTGATTATTTTGAGAACCTTACATCAAACGACTTCACAAAGGAGTGCAGTGTTGTATTTGGTGCAATATAGATAGACAGTCCAGACACGACACGTTCAGAGTCAAGCGTCGCGCCTCACGCGAGCAGGGCTATGCTCCGAGAACGGAGACTTCACTAATGATATAAAACACACACACATCATGTGTAAAATGGCGGATAAAAGCAGCTCGTTCTACTTACAGAACTCAGGTGATTTCTCAAGCTTGATGTGCTGCTGTGGTAGGCCAGTTTCAAATTGCATATTTGACACGCTGCCTTTGTCTTGTCCTCACTTAATTTAAAGTTCTCCCACACAGATGAAGTCTTCGGCATTTTTGTCTTCTTTTCGCTGAATCGTGACGTAATGACGTTCAACTCATGGGCGTTTTAACTGGGGCATGTGACGTGACGTCCCAGTAAAATCTCAAAGTCTCTTATATTTCGCAGTAGATTAATTTAGATTGATAATAACGGGTAAAAAGGATAATACATTTTGTTTCTATTTTATTTTCCACAATGTCAAAGCAATGCAGCTTAACCCAAAATACAAGCTCAGGCACTTCTGTCCATGCAAACTGCGCTGTTCTGCGCTCTAGTCAGAGAATACTGCCGTTGCAGGAACACTTTAGTAGTCCAAGAAGAAGCAAATAGGGATGGGGCCGATCCGATCCAGTATCGGTATCGGGACCGATACCAGCGAAATTCAGGTATCGGATTTTCCCGATCCAACCTGCGGAGATTTCCGATACCACGAGCCATGTCTGCACTTTAACGTTGTCTGCTGAAATGGCTCCAAAAGTGATTCCTGCCGGTGCCGGCTGGTCTGCTGGTTGGCTGCAAACTGTGGAATAGACGTCCTGAAAGGAGGCGCGGCTCAATGAGACACAGAGTTATGAGACACGTCCCCGCTCAGGAAGTCCATTCCGCAGTTTGCAGCCAGCTAGCAGGATAGTAGCATGAGCAGCATTGTGGCTAGCTCGATGCTATCCTGTGTGTCCGCTGTTTGGAAATGCTTCACAGTGGAAACACCGCAGAGCAAGACAGCAACATGCAAAAACAAAGCAGGACTTTCCCAACCGTCGGTCCCGGTGTTGTCGCTGGCGTGTGACGTTTCATTTCCCCGTTGTTGCGTCCCCCAGAGACCCCGGATCGTGTCCCGGCGGCCGCTGTTTCAGAGCAGCCGCTGCGCAGCCGTGAAAACAGAGGTGTGTGTGTGTGTGTGTGTGTGTGTGTGTAACTAAGTGTGTGTGTAAGATGTTTACAGTTATTGCATTTTTCTTATATTTCAGATATTTGACATTTTAAAACGTTGATTTGTTGATGCTACAAGAGCCAGTGTGCTTGATTTGCGCTGTTCACACTGTTTTATTGATAGTGTGTGTGTGTGTGTGTGTGTGTGTGTGTGTGTGTGTGTCAGATTTTTACACTTGCACTTTTCTTATATTTCAAGACTCAAGTATTTGACATTTTGGGAATGTAATAAATATTGACATGACAGTCAATTTGAAACCCTTACAGTTGCATATCTGTTTTCAGAATGAGATTTTTCCTGTTTTTCTGACTTCCTTTTCTGACCTTATACTTACCTCAAGTTGCCTTTTGGGACATACATGCATACGTACGTACATATCATACTTGCCCGTTGAGGAGTTTATTTCAGCATCATATAAAATCAACAATAATGATAATAATAATATTAAAGCAAACACAGCTCTGGTATCGGAATAGTATCGGTATCGGCCGATATCCTAATTCAGGTATCTAGGCTATATAAGAAAATTGTAAAAGAGAGTATTATATGTCGAACATATTCAAGCGCGAATGAGAACCATTTGGAGGGGGATGCCAGGTTGTGCAAAAAACAAAAACAAAAAACGAATATTCGAATGTCAAATTTTCAAATCAAGTACCAACCCACCGAACGAATATTCGAATATTCGGGTCCAGCCCTAATTTGTAGTGACTCTGTTTTTGTATGACGGTCTGGATGTGACTGGATGAGGTGAATTTATTTACTTTTAGATTGGTTCTGCTGTATCATAGTCCTTCCCCAGGCTATTTGTAAGAGTAAGAGAAAAAGAGACCCGAGACCACAGAGAGACACTGAAAGGAGTCGGGGGTGGGCAACAGCTTTGCCTCATTCCCTACATTCTCAACCCCCCACGTTCCTCCAGCCTCAGCTGCAGCCGGGCTGAAAGGCTGAATTCCAGCCACTAGAGGCCTTTTTTCAGACAGGGACTCTACAAACATCAGGAGTTCTCTGGGACCTTTGGAGATTTCCACATGTCACCTATGCCTCCCTCCCCTAACTCCCACCCATTTTTTTCCTGCCTCTGGAAGAGTTTAATCATTTCACTCTGAAAATAATTGGCTTGTTGACCTGCTTCAGGGCTCCATCAGGAATTCCCCTGGTGTAACGTTAGGCCATCACTATTGTTAATTTCACACTCATATGTCAAACACAATCATATCTGGACTGTCAGTTAGTGAAGTCAAGTTAACTAATTACACATTTACAAGCTAAACTTCTGCAGGTACATTGTGATAAAATGAGCACACCCCCTTACAAAATCCTAAGATGCATGTTTGTAGTGCATATAGAGGTGAGCACTTACTTACCCACATTCACTGTTTGTTTAACATAGGAAGTTACATGGCTGTCCTGTGGTTTCCTGGATGTTTGTGTAGCGATAGCTTGGATTTTTCCTATTCCTTTCACAATGCAGTTCTTGGAAATTCTTTAAATAGATATGGACATTTATGTCATTAAAGTATTTCTGCTACCACTATTATGAAGCAGGAAGTGAGCTGTTCCAGGCCCGACAGGTTAATTCATAACATCTGCAACGCTCTGTTAAAACAAGGCAGAGCTGAGTGCCATGCATAGATCCTTCCTGTTTCAAAGCAGCCAGGCATGCACGCTGGGAAACAGCCACATGCATTTGCATCAAATGCTTCCAAGACACTTAAGACTGCTGAAGATACTATATGCTGAACAAAAAAAACAACTATTCTGTAAATGCAAAATTCAGTACACCAAACAAGAAGCAAATACATATTTGTAAAGTCTAAGCAGACATATTGCATTTCTACTTTTCTTCCTCTTTTCCTTTGAGATACTCTGGGAACAGATTTCTCTTCAAACAGCAGAGGCTCCTTAATGGAGCCGATCCAATTTGTCTGTGCCTTTCTTTCCTTTCAGAGCACCCCCCAAAACCCTACCAACAAAAGCCTGCTTGTCTGCTAGGAATTTTCCACATTCCTTGCAACGACAGACATTTTTCTTCTGTACAAAGGGCCCTTCGGCAAATTCCCCCTAATCGCCGGGTTTAGTTTTTTTATTTCTGATAGGTGCAATTCACAACTCTGGTGGGGCGTAATGGCTGGGCGGGGGGGCAATTCTACTTGCCTGTAGCTGTATCTGTAAGACCCCTGGTTTATTTCCATCACTTCATATGGCATCACAGCATATGGCTTTTATCCTAAGCCATATGGTATGATGGCTGTTCAAGAGGAAAAGCTAGTGGGTAGCAGTGGTGTTTAGGTGTAATTTGGTCAAATAAAGGTCTTTTTTTTCTGTATGGTTTCTGATGCTATGCAGTGATTGAGTCAACAGAAGAACCTCCACATAACCTTTTGAATACAATACTATCATTTTTAGAGGAAGACCTGCGTGTTTGAACAAGTTGTAGTGCCTGTTCTGGAGTCCCCCAGACAATAACAAGCTGTAATCAGACTCTTCCACAGAAGACATGTGAGTGTTGTTGACTACCAAGATTTAATATTCTTTGCTTCTTTCTGGAACCCCAAGCCTGAATCTGGTTGGCCACTCGTGTACGGAAGTCTCACGGGGTCAAGTTCAAGGCATAGCAAAGTTGTTGAAAAGAGAGAGAGAGAGAGAGAGAGAGAGAGAGAGAGAGAATGAAAGAGTGAAAAATAGAAAGCATGCACATGTGGGCGAGAGATCGAGGGAGTGTGTGTGGACAGAAGGAAAGAGACAACTTTAGAATCTTATGACTTGTGGTGCAAAAACTGTTATGTTTTGGCCAAGGTTCTTTCTTTTGGGAGGATGCATTTGCTCAGTGAATGAAATGTCTACCTGGCCTTTAGAATTGAGGTATTATGTGTAAAAAGCTTTCAGTTTGTCCTGAGGTTGATGCTGGAGGAGGGCTCATCAAAATGGAAGGAGCATGAAAGTGTTCAGTTAGCGTCATCTGCTTTTCTGACTGCAAGGTACAGTATGTACGATTGGCAATGTTGGTCTGACCAAACATGGATAATTTGTGTTTATAAATTGTATGTCAATTTACAAATTTGAACCCGATAAAAACAAGCCAACCAATAACTAATTCTAAATTGCATCATTTAAATGTAAATTTGATGAATCCCTTCATGGTTTGGTTTTAATAAATGTGTCAATTAGGTAATGGAGCATAATTAACCACTTTAAAGAAATCATTATTTTAGTGGCACACTGTAGCTTCCATAATAAATTGATTCATATAAATAAAAGTTTCCTAGACAGACAGTTCACTTAAGCAGTCTTTGAATTCCCAGGTGATTTACAACCCTGTCAGATTAGTCAAATGTTGACCTACCTAAGTGTTCTATTTGGCAACATTTTAACAATTTAAATGGTGAACATTCCAGGTTTTTAACAGCCTCATACTCTACACAGCATTTCATCTGAAGTATATCTCATGACAGACGTTTCATCCATGCAGACTTGTGTTTGTGGAGGGGACATTGGTCAAATTATCCATTTGGCTTCAAAGGAGGTCCAAAGGTTAGCAGGCCCAGTAACGGTTAACCAGAGCAAACAGCTGCAGCACCTATCTTATGGGATAATTAACACTTAAGACTACAAGGACAGCAGAGCCGGAACACATTGCACTTCATACACATACATACAGTCAGGTGCACATACACAAATACATATCAGATACAGTTATTAACATTTATTAATGCTATACATGAATGACATGTTGAAACGTAGTAGTAGGACTATAACTTTTAGAAAATAGAATCCAAAGCTGTAGTACATTTGAAGATGTTGTTTGTGGTGTTGTGATTTAATTTAGTAATGTAGTCTATAGTACTTAAAGGTTCAGTAGGTAGGTAACTTTTTGTCATATTTGCTGGAACTGTCACTAATCCTGACAGTAGCACAGGAGGCAGATTCTCTGTGAAAACATCATGTTCCTCTGCCTCCTCCTGGTGCTCCTAATGGCATTTGCAAGTTTCCACCGTGCCTGAAGAAAAACAACCAATCAGAGCCGAGGAGTCTCTAAGGCAGTGTCAATGACTGCTCATGGACTAACTAAGCAGACTAGGCAGAGCTGTAAAGTGAGAAAGTTTGTGACTAGGGATGCAACGATTATAGATTTTGTTGGTACGATTATAGTCTGAAGAAGAAGAATGAAGAATCACGGTTTCATGATTATTATGCATTAATTTATTGTACTACTAAAGTATAAAATAAAACACTTTAGATGTTAGTGTTATGAATTGCTGTCTTTTTTAGATATATGTTTTTGGCTTTTATTGCCTTTATAGGACAGATTAAGACAGAAAAGTGGGAGAGAGAGGGGCAATGACATGCAGCAAATGGCCTCTGGTCTGAACTGAACCCGCGGCCGCTGCGACAAGGACTGAGCCTCTGTACATGGGGCGCACGCTCTACCGGGTGAGCTAACCAGGCACCCCATGTATCGCTGTCTTTTGAAACAGAACACAGTAAAAGTTTTGAATATTTTGAAAATGATAATATAATTAATTATCAACCTTTTATTTTAATTCATCTGAAAAGATTAGAGACTAGAGGTGAATTAGTCACACCATAGTCTTTATCCGCGACGTTCCACTTCCGGGATTGTCCAGGTGCCGCAGGAAATTCAGCCGATGTCCCTCATTTTGTCCGGATGTCCGTCACCTTCCTCTTTCTCTGTTTTGGCGTTCTAACCTCCGGCTGATTTGTGAGGACTCTGGTTAACTGCTCCTCAGATCTCTGCAGGGTAAATCCAGACAGCTAGCTAGACTATCTGTCCAATCGGAGTTTTCTGTTGCACGACTAAAACTACTTTTGAAAACGTACATGTTCCACCAAAACAAGTTCCTTTCCGAGGCTATTTAGCAGAGACACCGTTTCTCCGTTGAGGTTTACCCCATTCAAAGACACCGTTGACCTGGGTATAAACCTGATTGAGCCATTGGTGTGAAAGGGGTATTAGAGCCTCCTAATGCCATTGGGAGCACCAGGAGGAGGCAGAGGAATGTGCTTTTTTTTTCACAGATGATCTGATTAATGTAGTACTGTCAGAATATAGTGATAGTTTGAGCAAATGTGACAAAAAGTTGTTTTTATGAATGTTACCAACTTTACCAGCTTTAATGAAGATTTGAGGCTGCCATTACACAAGGTAAATTTGTCTATGTTTGCGTGCAGCTGCATTTCATCAGAGTTGCACTGTCTCATCCCCTGTAATTAAGGTTGAAAGTGGTTGCAGTAGCTTCAGCATCAGCTGATAGCACAAACAACAAGAATGGACCACTAACGGACACTTTAAGCCCACACACTGCTCTCACTTAAAATATTTAAAGGTGCTTCCACTGAAATGCTTGGATGGTTAAACAGCTTTCCAATGTTGGAACTGAATCTTTTTTCCGCTCAGTGACTTACAATGCAGCACATTAGCATAGCAGTGCTTCAGTCCTATGTGTGTATCTACACAGGATGCGTTCAGGCATAGTACTGAGTGTAGGCCACCTGGGTTTCGGCAGCACTCTGAGCCCAACACACAATCAAATGGGAAAAAATACAAGTGTGTGAAAGGGGTCACATTTACACATGTATAGTGAATAGCAAGGGAAATGTGAGCCATTACATGGTGTGTGTTGACAGCTTCATTGTTTAAAATAGAAGCAAATCTGTTCCATGAGATGGACGACTGAAAAACACGGCTGAAACGCCTCCTGTTTAGACACGCCTATAGACCACTAATGGCGCTTTTCCATCACATGGTACCTGCTCGACTCGCCTCAACTCTACTCGCCTTTTTTGGTTTTCCATTACGAAAAAAAGTATCTGGTACCTGCTAACAGGTACTTTTTTTAGTACCACCTCCGTTGAGGTTCCAAGCGAGCTGAGGCGATCCCAAAAGGTGACGTGAAAGCGACAGACGGGGGTGTCCTGAACAAACCCGCCATTTTTAAATAGTTTAGCCAGCTGTGTTTTTTGTGCTGCCTCCAGCTTCATCTGAAACTAAATGTGTCTTCTGGCTGTGGAAACAACAACACCCCTTCCACGTTCTGTGTGTGTCACGTTAGGTCACGGCAGTTTACTGCGGCGCCGCTATACAATCAGCCACGCTGAGGCGATACTGAAATCTGCAATGGAAAACAGACGCACAGTGCGTCGAGGCGAGGCGAGGCGAGCAGGTACCATGTAATGGAAAAACGCTATTAGTTCTGTTTATTTCACATTGATGCCTTTAAGTTCTGGTCCGGTTCGTGTTCACTCACTTTTTACAAATAAAAACAAAAAAATATTGATATAAAATAACTTTTAATAAAGTCCATTCATGAGTTGCTGGGTCACTGCTTCAGACTTTGCCGTGTTCTGTTCAAAGTATGCTGGACAAGAGAAAAGGGATTACACCAAACTGTCTACAAGCTGTCTCAAGAGCAGTCTACAATTTAAGATGCTTCTGCAAATCTATATTTTATTTGAACACACTGGAAGTGATGAATAGGCTGTGGCATTTATATATGACCAGTTGGAGAACCAGTGAAGTTTCTGACACTGCAAAGTGAGGAGGACAGCTAATGTGGTGCTGGACAGATAGAGCATGGCGAGTGGCCCACCTCTTCAAATAGTTGGGGCTTTTGTGAATGGTGCCCTGTACAAGGTGCTCAGCAGAACAGAGACATTTCTCTCTTTGATCAGAGGAAGACTTCTGGAAAGAGGCTGCTGGGTGGTTGTATGGCTGAGAGCCTAGAGGGCTGCATTCTTGGAGCAGCAGAGGGATTGGGTTTCAGCTGAGGGGTCTCTAACATAGGGCTCCTACTTTTAGCTATACTTACCTAGCATACCTTGGAAGGGTTGAAGCTGCCCAAGCTGCCCTCATGCTATGCCTCAAGCTGCCCCCCAAATCACTTGTAGCAGCTGGGCCAACAAGTGATTCATAGTGTTGGGCCCAGGCAACATCAAAGAGTGCCAGAGCCTGTAAAAGACAATGCTGCCATTTCTTTGCTGGTGTAGATGGGGAGGGGGCTAGTTTGGGGCAGTGGGAGAGGCTCTACTAGCAGGAGTGGCTTCTGTACTTAAGGTATTGGGTTTCACTGATGTTTTTTTGGAATACTTTGTCCCAGATGCACTGCAGTAGATTTTACTGTCAGACTGTAACATTGAGGACTCTTCATCCTTTGTCTTTATGGTCACTGTAACTACATTCAGTTGTGTACCTGTTGTTACTTTAATTGCTTTTCAAGTATTGATTTGATTTAAACCCTTACTTACTCATTTTGTAGTCTGCTACAGTCTTAAGTTTTCTTTGCTGTAACACATAATGCTTCAAACAGGGATTTTTCCGCAGTGAAACTTTGTATTGGATAATTGTTGTACAATTCTTCATGTATACTGTATTTATCCCTATCAAATACATATTAAATAAATAACCAAACATATTGAGAAAACACATTTACATTTGATATTAGCTAACTACTTAGCTTAACACTACTGCCACAGAATGCAAGTATGCTAAGTATGGAGAGAGGGCAATACATTCTACCTAGAATTTTCAAGCAATAGCATGCCAAAAATGTAGGTTATTTGCATTCTACAACCCCAAATCAGAAAAAGTTGGGACAGTATGAAAAACACAAATACAAAGAAAGTAGTGATTGATAAATGTACTTTGACTTGTATTTCATTGCAGACAATGTGAACACAAAATATTTCATGTTTTGTCTGGTCAACTTAATTTCATTTGTAAATATACATCCTTTCCTGTCATTCAAACCTGCAACACATTCCAGAAAAGGTTGGGACAGGAGCAGTTTAGGGCTAGTAATCAGGTAAATTGGTTAAATAATGATGTGATTTGAAACAGGTGATGTCAACAGGTGATTGTAATTATGATTTGGTACAAAAGCAGCATCCAAGAAAGGTCTAGTCCTTTAGGAGCAAAGATGGGCCGAGGATCGCCAGTTTGCCAACAAATACGTGAGCAAATTATTGAAATGTTTAAAAACAATGTTCCTCAAAGAAAGATAGGAAGACATTTGCTTATTTCACCTTCAACAGTGCATAACATAATTAAAAGATTCAAGGAATGAGGAGGAATTTCAGTGCGTAAAGGACAAGGGCGCAAGCCTAAGCTGAACAACCGTGATCTCCGATCCCTCAGGCGGCACTGCATCAGGAATCGTCATTCATCTACAACCCCAAATCAGAAAAAGTTGGGACAGTATGGAAAACACAAATAAAAAAAGAAAGTAGTGATTTATAAATGCACTTCGACTTGTATTTCATTGCAGACAATACAACAGCACATGATTTAATGTGTTCCTCATTATTTTTATTGTTTTTTTTCAAAAAAACAAAATTCCTATTTTGGTTCTTGCAACACATTTAAAAAAAAGTTGGAACAGTAAAGCATTTACCACTTTGTAATGTTGCCATTCCTTCACAACACTTAAAAGACGTTTAGGGACTGAAGACACCAAGTGATGAAGTGTTTCAGGTGTAATTTTTTTTTTGTAATTTTTAAGCGATATCACCACATGGACTACTTTGGCAAACCTTTGTCAAGTACCACAATACGTAGTTACAGCCACAAATGCCAGTTAAAACTGTACTGTGCCAAAAGGAAGCCCTATGTTAACAGTGTCCAGAAGCACCGTCGACTTCTTTGGGCTCGGAGGCATCTGGGATGGACCATCACACAGTGGAAACGTGTACTGTGGTCAGATGAATCAGTATTTCAGGTATTTTTTGGGAGAAATGGACGCCATGTGCTCCGGACCAAAGAAGAAAAGGATCATCCAGACTGTTACCAGCAACAAGTCCAAAAGCCAGGGTCTGTCATGGTATGGGGTTGTGTCAGTGCCCTTGGCAAAGGTATCTTGCACTTCTGTGATAGCACCATTAATGCTGAAAAGTACATAGAGATTTTGGAGCACAATATGCTGCCTTCAAGAAGACATCTTTTCCAGGGACGTCCATGCATATTTCAACAATATAATGCAAAACCACATTCTGCACACAGTACAAAGTCCTGGCTGTGGAGGAAGAGGACACGGGTGCTTGACTGGCCTGCCTGCAGTCCCGACCTGTCTCCAATAGAGAATGTGTGGCGCATTTTGAAGCGCAAAATGCGACAACAAAGACCCCGTACTGTAGCCCACCTTAAGACTTGTTTGAAGAATGGGACAAAATTACACCTGAAACACTTCATCACTTGGTGTCTTCAGTCCCTAAACGTTGTGTGAAAAGGAATGGCAACATTACAAAGTGGTAAATGCTTTACTGTTCCAACTGTTTTTGAAATGTGTTGCAAGAACCAAAATAGGAATTTAGTTTTTTTTAAAAAAAAAAACAAAAACAATAAAAATCACTACTTTCTTTTTTTATTTGTGTTTTCCATACTGTCCCAACTTTTTCTGATTTGGGGTTGTAAAATTATAAAACGTTTTCATACAGAATGTAATATGTTTTAATTTAGGTTAGGTGATACAGAACATAACATGTGATTTAAACAACGTAAATGCAACCAACTATATGAACAGTACATTACAGAAGCAGAACATCTGACTGTTGTGTATGCTGTTGTAGGAAAGCGGGACAGGTGGAGTTTTCTGGCGATGTGGTTGAGCACCCACCTACCCAACAACAAAGGAGGGGAGAGTTTTTTAGAAGCCTGTCAGTATTCATAGGGTGTGCATCCTCTTCTCTGTGCGCACTGATTTCCAAATTCTTCCTTCACTGCTGCTTGCATTCCTCATGCAGGTCCTATCCGGTGTTGACATGGACTCCATTACTGTGTTTGAGCTTACAGACATTCCAGCCAGAGCTGGCACAGAAAACACCAGCTGTTTGAACTGATCACTGGTGGGTGTGGAGGGTTAGGAACATGGTACTCTCTCTTCTTAGGGCCAGCAGCTGGCTGGGCTTATGAGCACCAGGGACTTTTCTTTTTACATTCTCAGATCTAATGGAGTGCTCAGCTGTTCAGCTCTGGCCAGAACTACTTCCTGTGCAGTTGTGAGCTTGTGGATATCCTTCGCTCCACAATGTTTCTTCTCAGTTTAAAGGCCCTGACACACCAAGGTGGCTGCCGCAACCGTCACCCTAGTTTGTGCGGCACTATCGCCACACGTTGGCCTTCGTCTGCCTTTTTTTGGCCGATTCAACATCGGTGGCCGGCGTCGATCCATCTGATTGGCAGCTTGACAATGTTAGTGAGGAAAGCAGACTGTGAGAGCACCAAGCCCCCAGGAACAGCGCCACGTCTTAAAGCAACCATGGGTTTAGCGGCCAACGGTGGAATTGCAACGCCTGACAATCCTCTGGCCCAGAAAAACTAAGGTTAATAAACGAATATCCTATACCGTGAAATTTTATATAAAGACCGTAATAGACCTCCCTCTCTCTGCATCGTCTGCACTGCTAAACAATTAGCCCCCTAGCAAGCAAGCTAGCTTACGAGCCAGCCAGCCAGCCTCTAAATTAGTAAAATGTAACATCTTAATGTTTCATTCACACACTTGTGTCACATCGTAGGGAAGCCATTGCTTGGCTTATTTTTATGAAATCATATGTATGATGTGTATGATGAAGGCATGTTGGGTGAAGGGAATTGCAAGCTAACGTTGGCTAACTAGCTAGCAGCTGGCCATTCTGGTTTGGTCCCTCTGCTTCAAGAGTGTCTGGCTGCAGAAGTCCACTGTGGAGTCTATTCCGGTGCAGGCGCCACTGTCAGGACACCTCCGCTGTTAGGACAGGAAATGCAAGCAGACAATACAATACAATAAAAAAATCTGCATTAAGGTCCAACAGCATGGCTACACTTTCTTTGTAGGCTGAGGGTCTTTGGTGTCAACCAGAAAGTGTTGCTCCTCTTCTACTTTAGGCAGATGCTTCAGAGTCCCCCGGTGCAGACTAAACCGCTTTAAGAACTCATTTGTCCCCCTGTCCATCAAAGCCCTGAATGGCAAGCCAGCCTCACCCCTGAAATGCTGATTTTATCTTAAACACACACATGTACATATTTACTTTTCTTTTACCAGGATTTTATGTTGACAAGGCGGCTTACCCTCACCAGTGTTTCCCACAGGTTGAGAATTTACATGGCTGGGTTTAGTAATAATGGGTTCAGTTATAAACTAGTCAAACAAAGGTGAAAACAATGACTACACAACATTATCAGATCATTTAGAAATGAAAAACTATTTACATATTAAACAAATTAGACTAAAAGATGATACAGATGAAAAAATTGTGACACTATGCGGCATCTGACACAATTTCAGGGTAGTGATTAAGGCAGCACGATATGAGGAAAATATGCGATATGCCATAACGTTGAATATCGCAATAATGATATAACGTGATAAATAAACAGATGTTAGTGTAGCCTACTCAGTTCTGATTTTCTGTTGCTTTCAATATTTTGCTTAAGTACAACAAATTGATCGTTACATTTTAAACAAATGACAAAAGTGTAGCCTTGTTGTGCTTTGTCAATTAAATCACTTTTTTTGCCAAATGTTAACGGTTCAGCAGATAAAATACCTGTAATACTGTACTATGATCCATACAGAAAATGACGTTATCATTCATCTCAACACTGTTCCCTCCTAAATCATATAATACTAGGGCTATGTAAAGTTAATTCTTGTTCATTTTGTTGGTTAGATCATTGTTATATCATATATCATATGTATGTATGTATGTATGTATGTATGTATGTATGTATGTATGTATGTATGTATGTATGTATGTATGTATGTATGTATGTATGCACTATGTTGTGTTGAATTCTTTAAACAGCAGATATTGTTTATCCAAGACAAATTTCCTTCGGGACAATAAAATATTTCTTATCTCACAAATAAAAATTGTGTAAACTCTTTCGGTAAAAGTAGTTTGGTCATTGATTTATATTTAAATAGCCTAATTAATCAACATTTTACAGTGCAAATGACTAATTCTGTTAATGTATTTATTATTTTATTTTGAGTATTTATTTTGCTATACACTATTACTGTTACTATACACCCGGAATGCTGTGTGGACTAGCCACTCCACAGCACTGTGGAAGAAGGTCTGGCAATGTGACTCTCCTCATCTAATAACAGTGTTTTTTCATTATTAGTGCAGTGTTTTTTTTTCCTGTTATTTTTGTTATATATTCCAATAACACCAGAAGAATGTATTGCCATGTGCAAAATAAACAAATTATTAGAGAAACTATGTCCCTCTCCTTGGTGCAGTCAGTTATTCTAAATATATACTTGAAACTAGAAAACATGCACATTGTGACATAGTTTCCTTTGCTCTTGCTGCTCTTTTGATAAACCTTGTGTATACTAAAGACATATTAAACAATTGTGTGAGTGTGATGGAATTAAGATAAATTGGCAAGGAAGTCATTGAAAGGAAGTTGTGTTTATATATTTAACGTTTGAAAATGATTTTAAATACATAAATAACAAAGCAAATGTGCCCTTTTTTCCCTCGAGCCCCAGCCCCACAAAATGTCTGTTCAAGTCCCTGCGGGTAGCATTTGGTGATTGGGGTTGGAATAGGCCTGTGCAGAGGGGAATTCATAGTAACTGTGTCGCTGTCAGATTTTAGGTGATCATTAATCCCACTTAAGTCTTAAATGACAAATCACTGTATCTGTAGTTACATTGTTTTAGACCGAGCCAAGACACACTCCATATCAGCCCTTGTTAATTCTGTTTTGTCACTTTTATTTGCAGTTGAATCATGAACCAGTCAGACTTAAAGTTCTGCCAAGCCACCATGTGACTTTTTGTTAAATGACAGCTAACAACTTCTTGTAAATGATGATAGAAGTGGAGGACGAACATTAACCTATGCCTTCTGCTCTCTTGCAGCCACAGCAAGTCGTCCAGAAAAAGCTTGCTCAGGTAAGATCGAAAGGATTGTGCGTGCGCACACACACACACACACACACACACACACACACACACACACACACACACACACACACACACACACACACACAGGAAAAAATACTTAAAACAACCAGGATGTCATCCTTATTACACTACATTATGCATCAAACTTGACACAATAATGAGTAGATGCAAATTCCTTTTAACGGCACAAATTATTTTGATGCATGATTAACGCACGTGCACTCAGTGATTTGGGCTGATCTGTGCTCCAGGCAGCTCCGTAGTTTGGGAAATCAGGAAGCGATACAGCAGTAATGTTGTTGATGGCTAGCAGAAACAAACATCCTTGAGCAGAAATGGATAAAGAAAAGGGACTTTGAATGGCAAGTTCAGTTTCAAAGCCCTTCCAGATGGTTCTCTCAACAAGATTAATGTTATTTGCACGTACTGTTGATGTAAATTTAAATTTTGGTCTTGCCTTACCAGAGCTATCTCCACAGCGCTGCGGAGGAAGGTATGGCTAGTCCACACAAGATTCCTGGATAGGAGAAATGAGGGACATCTGGCAGAACCTCCGGCGGCACCGGAACTATCCCGTGAATGAAATGTCGTCGAAATAGACTAGCTAAATTTAGTATTATTGTACATTGCTCGCTCAACGTTTATAAGTCAAGATAAATTGAGTTTGTAATAAAAGCTGCAGGAGGCAGAATTAAATTTAAAAAAAAAACAGAATTTGAAGTAGAGTGAGTCCTGTTTTCTATGTAGCCCTTTGCGATCACATGATTCAAGGCTTTAGTTAGCTACGTAAACATGAACTTGAATTAGCCACAGCCGTGAGCTAGGGTTAACAGATGGCTGAACTACAGGCTGGTCTTCCGCATTTACGTTTCCTTCAAATCTAAACATACCATAATTTTCTAGTATGATGCCAGTATAGACAAAATGACATTGTCAGTGCCTTCCAGAACGGTTACAAAAGATCATTGCAAAAATGAGTGCTTTTTGATCTGCAAAGTTACAAGTAATGTTTGGTTAAGTTTAGACCAGAAAACAAAAACTGACAGTGGGAAACAGAGTTGCATGCTTTGTTGATCCATCCATCCCAACTTCCTCCCTAGCGCTAATAACTAGCATTTTACTTCCAACTTTTGATCCTGACAGACAATTGATTCAACCACTAAAGGTCCTTGTCAGGCAAACATAGGTTACTTTTTTTGTTTGTTTTTTTCACGGTTTGTGGGATCATAATTTGGATATGTTGTGTGTTGTGGCTTTGTCATCAGTAAGCATAAGTGATGGAATGATGGTTCTTGTTAGTGCTGGGCGGTATACCGGTTCACACCGAATACAGGTGTATGTTTTGGTTATGATATAAATTTTTAATATACAACCACACCGGTGTATTTGATTACACAACGTTCAGAACGCTACGCTGCACCACGCGACACAGACAGACCCTTTTCAATGTTGCTCTTCTAAACATGCATGGTGCAACTGGAGGTGTGGTGAGGGTAAACAGTAGTGCTCTGATGTTACATTACGGTGAAGATAGATAGGATAGACATTCAAAGCTGCAGAACTAGTAGAACATGATGACACAGAAGAACTTGTGCCAAAAAAAAGAGCCGTGTCTGTTGTTTGGAGGTTTTTTGGTTTTAAAAAATTGCGCTAACTGTACTAGTCACGCTAACGTTACTTGGCCGTGCTAACGTTAAGACCTGTCTTCTCAAACATGCAGCGGAGCAACATTATGAACACAATAACAATCCTCCTACGGTCCTGCTACAGACCGTCGAGAAAGACGGGTCGGAGTAATGATTAAAACACTGGATTTAAGATGTCTTGCCTCGCCGAAATACTTCTGCCAAACCACTAACGTTATTCAAACAACACAGAAGCAAGCCATTGAAACGTTTCTTTTAATATTCTGACAGTACTGAATACTGACAGTAAAATAAGCCATTATAAACCTATATAAAGAAAATACCGTGATATACCGTGAAACCGCCAGAATCTTAAAAAATACCTTGATACACATTTTTGGTCATACCGCCCAGCACTAGTTCTTGTCAAGCTTCTCTTGGGCTTGGAACATTGCTGCAACAGTAACTCACCTTGTACCTAAAGTTGACAGTAGTGCTGGCATTTTTACTTATAAAAGGTTGGGCCCAATGAAAACTGTCACATCTGTAAATACAGGAGTGGCATTTGCAAGAAAAGAGGTGCGATGAGACACTAAATAAATGTATCTATTAATTTTAGAGAGATATTCCTCCATGTGTGACTGTTCATTAATGGCAGATATTTAAATGCTGTTTTTCAGAGGGAAAATAAAAGCTAAATGGTAATAAGCCAGTGCAACATGACACAGGACCCCCAGCATTCCCTCACACTCCAGGAATCCACCAGCCTCCCTCTGTTCACTGGTGCGGGCCACTTCTTGGTGTGAATGCATAAATTGGCTTTGATTTGTGGCTGTGTGGGAACAGGACTGAGGTAGTTGGGAGCTGTTGTGAGGCCCTGGGAGCTGTAAGCCATAAAAATGTCATTTAGCTCTCCCACTTTGATAGGCTGCTTTATCTCAGCCCCACCACCACTAGCCTGTTCAAACCCTCAAACCCCTTCCATTCCAGTGCTTGGGTGGGGTGGATACATGACCCAACAGAAAGCTACAACTTTACACATAGCACAGATTCCCATTGAAGTTTCAGCTACTAACCAGATCTCCTATTTTCCATGCTCCTATGTTCTTTTTTTGCACAAAAAACACAATTGCAACAATTTCAATATCTCGCCTCATTGAAAGCTCAGCCAAACTAATGCGGGTTACACAACACAGGAAAATAAGCAGATTTTGGGCCCGAATCCCAAATGTTTTGATGGTTCTGAAGATTATCTTGCCAGATTTTCCTGTGGTGGGATGTATGTTAGGAGGTTGCATGATAATATTGCGATATTAAGAACACAAGTGTTTATTTAAACTGACATTACAACCTGAATAAATAAATAAAGACCATGTCTACAAAACAGGACATGTTTTGCTGGTGGTACAGTATAACAAATAATATAACAAATAATGATGCAGCTTCAGGAACTAATAATACATTATGTCAGTATACACAATAATAAGAATTATATCTCTGAATACATTTTATAAAAGTCACAAATATTATATTATAATTACCAACAGCATTGTGCAATAGGTGCCCAAAGCATTGTCGCCTCTGCCATTTGTCCAGTTCTGCAGCCTCCTTTACATTACTCCTGTTGTCAGTCATTATAGCCACCTGATGCTGCAGACGCAGCCCTCATGAATCCAGGGCATCTATTAGGCCAACGGAGATGTTTTGTCCTGTGTGGTCCTTGGGGAAGTAGGAAGTCTGGAGGCATTTGCTGACGAGTTTGTATTTGGGTGTTATATAATGCATATTGAGACTTATGTAGAGCTCTGTACTGCAGCTGGACCACAGGCCGTCGTAGAGGAAAAATATTCCATCTGTCCAATTTCAAACTGTGCCTGCACCGCCTTTCTGCACTGTTCGTATAGATACGGGATAGCTACCTGTGATAAATAGATGTGGGATGTGATTTGGTATCTTCTATCCAGTCCATGTAGGAAGTAGTTTATCTACTACTGCCTACATGCGCAGGAGGCAAGCTATTATTTGACTGATGTGTGAATGCCGCACATGCCAAGTGTATGCGAATGGTCTGTGTTCTCCTTTTTCAGGCGTGGTCCATGGACTGAGATTAGTTCTGAAACTATGCTTAAATGACTGTGAGGACGGAGATCGTTTTCATTTTAAAACACCATTTAAAATGAAAACGTAGTAGTGTGGATGTAGCCTAAGGGAAACTAACATTGTAAGTGACAGAGGTGGGCTCTTGGAGTGAGATAAAACTTGAAACTCTCTGCACTAAACATCATTAGAAATTCACACCAGCATTTTTAGATGCTTTTTAAAAGTTCACTATACATGCTGGAATGCGACACAATAGAAAGATACTTAATTCACTTCAATTCAATTTTATTTATAGTATCAAATCATAAGAGTTATCTAAAGACACTTTACAGATAGAGTAGGTCTAGACCACACTCTATAATTTACAAAAACCCAACAATTCCAATAATTCCCCCAAGAGGAAGCATTTAGTGCAACAGAGGCGAGGACAAACTTCCTTTTAGGGAGAAACCTGGGACAGGCCCAGGCTCTTGGTAGGTGTCTGACAGTGCCAAATTGTAATTGTCTTCTTTCTTTCTCTTGTTTTTTTTTAGTGGCAGTTAGCAAACCATCATGTGGTTGAAGAGATGGTTTCCCAGTTCCAAATTATAATCTCGGAAGGTGTGAATGGGGCTAACAGTTACTAGAACTGAATGAATGGAATCACACCCCAATTTAGAGAGTAATTTAACTTAATTTTTTTTGGCCCTCTCTGGTAGAAAGTTCCAAGCCTGTTTTACCTCTGACCACCCCCAGGTGAAGTTATTGCCCGGACACAATAGGCAGATGGCAAAAAACTAGTGGCGACGAAGGCTGTCTGTGGCGTCGCCTCACATCACCTCTTCTTGGCCAAAAAGTTATACTTGAACACAACCCCAAAGGCCACAGCCTATGGCCAACTAGCACGTATGTGCTATCTCATGCCCCTGCATGAGAGGAAATAACTCTCCATGCCAGCAGGTGGAGGTAATCTACTGTATTTGTTATTCAGAAAGGGAAACCAGATATGCAAACCATTGCTATGATACATACAACAAAACAGTGTTCGCCTGAATCAGCAGCTGCAGCACAGAGCCTACTGTTTCACTCCCCGCTGGGATGACAGCGAACACAGGGAGAAGGCTAGCCAGACTGTCCATACGCTGGGCTGTCAACCGTTTTCTTGGCAAAAAAAAGTCTCCCTGCGATGAGGAAGTGGAGGGACCAAGTAGCCAGTTGCGACCGGCTGGGTAGTTAGCTTGCTAATTCCACCTACCATGCTTTCATGCTACACTGGTTATAGAAAATGAGCCATACAAAGTTGTCACTCATCTGGTGATAGCAATGTGCTTTCCTACGATGTGAAAGAGTGTATGATAAAAAATTAGGTAGTTATGTTTTATTAAGTTGGCAAGCTAGTTATTTTATTAGTATATTTTGTAATGTGTAGGTATGAAGATCTTTCAAAATACATGTTTATGTTAAAATAAATATACCTACACATGTAATTGTATGTTTTACCTCTTAGGGACATAATGTGCAAAAATAGATATTCCAATAGTTCGAACATACAGTATGTTTTTTTAGAAGGAACATTCAAACGGCAGTTTTGACAGCCCTATGTGTATTTGATTGATCAGATGAGATGTTCCTTTCCGTTTTTCTTCTCAGCTGACAAAGTATGCAAGGTTTGCTACATACGCCTATTTACCTACGCCTAGGTAATCCTTTGAGTGGTTGTCAGAAAGGGTGCTGTTTTCCCATATTTGAGGGTTATCACATCTCACATCTCTCTATGATGACAGGTTTTCACCCTTTTCAAGGTTAATTTATTGTCATTCTACGACACAGAGTGCACAACGAGATGCAAGTTGTTAAGATGTGATGGTGCTTGACCATTACCAATTTGTAATGTTTCCAGTCAGGATGCTTTCTATTGCTCACCTGTAAAAGTTAACCAGCACTTGGCACAGGAGTTTTGCTTTCTTACGTTTCCTTAAGTAATACACCCTCAAGGTGGTTGGTGGCTGGTTGGAACAGCTATGAACACTTTTTTCTTCAGACGTGGTCAGACGACTTGTTTGAATTTTGTAATGTACCGAAAATGTGCACTTTTATATTTATATTATTTTATATTTTACTGCATTAATTCTATGGTGGGGGGGGTAAATCTGGGACCACCTTTGTTTGCCCCGAGTCCGCAACATTCAGTGCCTCTGGGTGGGGGTGGGGGGGCAATATGATTAAAGCTTCTTTTCGGTCCCCCACCTTTGCTACCACCACCATCACCTTTTTTCTCCTCTGCTCTTGTTTGCCCTTGTCACACATGGTAGCCTTTCAAGACTGAAGTGTGTGAGCACTAATGAATGGAGTTGGAGCTGCACGGCCACAGCCTGGGAAAGGAATAGGGTCAGTTAGCCTCCCTGAATAAAATTAAGCCATGTGGAAAAGAAATCCATTGCGTCTGAAGAGGGAGGGGGACATGTTTTTTTCTGATGCTCCTTATAACTTGAGATCTTGCCTCATAATGTTTAGACATTTTTCTTAGTATCAAAGGTATTCCACGTAATTGGTGTCTGTACACTGCGAAACGAGCCTGCTACCAGCCAAAGCAGCAGAATTCTTCCTGATATAAATGTAACACAGATACTGATATTTTTGTTACATGCACATACATGGAATAGCTTTTCATTATAACCCTACTAGCTATGAAGCCTATGCACATAGTCAATATAGATATGACAAAAACCCTTAATCCAGAAGTATAGTTGAAGCTTACCACCTTTTCTGGCTGCAGAACAAAAGCAGCACATCAGCAGTAGCAGCAGCAGCTTTAGTCCTCCATTCGTGTCTAACTGGCACTACACCATAGAGCTGTAATCAGCCCTTACAAGTTCGGCCCGACAAGGCCAGAGGCCGACAGAATTCAGCCTGAGGCCGACAAGTACATTTTGATTGACAGCTTTTTAAAAGCCCGAATCCGTTTGACTGTACAAAAGGCCGTCTGTCAGCAGAGATTGTTAGAGTGCATGTCGGAGAATAGCGTGGGCGCCACTCGGCGGAAAAGGGAGAGAACAAAAAAAGAGACTGTCCGAAGGACTAACACCGACATTATTCAAATGTGCACACAGCTCTTTTGCCTTTTGTCAAGAATGAGTCATTTATACATTTTTAACATTTTTAACATCATTTATTCATGACTAACGTAGGCTATCGGCCACTTGGAAGTTGGAACAAAGAAATAAAATAAGTCCTCCAGAGGCCAGCCTCCGTTTCACCTCCTCAGCATCCATTTTCATGCTAATCCGACCGAACGGTCCTGTCCCGTCGGGTCCCGTCAGGTTCGGGCAAAGATCTTCAGCTCTACTACACCATATAAATGGAAATAAATTAGACAGGAAACAGGCGACATCTACACATATCAAACGCTAGAGAAGCAAAAGCTGATATGTAGCCGATTATTCTTGTGTCTTACACTGACACTCTCTCATGTACTGTGTGTATACTACAGCATACATTGTGAGAGGTTGAGAGTACTACCATTTTTCTAGTAATCTAAAATAACAATAGAACATGTCAAACTAGGACAAGTAGTGAATGTGCCATACTGCTCTAAATAAAGGGGATACAAATCTAAGGAAAGTGCAGAGGGCAAAGTGAGTTTTTGTTTTAATCCTGCTAAGCCTTGGTGTTACTAAATAAAGTATGGCCTTGACTTAACTTGTGAATCAGGACTATGATGGTTCTGCATCAGGGATGGCTATGTCTCATGCATTTCCTGTCAGAGATTAACCATTCACTGTGTGACCATGTTGAATTAAGCTGCTCCATTATCCCTATGAACAAGTGACTGAACAGCTCTGCTTGTGGTCATTCACATCTTTAAGTGAGACTGTGAGCCACTCTGGTATGAAATAAGATAGCACAGAACTGTATTTATCCCCAGGGAAATTGTTGTGAAGCAGTTGCAGTATAACACCCCGTTTACACGTACATGGTTATTTTGAAAAACTGAGACATTTCCCTTTGTTTGTGCCCTTCATTTACACGCAAATGGAGAATTCGCCTCTGAAAATGATTCTAAGAACTCTGGCCAGTGGAGATTTTGTTTGTTTGCATGTAAACTGAGAAAAACAGCTTACCTCTACCTCCAGGTCAGTCCATTCAAATGATGATCCTGGTGCCATCTTTGTTCAAAAGAGAAAGAGGAAGTGATTTGAGAGGGTGAAATGTCCATTTATGAAAATAGCCAAACACGTGTAAACGCAGCAAGTCAAGTCAATTTATTTATAGAGCACATTTAAAACCAAACTAGGCTGAACAAAGTGCTGTAAGTTATATTATGTTATAAAAACCAAGGAAGACAATACAAATATAGACACAATATACATCATATAAGGTAGGAAAGTGCAAATATATAGTGACAATTGCGGAGTCATCTGAAAACGTCTGCAGGTGGCAGTAGTCAAAATGGAATCAGAATTCCGAGGTATAGAAGGTGATAGAAATATAGAAAGGGTGACATTACTGTCCCCTCTTGGGCCCCCATGTTGCTCACCACAGTGTCAGACACTTAGAGACATAATATATAATATATACTGTGTGTATATTTATTTTTATTTTTATTTACAGGAAGAGGAAGAAGAAGAGGCTGGAGAGTCCCCAGAGGAGGACTAAGCTACCACACCATGAAATCGCTACCTCATTCAGCTGTCAGGTCTTTCAAAGGGAAAAGACTGCCTTGACCACTTATTTTTGACTTTTTCCACATGCTATGTTACTTGGTTTAATTTCAGTTAGAGAATTTCCATCTTTTCTCCGTCACTGAACAGGCAGATGTTCAGTCTTTGTCTTTAAATTCCTTTGATACATTTTTACATAGACCATACAGAATGCAGCAAAAAATAATCTTTTAGTTTGCTGCTAGCTCTTATTGGCTGAACAGATACAAACAAGCAAACAGTTCAGCTCTAGACATTCTGCCTGTAAAAACATGTCATCGGCCTTGTACAACACAATGACACTCCTCAATGAGAATCAACTAGAAACAAACACACACAATCAGTAAGTTCATGTTTGGGTTTTGTTTAGAGCATCAACGTCTCCACATGAGTGAGAGCATTGGGTGCATCAGCCTGAGGATTGTATATTGTAATGAGGTGCAAATCAAATGCACTCACACTGCCACTGCATCTCTCTCTCTCATGGACAGACATAGATACACACACTCAATGACTTACTGCCATTGTTGACTGGTACTTCAGACACTGATAGCCAAAAAGAGACTGGGACAGTCTGGTTTTGTCATACAGACATGTAGAACAACTGTCTACTGTTCCAATATATCAGTGTTGGCTCTAAAAACAAACCAATCCACCCACCCCTTACTCAAACTGATGTTAGGCCACCAAACACAAAGAGACAGAGATCTTTCCTCAGGGCTGTTGTTTATCCATTATGTTGGATTCAAGCCATTTAGAAAAAAACTTCCTGAAGTCTTTTGCATTGGCTCATATTTAACTTTAGCATTAGAATGAGAGCACATCACATTACATTTGAAAAGGCCATCTTCCAGTAACTTCTCTCTCTGGCAATATGCAGGAAAGATACAGCCTCCAATGCCAAGGCTTATCAAGGGGTGAACCTGCAGTGCAATCGCTTGACTTTTTGTGAAATAAGTGAAAGTTTTAATTGACAGTGCAAATGTAACTGATGTAACCATGGCCGATACCCAGCCATGCCCTTAATCAAACATTAGTTGAGGATTAGTTGCTTATAGCTATAGTGCGTAGTTTCTGTCGCCCCCATGAAGAATTCCAAGTAATGACAACAACACTGTCGGCGCATCCACATGATACAAACCTTCCATGATCGCGCACGCCCCCCCCCCCCAACCTTCTGCGCGGGAAAGTCACCGGACAACACTATCTTCTGAACGTAGCCATACTGAGAAATATAGTAAAAACTTTGTATCAACTCATTTTGCAATGGCTTGAATGTAACGGATGTTCATAAATATCAAACAGTTATGCATTAATGCTTTAAATCTAAACCTAAACAAGAGGACATTTTTCCTTTCCTGGATTAATGTTAATTAAGAAGGACAAACATCCTTAACCTTTCTGGTAAATTATACTCATGTGCAGGAATACAAATAATAATGTAAGAGGCTATGCTGGACCACTTAATAGACATTAAATCAAAATGTCAGAGCACAGGGCAGCATTTCAATGGCTGGCTATTAAATTTAAATGAAAAGACAGTGGTAATCTTTACAACAGAAATGAATCAATTTGAAGTCTCTTCCTTTTGGCTGTTTGAAAAACACAACAGCTTTAAAATGCCTCACAGTGCAGCTTTAAATGATCTATTAAATCTAGGGTTGGGATTTCTTTTGGATCTGGTTGACAAATACCTGTATTTGCTAAACTCTGAGGCTAACAAATTGTTGTTATTGAATATTGTATTGCGTGTCAGCTGCGTGGCGTGTCCATTTTTATTTCGGCTCCCATGTTAACAGGTTAGATAGGTTATATATATAATATATATCGTAATATGTGCAAACAAATGTACAAACAAAAATATTCACAAAATAAAGTTGAAAAACACGCTATTTCATTTTATCAGTGGGAAACATCCATGTGTACAGACAAGGCTAGCAGCAGCAGCGCCGCATCAGACACGTTTCTGGTGTGCAAAGACAACGGCACGCAGCCGCCACGCAACTGACACAGATATTACTGGTGGCAGATTATAAAACTGTTTACATTCATTCTGTATAACACACCCCTCTATAATCGGGAGTGGTGGTGTCTTATCGAGTGAAAGGAACATTCATATATCCAAATTTAGATCAATGCTGATTCTATTTTCAGCTTAGAGCTGCGGGCTGTGCAAATAATGTAGAGTTTCTATATTGAATTGTACTCGTTATTTAAAAAGTTGAAACTATATATATATATATATATATATATATATATATATATATATATATATATATATATATATATACATTCAATACGGGATCTGAAAGCATCCAGATTCAATAAGGGATTCGATAATGGATTCAGATTCAATAAAATGTGGTCAAATCCCAACCCTAGATTATTTGAGTATGGCTCATCTCAATTGGTTAAACAAATTTACATCGTACATACTATAAAAGAGTGGGCCAACATTAAAATAAAATCAATCGTGATTGTTACCTTGATCGACTTGAAAGTGGAGGGCAAATTATTGATCATAATTAATTGTTCACATCCATCCCCAATCAGCTTTTTTAGGATAGGCATTGCATTGGAAACTAGACCTAAACTGTGATGTTTTGGGATGTGTCCAAGAGGCGATCATGATTGCAATTTTAACAATTATTTTAAGTAGTTCCTTGTCAGAACATCAAGAAAAATGAAGAGTAGATAGTCCAGCACTGCCTCCAGTATGCATTTAAAGCTTTAATTTGGATGATCCAGAACATCATCAGCTCTGCTCTGCTCTCCCTGTTGTTGGTGGACTGATCTAAAAAACGATACAACCTCTTCCCAAACTGTCGGTACTCCACTACCAAACAGCTTGACATTTCCTCAGACTACTGTATACCATTGTTTTTCAGATTTACATTAACAAGCTTGTGTACATAGCTTCATTCAGTTGGTTATTTGCGCAACATAGCTTTAAAACTTGTACTCCTCCATTGATGTCACACTGCAAAGAAATCCACAATTGTGCAAAAAAAAAACCTCAAGAACAAAAACCACAAGAACAAACCACACATTACCTCATGACACACTGATACCTGGATTTAGTGGCAGCGTGACATTGGATGACTCATCACGCACTAACTCCAGAAAGCCTTACGTTTAGGGAAACCTGATGGTCAGCGCTTTCTGATCACTGATATGCAATATCCTCTCATGATTTCAAACTACCTCTGACTCACAACCAGCACAACCAGCTAATGAACGCTGTTGCTCAGTACACACAAACTAATGCCTGGGAAGGCAGCGTGTGTTTAGATATTTGTGTTGGAACTTTATACTGTACATTAAAGCGAGGTCATGTCGGTTGGTTGTTGTCATGTCATGGGGAACAGCAATTTGTCTGCATCTGTTTTGTTTGATTCAGTCAGGTAAACACTATATAATCCATAAAGAAGCAAAGGTCACATATAATAAAGCCATGTGAATTAATAATAAAGGTAAATTCAGCTGTTTTACTACAGCAGCCTTTTTGTTACCATCTTTCCTGTTGGTTATGACGACCAGACAAGTGCTTTTACAGGGGTACAAGGAGTTCACAGACATGAAAACTGAAAATAGGTTGTGGCTTTCAGCTTTAACCACATTATCTGAACATTTGAATACACCTGCCCATTGTATTGTTAAACCACACGTTAAGCCCAGAAGCAGAGTCTGTCCAAGAATTACAGCGGTATCTGGTGACACTATAATGATACAGTTGGGATTTATTCCCACATAAGGCAGTAAGTGATCCTCACTGGCAGCGATATTGGTGCAAGGAAATTAGTTGTCCACTCTGTAGATGCTGTAACATTTGTCTGTGTTTTCTGGATCAAACAGTTAAACTGAGGATATTTACGAACACCTGTCTCCAACTCTGTTTTAAAGAGTTGCCAGTACTTAGCAATGTGACTGAAATGTCATCATAACCTTCAGGCATGATGGTCAAACCTCTGAAGATAAGACACAGGCTGTTAAAAAACTGAATTTTTCCTTTTTATTGGAGACCTACTTTAAAGCCTGCAGTCCAACATTTGCACTTTCTATATCCATATGTACATAATTTAAGGCCATGCTTAAATAAAGTCAGTTTCAGCTTTGGTTGTTTCCATACATAATATAGGAGTCCAATCAACACATTGACAATTGAAGTTATTAAAGTTCTTGTTAAGATGCAGTCTTTAGAGTTTGTCTCCATCATCACTTGGCACTGACTGGCCTGATCTTTTCTTCTTTAGAGGTTCCTGGAAAAAGCCTTGATTCAGTGGTCTGTTTTTATTACTTAAAACACAAAAGCAGCTAACATATTACGTACTGTTTTTCTTATTTACCTTAATGTTAATTTTGTATCTAAACATTGTAATGAAACATATTTAGCATTCTCTGCAAACTGGGACTTCTGTTTGGCAAACTGGTAACTTGAATTTATTGATTTACACAGTGGTTTAATGAGGATCAAGTGTTATGACACTACATGATAAAACTACAAATGTTTGGTTTTTTGGCTTTCAGTAGTTAGTTGTTTTTCCAGAGTTATGTACTACCTATATATATGTACAGTACCTCAAACAGACTGTTAAAATGGACTAATCAATTCACAAATACCTACCTCCAGTCTCTTTACTTTCAGTATGAGTTACATCTATGTATGATATGATCTATATCAGGACTGCAGAAGCTCCTTACTTAAAGTATTGTATCAGATCAAGCTCCCAATCTCAGTACATTTGGATTCTCACCTTCAAAGTGACTTTCAGGTTTTGAAACCAATATGTTTGACTTTTGTATATTGTATTCATGAATATGTTTTCTTGTTTTTAATTAGTAGATATCGATATACTTGATTAGGTGTTTTGTGTACTTCACACAAATGTGATTTTCTTGTTTCCTGTGATATGGTTAAACCAGATGTATATGGAATTGTGTTTTACTTAGTGATGGATTAGACCTTTTTTCACCTGTCACCATGGCAACCTTTGAAACGTTGACATGGTATTTTAAACTGGGCCTGAGGTAGAGCCTCAGAGGAGCTACACTGATCTTGTCAACCAGCCTTCATCAGCAACACCAGTATGGAACAGTCATTTAACAAATGTTGTGGTAAACTCTCACTAACCAACAATCACACAAAGTGTTTTGGACCATAAAGGTGCCTTCCAACTGCAAATCAAATTCTCACCTTGCTTCATTCAAATTTGACCCCTGTACTGTTTGTGCAGTGTGTGTATTCATCACAAACAGCCAGCTTAACAACTGTACAGATGTTACCTGGAGCTGTTAACTAGCTAGCAACATGCACAACAAATGTGCTAGTACTTCACATTTGACCAAGCAAGGTTATCTGTTGCCAGTCTTTATGCTAAGCTAGACTAAACACTGAGACCTCTCTCTTTACTGGACAAACAGAGGTGAAACATATCTCATCTGTTGTCAGAAGACCTAAATATGGTATGAACAATTGAATTTGAGTCAGAAATCTGGAGGGATTACACTATTAGTTAGTAAAAATATTTCTATTGCCTTCAAAAACTAACATATCCACACACTGTGCAGGTAATGCTATTTCTAATGAGAAGGGCAGTCGGAGAGCTCAGACCTCTGCCAATGCCATGCCCAATCTCTCAATATTAACGAAAGTGAAAAATAATTGGTATCCACCCCATGATTCGGATCCACTCCAAAATGTAACCCTGTGTATCGACTGCCAGCATTCTTCATTTGAACGACTCACGCAACAGATACACTTTGATTTTAATCTACACAGCTGTCTGAACTGGCTCTGTCACCTGCATCTCGAGTGTGTAAAGGTGACCTGAAGCGTTTATCTATGCTTCAAGTCATTCTTTCAACAATAAGTGTGTAAATGTGAGTTTGATGCCCAATGAAAAGGCCTGAATATAATTTGTACATTTTGCAATGAGAGAAGCACACTCTGCGCTGATCGCCAACCCCTCCTTGCCTTGCTGCTCAAAGCTTTAAAATTCACCTAGACACTCACCTCAGTGTTGCATGAATGCTGTCCGCACACAAGCCTGACACAGTTGTGACGTTTGTGGTCTCAACACTGGGTAATGGGTTCTTCCTTGTCCCATGCTACACCCTTCCACCAAGTTTCATGAAAATTGGGCCAGTCATTTTTACCTTAATCCTACTGACAACAAACCAAGCTGAAAACACAACATCCTTGGCAAAGGAAATAATCTAGACAATCCAAACAAAGAGAATCAAAAGCTGCTGTTAAATGAGCTAGCTAAACATACTGTATAAACTGTGTGCACCTGTTGATGCAGACTGATCAGATGCTTTGAACAAATGGCTTTGAAACAGACAGGCTTCATCATTTCACACCATCCATCAGCCAGACAGACCCCATGTATACGTGGTATTAACAAGTGATCTATATCTTTCTGGATAAGGAAAAAGGCATGTTAATGTATCACATGATACTACCAGATGTAAATGGGATCTAAGTGGCACCAATGAGCTCAACTCGCTCCAAGTTTGTCATTTCCTTCAGAGATGTGGATGAGATGAGTTTAGTAAAATCTAAAACACCTGCTAATGTTCTCTGGAGGTGATGTTACCTCGCTGTTGGGCAAAATGATTGTAGAAGCTGTTGACAAGCTTTCAGCTCTGGGAGTCTTAATGAAGTTGATCTTTTCTCTTCATGATATCATGTTTTAGTACAATCAAATACACATTACTACCTCCAGAAAGGCCTACTTTTACCTCATTTTCAAACTTAAAAACTGTTTAGAATTCAGGTGTCCAAGAACATATGGAGAACATTTTATATATACATAGTTTATTTTTGTGGGAGATGAATTTTATAAGACCATTTTTCTCTGCCTCTCAGTCACCATTAGGTAAGACTGGACATATAAACTTTGAAAAGGATTTTTCCTACCTTATGCAATGTTTTGTAGTTAGCTGTGAGGGAAGTAGAGAAATTGCTCAGCTCTCCCTCTGTCTTGCTCCTCTTGTATCATTTCAAATGTCTTCTACTGTATCTAACTTGTATTGCTTTCTCTATCCACATAGTATTACTGTCTTTTATTTCACTACACATTTTGCTTGCTTTCTAAATAAAGTCTTTATAGATATTCACTGTTTTATCCAGCACAATAAAAAGTATGGCATCCATAAAGAAGATGTTTGTGTACGTTTTTTTTATGTTTGTTCTTTTAAAAAATTTACAGTGTACATAAATCCTTTGTTTTGTTGAAAGGGTGGGTTAAAACCTGTGCTGTCTGGAACAACATCACATGGTGATTCCCTATACTTGGCCGGTGCGAATGCAAATGGAAAAAAAAGAGCCTAGTCTTTAAACGCAGCCGTTCAAACTCCTTATGAGGATCCCAGCAAGGCACAACAGGAACATTCTGATGTTCTCCTCCATCATGCTGCTTTGTTGTTGTATGTGGTGCTAAGGTCTAGTGACGATGCTATGAAGACCGCTGCAGTGCTTGCGTCACTCCCTTACCCCTCCTACCAGTCCCTGTGGCCACTTGGCCGGTGGGAATGCAAATGGAAAAAAAGATTTTGGGAGAGAGTAGTTCTTAGAACTGCTTAGAAGTGTACTTTTCCCCTAAAAAGTACAAGTACTATCCAGTGGGAAAACGCCTAGAAAAATTTCTAATAAGTAGACGGGCTTTGCTAGACTTTAATAACTTTCACCACTGCTCGTTTTATAAAGGCCGCCGCAAGAAAACGTGTCTTTGTTTACAGTGTATAATGTGCTGGTGGATTGCTTTTTATTTTGTAATTCTGTCTGCTATTGGATGTGATTGAGCTAACAGCTCTGCTATCTAACATCGGCAGTCAAACAAACATCAATGATGTCGATGTCTTTTTGATAATCTACACGTTTTTCTTGCGGTAGCCTTTCTACAATAAACCGTGCTAAAAGTTACTATAATCTGTTCAAGGAGTTGATGAGCAGACAGATTAGCTAGCTAGTTGCTAAGATGTCTAGCTACTTCCACTTTATAAACAGCTATCCATAGCAGCTAACGTTAACATTACGTCCCTGCTAGTGGTCAGCTACTTTAGCGATGTTAACGTTAGCTACATCGACAGGCTATGAGGTCGAGGGTTGTGTGGCGATGACATCATCTATACGCACGTATGCGTCACCCACTTCTCATTGTCACCCACTGCACGCAAAAGCTGCTGAAGGGTGCTCTCCTCTGTGCTTTTCAATTGCAACCCCGTTGCTGAATGAAGGCACGCCGTCAAACGTTTGTACTCTGATTAAATAGTTTCATTTTCTGGACGAGTGAACTACATTTGGTGTTCCGGGAACACCTTGGATCCTGTGGAAACACGTCTTCAGTGTTTTTACCTCTGCAGAAGAGGTGGACATGTTTATCCTCCAATGACACCAGAGGAACTTTTGGAGTTAACTCTTTCTTTGTTTTCAGGTGAACAGGTTTAAAATACAGGATTCACCATTTAACTCAGACATCACTACAGAACAACACTGCTACACACAGTCCATTTAACTCAGACATCACTACAGAACAACACTGCTACACACAGTCCATTTAACTCAGACATCACTACAGAACAACACTGCTACACACAGTCCATTTAACTCAGACATCACTACAGAACAACACTGCTACACACAGTATGTTTAACTCAGACATCACTACAGAACAACACTGCTACACACAGTCCAGTTAACTCAGACATCACTATAGAAGAACACTGTCACCTACAGTCCATCTAACTCAAACATCACTACAGAACAACACTGCCCCCTACACTGGCCTAGTGTGGCTGCACAGGAGTCTACCCCCACCGGGTGCCAACTTGAGCAGCTTAGCATATTATTATATGTTTCAACTTTTGTCAATATATGCATGCAACTCTTCTTTATTTATTCTGTTTTCATGCAGAGCTGTCAGAAACAAAATAATATAATAATAAGGTATACGTGCAGTTTAGTGTCCCAAATTCCCCATACAATGTCCTTCATTAATTGTGAACCTGCTAAGCCACCTGTGCTACCCTAACCCTAATCCTAATCCTAACCCTAACCCTAACCTTAACCTGTCTCAAATAAGACCCTCATCATTTGGGACACTCAGTTTTTGGAAAATAATTTTTGACACTAAACTGCACGTAAGCCTAATAATAATGTAATGTAATAATAATGTTTGGGTATTTACAGTAATATAGCTAATTATTTACTAGCGATTATAAAGTTTCTTAAGAAGCTAGATGAGCACTATACACACACACACACACACACACACATATATATATATATATATATATATACACACATACATATATATACACATATATATATACATATATATATACACACATATACATATACACATATATATACGTATATACATATATATACACACACACATAAATATATACATATATATATATACATACATATACACATATATACATATATATATACATATATACATATGCATATATATATATATATATATATATATACATATATACATATGCATATATATATATATACACACAAATATATACATACATATACATATACATACATATATACATACATATACATATATATACATACATATATATGTATATATACATATTTTCATATATACATATATATGTATATATACATATTTTTATATATATATATACACATATACACATATATACATATATACACACATATATATACATACATACACACACATATATATACACATATATATACATACATATATACGTATATGTATGTATATGTATATATATATGTATATGTACATATATGTGTATATATGTATACATATGTATACATATGTATATATATGTATATGTATGTATATATGTATATGTATGTATGTATGTATGTATATACAGTATATGTATATATATGTATGTATACATATGTATGTATATATATATATATATGTATGTATGTATATATATACATATATATATGTGTGTATATATATGTGTGTATATATATATATATATATATGTACATACGGTACATACATCTATACATGCATTCACTCATTCAATCACACATTATGCACTGATGAAGTGGATCAGTTTAAAGATGAGGGAATGTTTTGTTTTGGTGCAAAGACGTGGACGTCACCACCGGAAACTCATTGCGTCTTCATATTTGGAAAAAGCAACAGTCAATAAGGGAAATGACTATTCAATAAAGTCTACATCTTAACAAATGTAAATATATAAGTTCTTATAATAAATAAACAGTTTTACTCCACATAAAGTAAGTTAACATGGAGGTAGAGTGTAGCGTTAGACATTTCTCCAGCAGTCTATTGTTGTTACAGTCACCAAAGTAGTTAGCTAGCTCCTTTTAGTGGCTAATATTCACTGCAGAAAAATGACAGACCGCCATCGTCTCTTTGCTTTGGACTGTATGGAGGCCGAGAACGGCCATTGATTCTTTTTGTAGGGATTTTTTTTCTCTATGCACTGTTATCTTGTGATAACGACTTATTAATTCGTTATCTTGATATAACAAAGTTTGTTTTCTCAAGATTTTTTTTTGTTTTCTTGAGATGTTTTTTTTTATGGATTTATTTTTTTGCCTATCCATTTAAACCGGGGAATGGGGCTCCGTAAGCGGATATAAATCTGCCTTTTCTCCCTCCTCGTCTCCGGTCAAATACCCGAGAAAAATCCCACCACGACACCCTTCCATTTAACCCGAGGAATGGGGATCCATAAGCGGATAGAAATCTGCCGTTTCTCCCTCTACTTCTCTGGTCTTCTCTGCTCATGGAGCTCCTTCCTCGGGTTAAATGGAAGGGTGTCGTGGTGGGATTTTTCCCGAGTATTTGATCGGAGACGAGGAGGGAGAAACGGCAGATTTCTATCCGCTTATGGAGCCCCATTCCCCGGGTTAAATGGAAGGTTGTCTTAGGCAAAAAAAAAAATAATCCATAAAAAAAAAAAAAATCAAGAAAACAAAAAAAAATCTTGAGAAAACAAACTTTGTTATATCGAGATATCAAATTAATAAGTCGTTATCACGAGATAACAGTGCATGAAAAAAAAATCTCTACAAAAAAGAAAGAAAAAGAAAATCAATGGCCGTTCTCGGCTTCCGTAGGACTGGGAATTCACACTGACCGCTTATTCTGTGCATGCTCCCAATAACATGCAAGTGCACGCATGCACACACGTACAAATATGACGTCACTGCGTTGGCTATTTAACATGGCTTTACTACTCATACTATCAAATATGCTTAACATAGAGGAATAGTTTTCTCCAATAATCACAAAATAAACTCACTAAATATTTCAGAGCCATTTCCCTTATTTATCAGAACAATATAACCATACACTATATTAACTCAAGCTTTTCTGTTTTACCAAAAAAATAAACTGCAGCAGACAGGTAAAGGATGGAAGGAACAACAATGAGCAGGTAATGCTGATTGATTAATTAGCTGATTGCTGATTGAACTCAACCTGTTGTTTAAACTGGACACTAACAGTCAAAACTCACCGGAACTATGGAGCTAGATTTGTTTCTTTATTACATGCAAGAAAATAAATGATCTGAGAGAAAAAAAAATGTTTGAGAGAAAAAGTTATCACACTGATAGCAAAAAAGCATTTTATGAGAAAAAAAAATATTTGAGAGAAAAAGTTTTCATACCAATAGCAAAATATAATAATATTTGAGACTAAAAAAAAGTTTTGAGAAAATGTATTTTTTCATAGAACATAAAAAATATAATTTGAATTTTTTAAAATTATTTCTGAGAAAAAAAATCTCTCTCAAAATACTTTTTTAAACTCTCAAATATATATTTTTTGCTATCAGTGTGAAAACATTTTCTCTCAAAAAAAAGTGTTTCTCTCAAAACACTTTTCTTCTCGCTCTCAAAACCTAAGTGTTTGCTCTCTATGTCATTGTTTTCTCTCGTGTCAGGATTTTGCTCTCGCTGTGAAAATAGTGTTCCTATTGGCCAGTCGGGTGAGCATCGTCTTGTCTTGGGTGTCTTATACCGAGAGGGGGGGGGGGGGCTACAGATATCAGGAGGGGGGGAGTTTAATTAGAAGGGATTGTCAAAACATCTCCTAACCTCGTTTAAAAACTGTATGAAACTAACCGCATGTGTTTAAAACATACTTTAAATAATGTTTTGATTTGGTTATATAAAGTAAAGCTTTTTAAAGACAAAAGTGCTTCACAGGGACAGAAAACATAACAGTTCCACTTCCATGTCGGTCACCTTCCTCTTTGTGTTGGCGTTGTAAACTCCAGTGGGGTATGAGGACTCTGGTTAACTGCTCCTCAGATCTCTGCAGGGTAAGGGTCAGCAGCTGGAAATCATTTTCTTAAACCACTGAGCTTATCTGACCTGACAAATCGGTCTATGTTTGTGACATGTTTGTCTTTTTCTCACCGCAACCAGGGGCGATCCTAGGATCAGACCTTTAGAGGGGCTCAGCCCCTAATGAGAAAGTGACACGTTGCCCCCCGCTAAATCAGTAATTTCATTAGCCAATAATCTCTGAGCTAGCTACTGAACAACAACGTCAGCTAACGTTTTTTTGGCACTATTAACACTATGATGGAACTAAACGTGACACTTTATAAGTCACAGTAATAACGACCAATTTGACACAATGTTCTAACATTCAGCAATTTTAATTCCTTACGTTTCAATTTGGGTTCTAATCTGCGCCATGTCATTACAAACTTCTTCTCTGGGGACTACCAACGTTAAACTTCACAACCGCACTCGTGCTCTCCCTCTGACAGATCATTAGATAGAGACTTAGCCAAAGGTGGGAGTCTGGCACAACATCCTCAAATTGGCCAACACTACGTTTCTGTTAACCCTTTCCTTGACTGGATTACAGGTGCACAGCATCGGCAACAGTGACACAGATTATCAAACCTGTTTCAACCTGTAATTGTTTGTTCTCAGTCATTAACAGACAAGTTCGCTAACTCTAACTTGAAGCACCAAAATTGATTTAAAATTGTTTTTTATTATTATAATTGTTAGGGGGGCTGAGATTAAATTTAGGGGGGCTTGAGCCCCCCTAAACAAGGTCTAAAATTGCCAATGACTGCAACATATAAGGTTTGAACACAAAACTTTCAGTCTCCCATTCATTCTCTAATCACCCTAAGCTATCTGACTTAGTACTCTACAGTATGTTTAATTAGTCATAGATAAGTATAGAAAAAAAGTATCTCATAAAAGGCCGCAATGTGGCATTTGTAAATAAAAAAGTACAGGATGCAGTGGCTCAGGTGGAGGGATGGACAAATAGCTGGGGATTCAAACTGTCGGTGGCAAAAACTCAGGTGATCTGTTTTTCAAGACGGCATAAATTTCCACCTGTGACATAAAACTGTATGGTCAAACTCTTGAACAAGTAAAAGCAATTAGATTCCTCGGTGTATGGTTTGAAGAAAAGCTCACATGGAGTATGCATATAGGAAAGATTCAGAATAAATGTAAAAAGGTTGTTAATGTACTATGCTGTTTGGCAGGACAGGATTGGGGAGCAAGAAGATCATCTCTACAAAACATATATTGGGCACTCATGATACCTGTTTTAGATTATGGTTGTATAGCTTTCATGTCTGCAGCAGAATCTCATCTCAAGAAGCTGGATGTCTTGCAAGCTCAGGCTCTGAGGATCTGTAGTGGGTCCTTTAAAACATCTCCAGTTTCGCCGATGCAGGTGGAAATGGAAGAGATGCCTTTGAGAATAAGACGGGTCAAGTTAATGCTGGCGTACTGGGTTAATCTTCAGGGGCATTGTGATTCACATCCTGCAAAGAGCATTGTAAAAGACTGCTGGGAACATAACAAGTCAGATTTCATGAGCTTTGGATGGATTGGTGATGCTAAAACAGCAAGCATTGGATTGGGTCAACTTCAATATAGTCCTACTGTTTCAATCTCCTCCATGCATTTTCAACATTCACCTACCCTGTTAGCTGCTAGCTAGCTAGCTGCAGGGCTCTCAAGTGTCACGCATTGAGCGTGACAGTCACTCATTTCTGTCTTTTGTCACGCACTCCCGCCACACATTGTATTTCTCACGCAGAAAAACTAGGCCTATTTATAATATATTTAATATGTCGCAGCGCCCAAAATTTCTCTGGCCGCGCCGCTCTCACTATGGAACCGGCAGGAATCAAGCGTCTTCCCTGGATATCTTAGTCGAGCCTGCCACTTATCAGCCAATCAAAACAAAAGAAAGGGGCAGACGCAGCGTCAGCTGATTTTGCCGAGGCTTCGGCTCGAATGTTTTGAGTGTAGCCCTGAATGTATTTTGAAAAGTTGACTGACAAATATGAAACGTGGCTTAGTGTTCACTCTCGCTGTAAAAGCTGCAGCTTCAGGTTTATGGACGCGCTCTGCTGTGGACCAGCTGCGGCAGATGTGTCGCGTTTGAGCTCCATTAATTCTGCCGTATAGTTTCTGTTTTCCACCTCCGACGTAGAGCAGTGTTCAGCCACTTCACTAAACTTTGTCTCATTCAGAGACCAGAGACCCAGACGGGGATCTGGTCTGTCAGAAGGTCTGAGACTAACCGTATCAGCAGAGCCAGAACCAGGGGTTTATTAATCCATTAAAATTAATAATGTATAGTTGAGGTGAATAATTGTCATATGCACATTTAAGGAGGTTACTTCCCCAACAAAAGATGCAATTAAGAGAAGGTAAGAGTAAATGATGCCTAAGCTACATGTGTGCTGACTCAGATATAATTAGGAAAGTTGATCCAAAGGAGAATAAATAGTTGAAAGCACTACAGAATACCTGAGAGCCTTACTGCAATATATTCCATTATGTTTTTATATTTGAATTGTAATTTGTGTCCCTTTACATAAAGATATTTCCAGCATATTGATTCAGAAAAAGGTACTAATAGGTGCATAAAAATTCACCACAATGCAGGAAATGAAGTGTTTAATGCTCAACATTTTCTGGGGGTGGACCCCCAGAACCCCCCATCATAAGTCACCAAACAAATCTGGAACCAGAACCCTGTCCTTCGGGTTGCCAGGCCAGCTATGATTATTGGTGCCATCTAACTAACATCTACAAACTGGAAGCTATAATGAACATACACTGGCTATTAACCAGCTGGGCGAGGGGGGGGGGATGTCACTCTTGCCTGTCTTCAAAACTTGAGAGCCCTGTAGCTGTTGTCTGGGACGAGAGAGTGTTCAGTCAAGCTTCAGTAATAATCATCATGCAGCAGTTCCGTGTGTATTTGTAGCATATATATGGATATGATATATATCCATTTTGTGTGTGCTCCATCTGGCGTTGGAGAGTAGTATTCTCTGCCGACAACAATCACGAGAGCGCCTGCTGGTCTGGAGGATGTCCTCCGGAGGACTGGTGATGCCTTCGCGGCACAACACCCACACGAACACCACCAGTTGCCTGAAATGAGTGATCTTGGAGCAGCTGCTTCATCTGCCTGTTGCCCCTCTGTCTGTCTGTCTGGTTCTTTCCAACTCTTGTGAGGCCAGTTCTTCGTCTGTATACTCGGGTTGGAATAAATAAGGACGACCATCAAACTCAAACGCCTCTTCCATATGTTCAATATCTTCTTCGATATTCTCCATAGTTACGGTACTCCAAGCTTCTTCCCTTGTGAACACCTCCACTCTTCACGCTACACTGTAGCTCCTCCGCCTACACTGTTATTTATCTTGCTACAACTGAATTCACATGGGACTTCAGCACGAGACTGCCGCTAGCCGTCTGTTAGTGTTTCACTGAACAAGGCACAGGCATAATTGTGCCCGTTTCCATGTAGTTACATAGTCAATAATATGCTCATAACCACTACAGTGCTCAATTACCTATTTTTGAGGGGAAATAAACCAACAAAAAAAAATCGCCGCGAATGCATCACCGGTCCTCCGGAGGACAGCCACGACCAGCGGGCGCTCTCGTGATTGTTGTCGCCGCGGCAAGCGAGGACTGCGGGCAGGAAGCAGAAGCACGGAGAGAATACTACTCTCCAACGCCAGATGGATCGCACACAAAATGGATATATATCATATATCTCCATATATATCCTACAAGTACACACGGGACTGGTGCATGATCAGTGCTCGAAGTGGGCCGGTACGCACCGGTACGCAGTACCGGCACTTCTACATTTTACTCTTAAGCGTACCTGCACTTTTTCTTGCGTACCGCTACTTCTCGCATGCAGCCGGTACGCCACCACTGACAGAGAAAGCGTCAGTGCCAGAGAGATGACCCTAACGTTACATAAACTACACTACCCAGAGGGCACTACGTGTTTACATTTTAGATCTTGACGAATCACGTAAAGGCAAGCAGTCCGCCCACCCAATCAGAAGTTCGCTTCTCCACAAACGCTAGTTTGAAAAAGCTGTCAGCGTCAGCCTGACCGTAACAGATTTTTCACTGCTGAAAACCTAGAAACTACAAAATAAGTGTCTAGTTTGTAAATCGTTATGTTAGCCGCCTGGCTTCAGAAAGGTACTAAAAGAACGCGTGTGCCAGAGCCAGACACGTCAACAGAGGTCCAAGTCCAACAGAAACATCAGGAGGTAGCTAGTACGGTTCACGAGCTTCAAGCTAGCGTTGATGTGAGCGCAACAGCTGGCGTTGAGGAGTCTGCCGCTACCATAGACAGTATATAAAAGGCCGCTACCAACCTTAACGTTACACCGACGTCAACAGTAACGTGAGTAACGAAACACACGGATGGCCTGACTGTTGGTCAAAGGACCAAATTATGTATTTTTGCTCCACGAACAGCTGGCTTGTTTTTAATGATAACAAACTGGGCTGCAAAACATGATGTAGCAGCATCCCGTCACTAGCTGCCCAGACAGAGAGGGGACTGAAGCTGTTCCCCCTGTCTCTGTCACACACGCACACACACACACACACACACACACACACACACACACACACACACACACACACACACACACACACACACACACACACACACACACACACACACACACACACACACACACTCACTGAGAGTTTGCATCTGTTTGAGCACCAAATTATTGTTAAAATGTATAGTTTTGATGAATGAATGAATTTTTTTTCCTTAACATGGCTCCAACATATTAGCAAATATAAATCAGCTTATATGTGGAAAAAATAAACAATATTGATACTAGCCTATATGTAAATTAGTCGCGTAGGTCATCCATAGATAGTTAATAAGAATTCACTGTGCCACATGTATGTTTAAAATGAAAACATGATTTTTTGAATAGCTTACGCACTAAAGTTATGTAAACTTGTTTAAATAAATCCATACATTTATATAGTTAATAAATGACAATAAATTGTTGTACCAGCAATATCTCCAAGTTTTGGTTTTCACTATAGCAATCTCAAATGTCATGATGATCTGCCAATGCAAGAGAGTACCGGCACCTTTTTTTTCCCACTTCAAGCACTGTGCATGATGACTATTACTGAAGCCTGACTGAACACTCTCTCGTCCCAGACGACAGCTAGCTAGCTAGCAGCTAACAGGGTAGGTGAATGTTGAAAATGCATCTTGTTGTCATGTAAGGGCCCTGTTCATGTTACACAGACATTTTAATTGCATTTTGTGTCTGTTAAGATACACAAAGGCACTATTTCATTTATGCCCCCATAACTGCCGTTTAGCTAAGTGGGAGCGGTGGGCATTAGCTGCAGCAGCTCCGTTTAGGTAGCTGTTATTGCGCTAATTGTTTTTGCTATAGACAGGTCTCGCATAGTTATATTTAGCAAGATTAACGTAAAAATTGGCCGGAGTTCTCCTTTAAGTCATTCATCAGGGTATATGCACAAAAAACCTTGGCAGGAGTAGCCTACTGGGACATTAGTGAAATGGGAAGGCATCTTTACAGTATACAAAGAAGCGTTGGTGTGAGGAAGGTGGGCTTTAAGCGCAGGGATGAAAGTATAATTACTCGTCTCAGAATTGGCCATTCAGGTCTTAATTATTCATAAAATAGGCAAACATTCTACTGGAAATTGTGCATACTGTCACCAGCCAGAAACTGTTGAACACATTCTAATTCATTGCAAGGAATACAACACCCAGAGAGAGCACCTTTTTCAGACCCTTCCTAAAGCAGACCACCACGGGGGGAAAACAGCAGGCAAGGTATACCAATATATTATAAAGTTTCTAAGATATCTTGATTTAGTAAAGAGGATTTAGTTTTTTTTTAATTTAAAAAATAAAATGTATTTATTTATTTTCTGCATTTATCTCTCGTTCACACTCCAGTCCAGTTGGTGGCGGTAATGCACCTTTAAGTTGGTTTGCCAACCGCCAATAAACCGGAAAGAAGAAGAAGAAGAAGAAGAAGAAGAAGAAGAAGAAGAAGAAGAAATAGTTGACAGGTCTCTTGGTTAAAGGCAAAGACAGTATATAAACGTTAAAGGTGGCTGAAACAAGTGCCTGTGATAGATCCTATCTGTTCTTCAACATGTCTGCCAGGAACCCGGGGATGAAGCTCGGTAAGGAACGTTAGCATTCTTTCCGTGACGTTAACGTTAACCTAACGTTACTGTCACTTTCCATACACATGTGGACATCTCACGTTACGTTTCGCTCTGGCTTTATCACAATTTTTCATTTTACCGGCGTTATGTAACGTTTATTGATTTATTCATTCCTAAAATAAACAACTCCTTGGCCTGTTTTATAGAAAGATGTTTTCATTCAAAACAACAGTCAGGAAAGGAAGCTAACGTTAAGCTAGCTAACTCGTGACACTTTAATAAGTAACGTAATGTTATATAACTAGGTAAGTGACCCGCGGAACATGCAAACACAGTGGCAACTACAATAACAGTTATATTACGTTACGCTATAGCGTCATATTTCTCTTGCTAACTTATTATTACTGAAACGTAGCTATATTCAGGCAATGTAACGTTACTGTTAAATATTATGGGATAGAGCAGCTGTGAATCAGTCAGACGGTGACAGATGTCCCTGCTCGGCTGACCAGTTCCTCAGCTCAGCTTTAGTCTAACTTATACATATGTTAGACATATTTTAATCATCTTTGACATGCTCTGATGAAAAGAAGACATGGGTTACACATGTCAGCAGTATCTTGAATTCTATACACTGATTGAATTTAATCTGACATGCTATTATTATTACAACCCCAAATCAGAAAAAGTTGGGACAGTATGAAAAACACAAATAAAAAAAGAAAGTAGTGATTTCTAAATGTACTTTGACTTGTATTTCATTGCAGACAATGTGAACACAAAATATTTCATGTTTTGTCTGGTCAACTTAATTTCATTTGTAAATATACATCCTTTCCTGTCATTCAGACCTGCAACACATTCCAGAAAAGGTTGGGACAGGAGCAATTAAGGGCTAGTAATCAGGTAAATTGGTTAAATAATGATGTGATTTGAAACAGGTGATGTCAACAGGTGATTGTAATTATGATTTGGTACAAAAGCAGCATCCAAGAAAGGGCTTGTCCTTTAGGAGCAAAGATGGGCCGAGGATCGCCAGTTTGCCAACAAATACGTGAGAAAATTATTGAAATGTTTAAAAACAATATTCCTCAAAGAAAGATAGGAAGACATTTGCTTATTTCACCTTCAACAGTGCATAACATAATTAAAAGATTCAAGGAATGAGGAGGATTTTCAGTGCGTAAAGGACAAGGGTGCAAGCCTAAGCTGAACAACCGTGATTTCCGATCCCTCAGGCGGCACTGCATCAAGAATCGTCATTCATCTATAAGTGATACAGTGTTTCCCCTAGGATTTTTTTTAGCTGTGGTGGCAGGTATGTCAACCCCCCCCCCCCCCCACACACACACACACACACACACACACACACGACACTCCAAGGCCGGACTTTCAAATAAAGAAAATTATCTTTCAAAATGTTCACTTTCTTACTGAATTAATGCTATTTTTTACAGTACATTAGTGTGAGCAAACTCCTCAAAAACATGTACTCCATAATGATAACTGGCTCTTTAACTAGAAAAAGATCTCCGACTAGGAGGCAGTTCACTGAGTGATTGTTAAAGTCTGTGATTAAGGAAACATGGTTGTATGCAGGAAAATGCTTGCAGAAAGAAAGGCTGTTGTCAGGTAAACATGTCACAGTCACAGAGGCTGATAGGAAAATTGACATGGAAAAGCCGCTTTAATGATGAATGGACTGATAAGCAGGCTACCATTCATACTTTATGCCTCATTTGCAATGAAATGATGCTGTTGCAAAATAATACAACCAACATCATCATCATCATCATCATCTTTAAGAACATCATGAAGAACGCGAAGGTAACGATCGCGTCATTCACGTGCATATTAAGTAGCCACATGTATCTGTTTTGGTCTTATAATACATCCATAGATTTACTGCTCCAGCGGAGAGGACGGTTCGCTCAGCCAGCAGTTCAGTTTATAAGAATTTGTCCAAATTTCTAGATTCCCGCTAAGCTAAGACTACAACCGACAGCTTTATTGGTTTGATCTTGTTGGTAAAAATGAGCAGAGTAGAGCTGTGTTTGCCTAAAACAGCGCGGTGGACGAGAGCAGACAGAGCAGATTAAAATATCTCTTCCTACATGTTTACGTCGGTCTATACAGGTGAGTGCATTGATAAGTATTGACTTTTTACTCATGAAGGTTTTATCGTAACCTACTTACAGTAACGAGACTAGCATGAGTTCATCTGCCCCCCCAGCGGCCGTTGGTAATCCTCGGTATCGTTCCCAGTCAGGTGCTGCGCGTGTTTTAGATCTGTGTGTGTGTGTGTGTGTGCGGTAACGTTAACGCGCACACTCACAACTCGGCTGCGTGTGTTGTGGCGCGCAGGCAAGAATCCCGGCATGTGAATAGAGACAGGGGGCTGGGTTTGTGCTCTACCTGTGAAGCGCGTGTCCGCGCTATTCTCCGACAATCAACATTGACACCGTGGCGCGGCGGCAGAAATTTAACTGTGGCGGTGCGCCACTTGCAAATCAACGTAGGGGAAACACTGTGATATCACCACATGGGCTCAGGACTAGGGATGGGCATGATTAATCGACGATCGACGATTGATCATTAAGAATTTCGTCGATCACGTTAATTTGTCATCGATTAAACTAATGCAGGTTGCGTTGTGTAGTGTGATTGCAGCAATGAAATGATTTCCAGTGTGTCAGCAGCAATTAAACATTTTACCACCTGGGGGCGCCATAGGCTGCTCAGTTAGCTGCGAGTTACGTTTTGATTCAAAGTAAACATGAAGAGGTCACGGCGAAGTGTGGCGTGGGTCCATTTTGATTTAAAAAACAACTTAGTTCACTGCAAACACTGCGACGCCGTGTAGAAGTACAGCACGGCCACGACTCAAATGATGTACCACTTAAACAAAGTGCATCCGACCCTGGTTAATGTCGGTGGCGGTGCGTCGTGCTCTCAGTATCAACCTAGCATCAACTCGGCGTTAGCACGGAGGAGCTGCGATGCACAACGAGCAGAGGGGAATTACCGGAGGGATCTGCACGTTCATTGAGATGGATATTGGAACCAGCATTTCACATTCCGTCACGACGTACCATCACCAGACTGGTAGAAACTCACTACAAAACGAAGAACGGAACGAGGTTCCCTGGGCCGGGCTGGCCAAGTTAGCGCGGAGGTACCGGTGCATCCCGTGCCGGTGTCGTGCCAATGTACTTACCCCCGCCAGGATTATCACCAGGTAGCGGTCGCGTCTGACCCATGGATGTATTAAAGGAACCTCAGACCCAAGATCATGTCAACCTGCTTAATTTTCTCAACAAAAACCAGTAGACTGGTGCAGAAGTTCTATGTGAGTAACTGGTTATTTTTTATTAGGCTTTGTCCGTGCCTTGGATAGTTTTGAGTTACATTTTGACAAAACCTGTCAGATCTAAGTAGTATTATGTTTTTGGTTAAGTTATGGTTAAGTTATTATTGAACATGATTATTTTTATTTATTATTTTGGAACAAACGAGGGTCTCTGTTTAACAACGCCGGCTCGCAGCAACGGTTCCGCTGCTAAATTAAACACCGCAGCGCATATATCTTTAAGTTTAGCCAAACCTCCAGTTTAACTGTCACACGTTCTTCTTGTAATTAAGATCTCATCGAGGTAAAAACACGCTGTATTTTTGTATTTTCATTGCGTTTTTAATTTATAAAAAGTTAAATAAATAATTAATTTTAATATAAAAATATTAATGATTAATCGATAATTGACGAAGAAAATTTAATCGAATGCCCATCCCTACTCAGGACTACTTTGGCAAACCTTTGTCAAGTACCACAACACATAGTTACAGCCACAATTGCCAGTTAAAACTGTACTGTGCCAAAAGGAAGCCCTATGTTAACAGTGTCCAGAAGCGCCGTCGACTTCTTTGGGCTCGGAGGCATCTGGGATGGACCATCACACAGTGGAAACGTGTACTGTGGTCAGATGAATCAGTATTTCACGTATTTTTTGGGGGAAATGGACGCCGTGTGCTCCGGACCAAAGAAGAAAAGGATCATCCAGACTGTTACCTGCAACAAGTCCAAAAGCCAGGGTCTGTCATGGTATGGGGTTGTGTCAGTGCCCTTGGCAAAGGTAACTTGCACTTCTGTGATGGCACCATTAATGCTGAAAAGTACATAGAGATTTTGGAGCACAATATGCTGCCTTCAAGAAGACATCTTTTCAAGGGACGTCCATGCATATTTCAACAAGATAATGCAAAACCACATTCTGCACACATTACAAAGTCCCGGCTGCGGAGGAAGAGGATACGGGTACTTGACTGGCCTGCCTGCAGTCCTGACCTGTCTCCAATAGAGAATGTGTGGCGCATTTTGAAGCGCAAAATGCGACAACGAAGACCCCGTACTGTTGCCCACCTTAAGACTTGTTTGCAGCAAGAATGGGACAAAATTACACCTGAAACACTTCATTACTTGGTGTCTTCAGTCCCTAAACGTCTTTTAAGTGTTGTGAAAAGGAATGGCAACATTACAAAGTGGTAAATGCTTTACTGTTCAAACTTTGTTTGAAATGTGTTGCAAGAACCAAAATAGGAATTTTGTTTTTTTGAAAAAAAAAAAAACACAATAAAAATCATGAGGAACACATTGAATTATGTGCTGTTATATTGTCTGCAATGAAATACAAGTCAAAGTACATTTAGAAAAAACTACTTTCTTGTGTTTTCCATACTGTCCCAACTTTTTCTGATTTGGGGTTGTATATATATTGTTGTGTATATATAAGCATCACATGCTGTAAGTTATTAGCACACGCTGTTTCTCTTCTATGTTGGACTGTACCTTTTCTGTTAAAGACTGGCCTGTTTCTGGGCTGGCTGTTGATTGTCAGACATTAAATATAATATATATGCAGTACACCAGATGACTGCTGCCAAAACATTATCCAAATCCTAGATTCTAATTGCTTTGCATCCACATTCATTTTTTGAATGCTTTGTATAGCAAATGCCTAATGTGGTACAGCGTTGTGTCAGCCTTTGGGAAATGCTCCTGTTTGCCTTTCACTTTCCCAGAGCTCCATGAGAAATCACTGTCAGCCTGGAACATGTTTAACTTAGCGTAGAACAATGACTGGAAGCAGGAGATCAAAAGTGAAAAGAATACAACTTCCAACCGCTCTTTGAATCTTGAGCGTGATTTATACTTCTGCATTAAATCTACGCTGTGGCAATGCTGTACGTGGAGATACCGACCCTACGCCGTAGCCTGACGTACACCTAGGGCTGGACGATGAATCGAAAATGTATCAACATCGAAATTCTGAAGCTGTTATCGACGTATTTTTCCCATGACGATAATTTCTATTTCTGTTGATAGGCCTACTTTTTACGGTGGCCGACGGGCAAACCCCCTGCAACTTAAGAAAACACATGCAAATAAACGAAACACAAGCAAATTAAGTAAACAACTTCATTCATTTGACAACACATGCACAGCATTCAGGAAACGCGCTGCAAATACACACAACACAACCAAATACATAAACGATGCATAAAGGAAAGCACACAAACCCCGAAAACAAATGCAACAGAAAAATGCTGCAACCAGATTACACAACTCCAGGCTTCTAGAAGGAGCTGTTCCAGCTTGATTTTTGACCGAACTGTTGTGAAGCGGTAGGCAACTGCTTGGACTGTAAATATGAAGTCTTTGTCTGAGATATGTTTTCTCTCGTTTGGTGGGTGTGTCTCGGCTCAGGTCACAGCTGATACTCAATCAGCAGAGACGTGTCTGTAAACTCGTGGTAATAAAACATTTAAAATCAGTGTTTAACGTTGACATTAAGCGGCATATTAGCTACATGAGAGGGCTTAATTTCGAGGTCCGAAAGGCGCATCACTGAAGTGTAGGCCTCCTCAAGTGTAATATTGTTATCATACAACAACGGTTACCAACAAAATTAGTGATCAATCTGTATTCATATTGTGGAGCAATTCGCTCTTGAAATAAAAAACAAACAAAAAAACAGACAGGATTTCTATCCCTCACGCCCTCACAATATATATAAACACAAAACTGCATTGCTACCTCCATCGTGTTGTAAGCAAGACATCTGCTGAAAAAGTTATTGTATGATTACCGTACTGTTTAGTTCAAAAACGTCCAAAACACCAATAAAGTACGAAGACATTGGACCAGACGCAAGCTTTTATTTTGAAAAGTCGAAGCTCGGAGATGGCACCAGCCGGGAGGAGACTGGAGACGGGATTACATTAATATTACACAATGTTATTATTATTATTAATATAATAACAGGGCTCCAGACTAACTTTTTGCCTTGGTTGCATTGGTGCGCCTAACTTTTTTATTTAGGTGCACCCACATTTTTTCCTTGCATTAACGCAACAATTTCAAGGTCACCTTTTTATCACGCTCCATATACATTCATTGATATTATGTAAATGATTTTAAACAAGAATAAGGTGTAGGTAAATACTTTTTAGTTGAAGCACAATCATACTGCATATAAAAATAAAAAAATGTTTAAAGTGCTTCACTGAGCTGCCAAACTAAAACATTTAGAAAACTAAAACTAGGTCTCAACTAAAACTGAGACCTCACATTTCATGGCTCAAAGTCTTATAGTGCCCCCCTTGCTGTCGTATGCCCCTCAGATGGCCAACCCCCGCACTCTTAATTCAGCTACTAGGAACCAAAGAGTAGCCTACCAGAAATTCTGACAACTCTGAACATTTTGATGAAAAGGATTAATAGTTTCTGTATAGTGCATGTAACAATCAAACCTAAATAAGTTTGGCTTATTTAAAAATTACACAAAAATGCTAGTTTGGAACAATTTTAGACAGTCACAGCTGTCTTGCATACAGCCAGTTTAAATAAGAATGTTATCTCAATAAAAACTAAATTAGAATTATAATGGCAGCATAAGGCACTATCACCATTTATTTTAATTCCAGTTAAGCGCAGTTGACCCGAAGATGGCTAGATATATGAATTCTGACATCCTTCCTCTACTTTCATATATTAATGCAAAAAACACCCACCAGGGCTCTATAACAACTCAATTAAACATGTGTCTCATACTTCGTTTGACTTATCACATCACTGAGTGGGATTTAAAAACATGTCACCCTTCAGGAGACTTACCTTGACGCAGGAACAGCAGGTGTCAGATCCCTTAACACATTCATATACTATGGTTTATGATCTTGACTCAATTGGACATTAAAGGGATACTTCACCGATTTAGCATTCAGCTTTGTATCAGTAGAAACCCGGTAGTATTTCTGAATGACCGTGCGTCCCTCCCTCATATCCCCCTGAGACAGGAGATATCTGCATTGGGGGGTCCGGAAAAAATCTTCCGATGACGTAAAATGACGATTTTTGCGTCATCGGAAGATTTTTTTGGACAGAGCAAAAGACTACAACCAGTAGTAGGACCTACTTCCGCATGTTTTAAACCCGCCCATCGCCCGAAGCTAGCCGATCTCGGCCGGAAAAAAACGAAATGTCAGCCATCTTGAATCCTCGCTAAACAGGGCTCTGCTCTATCTTCTCAGCAGCAAACTTTTACAACAATTATGTGCATTCAAACTACCGCACGTGTACCACCGGGATACATCGCTACAGAGCAGAGAATATGCAGGAAACGTTATTACAGACGGAATAATCGGCCCACTACGAGAGCTTCGCCTGCCACGGAGACCAGCACCGAGACCAGCGGACTCCAGCGGACTCGTCGTACCCCGAGCCGGGTAGGGGACATCTTCGTCGGCTAGGTGGGAAGCTAACACTAGCCGGGGAAAAGGCACATCCAGAGCGAGCTAACGCTAGCCGGCCACCTGTCCCATCAATCCTGCTTGCAAGTGTCCGTTCATTTAACAACAAACTGGACTACATCCAACTTCAACGATGCTCCCAACGCGAGTTCAGAGACTGTGTTTTTTGCTCAACAGTGAACCGGACTGTCCAGCTACCAGGCCTGCTAGCCCTCCGACAATCCGAGCTTCTTTTACTGTCTATGGCTCTCTCTCATGGATGTATTAAGAGAACTTCTCAGCAGCAAACTTTTACAACAATTATGTGCATTCAAACTACCGCACGTGTACCACCGGGATACATCGGTACAGATCAGAGAATATGCAGGAAACGTTATTACAGACGGAATAATCAGCCCACAACGAGAGCTTCGCCTGCCACGGAGACCAGCACGGGGACCGGCGGTCTAGCTCGTACCCCGAGCCGGGTAGGGGACATCCACGTCGGATAGGTGGGAAGCTAACGCTAGCCGGGGGAAAGGTACATCCAGAGCGAGCTAACGCTAGCCGGCCACCTGTCCCATCAATCCTGCTTGCAAGTGTCCGTTCATTAAACAACAAACTGGACTACATCCAACTTCAACGATGCTCCCAACGCGAATTCAGAGACTGCTGTGTTTTTTGCTTTCGTGGGAAACATGGCTGAACAACAGTGAACCGGACTGTCCAGCTACCTGCTACCAGCCTGCTAGCCTTCCGACGATCCGAGCTAGAGATGCTCTGTATGAAGGTGAGCTGTGTTAACACGGACTGGTGCAGAAATGGGGTGATTTGTATCCAACTAACTGCTAACCGCTGGAGTTTGTGACTGTTACATGGCGACCATTCGACATTCCACGCTAATTCACGGCTGTGTTTATACTCGGTGTTTACAGCCCACCAAGCCTAATGCTAATATGCGTTAGCTGAACTTTACGGAGCCTATAATGTGTGTGTGCACTCAATGTAGCCTGTTTCGTATGTCGTTATTATATAATGTAGTTTTTATATATTTTAAATGTGTAACACCACTTGAGCCACGATGAAACGTTGTTTCGTGTATATGGTTGAAATAACAATAAAACACATTGAGTTGAGTCGAATGCCTCACTGTCTGTCTGTCAAGCGGTAGGTGTGGCTTGGGAGTGGACTCAAAGCAGTGAAGCGAAGTGCATTCTGGGATTTGGTGTCTTTCATCCATATGAGCCAAAAACACATTTTCTGGCTTTTCTCGGCCTAGAAGGCACCAATAAAAAATTTTTTTTCACATTTCTGCTACATAAGTGACCCAATTTAAAGATATATTCAGCTTTCCAGCGGTGAAGTATCCCTTTAAGTTGAAATAGTAAATCATTGTAAGCATTTACATTTATTTTTATTCCATGCATTACTAAAAATATCAAGCTGAAAAATGTACTGACAAACACAAAAGCATGACAGATATAAAAAATGAGATTTATTAAATAACATCAAAAATTCAGCAGCACTAGGGTCCAAGTAGTCCTTTGTGCATAGTTTCTGGTATATATTTATAAGGACCACGTGACATCACAGTGCTTTGCTGTGACCATTTATGTGTCTGGTCAAAGCTAGGGGACGTACGTCATATCAACCACAACAGCTAGAGGAGACGGATATGTGATACACACAAGAGATTACGCAGAAACAAATAATTTTTCTGTGATGTTAACCAGCCGTGAGCCCTTAACGAACAACTTGCAAGTTAACGTTACTAACATGATCAATCTAGACTTAACCACCACCAAAATAACACGATTAATAATCGATTACTTGCATGTGCTGTTATCACATACTGTACATTAGTTTTTCTTCACGTGCCATATGTAGGTGTCATTCACCTATCCCGCAACAGTGTATTGACGGGCATCTGTACTCATGACATACTCCAGTGTATGGGGATGAATTATGTACAAGATAATGTATGTCAGGAAAAGTAAGTTTGGGCAGACATAGGTCTGGGCGATTTATATATAAATTTTAGAGTATCGTTCAATATGTTTGATGTTGATGGAAAAACGTGTGTAAGGTCCAGTGGAGGTGAGTTAAGCAGGAATGGTTCAGGAGGTTCTTTTCTTGACTGCCATGCAGGGCTGCGATGGAGAGCTGACAGTCAAGTCAAACAATGGATGACACCGCAGCCTTCTCGGGAAAAGTTGAACTGGATCAGCACTGTTTTGGAGAATGTGATCTCCCTTACAGGAAGGTGTAGATGGAGCGGATGAGGGGAGTCACTAGGGTACAGAGAGAAGATGACATTAGTGCAAGTGACATACATTCAAAGTTCAATTCCGTACAAGCAACACAAGATATGTCATTCCATCCACTCAAACTTAGAAAATAGAGAAATCCCTGTTCTTTTGTAAGTTCATGTCTGTATGGAGTATATAGTGTAGGACAGATCCCTGTGCCCCACAGTACCTGTGACTGGCTGATTTTGAAACAAAGGTAAATGAGCATACATGAAGAAGAAAAATTATCTGTGCGTTTGTTTTCTTTGATCCTGTCACTGCCGTGCAGTCGATACACTGTCTAACATTTGGCGCTGTACAGGCTACTTTCCATTATATCTTTCATAATTCAAACAATGCTCGACTAGAGGTTTTCATTCTTTGATTTTCTTTTACTGCTGATTTGTGTAACCAGCTAGTAGCGCATTTGCTGCTCGTTTTACAACCCAACGTGGAGACTGCAGTGCACACAAAGACTAGAGCGTCAAGCACACCTTTTTCTTAACTTAAGTCACACATTTTTTTGCAGTTATGTAATTTCACAAAGTGACCTCGCAATTAGACTAATCGTGCAGCCGTAATATATACAGTATACCATTTGGTGTCAACCTGTTTTATGCAGAGGACACTTATCTCTCCCCTGGTGATTGTATGCCAAACCAGAACTGGAAACTGGACTTTTGTTTTGAATATCATTTGACACATCTGCTCATGACAATGAAGTTAACAACATCCCACTGCAGGGTCATTAAAAAAACCTCCCTGGCTGCATTTACTGTATATTTAGGATCATCCACCTGCATTGTCGTAAAATTGGTAAGACTCCTCAAAAAAAGGGGCTACATTAGCTTCACTGTTCACCCAGTATGGATTTTAACACACTAACACTATTGAAACCAAGTCAGCACTTGGTTTTAGTCAGTTTTAGTTTATGTTTAATTTCAAATCATATATGTCAGTCATAACAACCAAAATGTGTCACTGTCTGAGTGATGGACTCCACTCTCTAATGTTACTAGTGCAGTAATAGGGTGAGTTTATACATTGTGGACCCACTAGGGTTGGGTGATATGGAAAAAAATCCAATAGCACGATATTTTTGACCAAATATCTCGATATCGATACAACGATATTGTAGTGTTGATTATTGGTGCTTTCACAATATTTACACAATGAGATGTTAGATAAATAAATAATCATTAGTAATGTGGATATAATGACTAAGTGGGTAAAGGCAAATAATCTAACAGTTATAACAGTCTGGTAAATTCCGAAAATGAAATGACATAATTTTACTGATATGCCATATTACCATATCCAAAATCTAAGACGATATCTAGTCTCATATGATATCGATATAATATCAATATACTTCCCAGCTCTAGGACCCACCAGTAAAATAGGGACACATGACATTTATCATATTTGTAACACCTGTCCCATGTAGCTCTACTATACTACTGTACTATGGGAAGGTGGCTGGGTTGATTGTTTTTCGTCTTTACCAGTATTAATACTGGTACTAACCAATGCTTGTTAGCATTCTATGTTTTCTCAATATTCTCAATATTATTAAAATAACTGGCGGTGCCTCCAATATGAATTAGGTGGGTTTTGTGTTAAGCTTGATTACTCTTTTAAATTCTAACTCAGAATGAAACCTCAAGACCCAACAAGTATACTTAAAAATACTATAAACCCAGATAAGGGAATTTATTTAGTTAAAGTACCAAAATAATACAACACATTTATGGTGTATTAGAAACATAAACACAAGTGAGGCCAGTCAGTACTCACGAATCCTAGTCAAGGGGATATATGAAAAAGGCGAACTTGGCGATGGCAGCAGGCAGAGCACCAGAGAAACCACAGCAGGAAGATCACCGGAACAGAAAACAGCAGTGACGGCCTAGCTGGGCAGACATATCAGCAGGGTGGAAATCGCTCTCTGTGTGGTCCAAAGGAGCTTCCCCGATCCTCTCTCTTTTACAGTCACAAATGTCCGTCTCCTGAATCAAATAAATTAACTGAGCAAGCAGGTCCATACACTAGCTATTTCACAGCGAATTAGCGGTAGCTTGTCTCAAACAATTACTTCACATACAAAGCTAACAGTAGGCTACGAAAGCAATGCTAATGGGATTGTGCTAACGCTAACGGCTATTCACAGTTAGCTAGTAACACAATAGATGATTACAGCATATAGAATCTGGTTGCGTTTTTCTGTTGCGTTTGTTTTCAGGGTTTGTGTGCTTTCCTTTTTGCGTCGTTTGTGTATTTGGTTGTGTTGTGTGTATTTGTAGCGTGTTTATGTATTTGGTTGTGTTGTGTGTATTTGCAGCGCGTTAATGTATTTGGTTGTGTGTATTTGCAGCGCGTTTATGTATTTGGTTGTGTGTATTTGCAGCGTGTTTGCTGAATGCTGTGCATGTGTTGTCAAATGAATAAAGTTGTTTTCTTAATTTGCTTGTGTTTTGTCTATTTGCATGTGTTTTCTTAAGTTGCAGGGGGTTTGCCCCTGTCGGCCACCGTAACTTTCTTCTTAAAAACATTCTACCACGTGTGCAGGGTCTGAAATAAACACTCGTCAGTCGCCAAGTGAGGGGGTGTGCCGACTATGGTCCTGACACGCACGCACACAAACACTGGCGCACACACCAGACACCAGCCACTACCTTCTGTTTACTGATAGCTAGTGTTTAACAGGAAACGGAGTCTCAGTTCACCGTGTTGGCGGACAGCTGTAGGCTTGTACCGGTGTTGATGTACATTGTCGGACACACACAACCACTTTCCTGAAACCGCTTGCGGGACTGACGCAAGTCCACAGCGGCCCGCGGCGTGTATGTCCAAGCCTGTCTCCAGCGCCTCCACCTGCAGGTTGTCAGCTGTGTGTCTGCCTGGTATACTCTCAGATGGACGATTTAACTCGCCAGTCCTCATCAATGTAGTTTAATGTGTCACGTAGCTTTCTACGAGCAGAAAAAAGAGGAGCTTAAAACGCACCTTTCTGGTTCAAAGTTAGGACTAAAAAGTTAAGAAAATAGATTGTGTAGCCTATTTACATTTTAATCACGCAAAAGATGTTTTTTAAAACATGAAATCAAGGAGAGGGGTAACTTTTCCTGCTCCAGGTTTCCCACCGTGGTCAGAAAGAACAGCGGAGACACTTTGTTTCTCTCTGACTGTAAAGTCACTACTCACTCTTAAGCAAGGTTATAATAGTTAACAAAAACGAACGAAATAACGAAAACTAGGTGGGAAAAAACATTGCCGTTAACTGAAATAAAAATAAAAACGAGGCATTACAAAAAAAACTAACTACAATTGTAATGGCTGTTAGCAAAACTAACTAAAAATAAAATTATCGAGTAAATGTCCTTAGTTTTCGTCTTTGTCAATGTCTTTCATAGAGCAAATAACGTTATATCTTTCCGACCATAACATTTCCCGTAGACATATATAGTTTCTGACTGGGAACCCAGAAATTCCGACATTCCATGTCAAATTGAACACAACATAGTCCATGCCCCTTGCCCATGGATGTAGCCCTCGCCTGGCAGCGATATTTTTTCCCCCACTATGGCCACGCCAAGACCCGCCCTTCAATAGCTACTATTGGCCAGGCGTCCATGCTTACACAAGGTAATGTAAGGCAAGGCAAGGCAGCTTTATTTGTATAGCACTTTTCAGCAACAGGGCAATTCAAAGTGCTTTACATGAAGACAATTAAAATACAAGAATAAAAGTTACAGTGCAGTATAAGAAATTAAACATTAAAGAGCAGTTAAACAGTTATATAAAAGCAGATAAAATAAGCAACGAAGGTATGAGAAATGGATAGTTATTTAACGAAAGGCAACATCAAAAAGAAAGGTCTTCAGCCTTGATTTAAAAGAACCGAGAGTTGCAGCGGACCTGCAATTTTCTGGAAGTTGGTTCCAAATATGTGGAGCATAGCAACTAAATGCTGCTTCTCCCTGTTTAGTTCTGACCCTGGGGACAGAAAGCAGACCTGTCCCAGACGACCTGAGAGGTCTGGGTGGTTCGTAGTTTACTAGCAGGTCAGAAATGTATTTTGGACCTAAACCGTTTAATGATTTAGAAACTAGTAAAAGTATTTTGAAATCAACTCTCTGAGGCACAGGAAGCCAGTGTAAAGACTTCAGCACTGGAGTGATGTGAGCCACTTTCTTGGTCTTAGTGAGGACTCGAGCAGCAGCGTTCTGAATCAGCTGCAGCTGTCTGATTTTTTAGGGAGACCTGTAAAGACACCGTTACAGTAGTCCAGTCTACTGAAGATAAAAGCATGGACAAGTTTTTCCAAGTCCTGCTGAGACATAAGTCCCTTTACCCTTGATATATTCTTAAGGTGGTAATGATGACTTTGTAATTGTCTTAATGTGGCTGTTGAAATTCAGGTCTGAGTCCATAATTACACCAAGATTTCTGGCTTTGTCTGTTGTTTTTAACATTGTCGTTTGAAGCTGAGCGCTGACTTTTAATCGTTCCTCTTTTGCTCCAAAAACAACCACCTCAGTTTTTTCTTCATTTAATTTAAGAAAGTTGTGGCACATCCAGTCGTTAATTTGTTCAATGCACTTAGTCAGTGTTTGTATAGGACTATAGTCTCCTGGCGATAAGGTTATGTAAATTTGTGTGTCGTCCGCATAACTGTGGTAACTTATTTTGTTGTTGTCCATAATCTGAGCCAGTGGAAGCATGTAGATGTTAAACAGAAGAGGCCCCAGAACGGAGCCTTGGGGAACTCCGCACGTCATATTTGTATGCTCAGATGTATAATTACCTATAGATACAAAGTAGTCCCTATTCTTTAAATAGGATTTAAACCAGTTTAGGACTGAGCCAGAAAGGCCAACCCAGTTTTCTAATTGGTGTAGTAGTATGTCATGGTCGACAGTGTCAAATGCAGCACTGAGATCAAGTAATACTAAGACTGCAGTTTTGCCACTGTCTGTGTTTAAGTGGATATCATTAAATACTTTAACAAGAGCTGTCTCAGTGCTGTGGTGTGGTCGAAAACCCGACTGGAAGGCATCAAAACCATTGTTTAGTGACAAGAAAAGGTTGAGTTGTTGAAAAAACGCTTTGTCAATGATTTTACTTAAGAATGGAAGGTTAGATATCGGCCTATAGTTGCTCAGTAATGCCGTGTCTAGATTGTTCTTTTTTAAAAGTGGCTTGATGACTGCAGTTTTCAGGGCCTTTGGGAAGATACCTGAGAGTAGAGAAGTGTTTACAATCTGTAAAAGATCAGAAGACCTACAATTTGAAACATTTTTGAAAAGGTCTGTTGGTAGAATATCAAGGCAACAGGAGGAGGTTTTCAGATGTTGTATAATTTCCTCCAGGTTTTTATGGTTGATCATATGAAATTGTGTGATATTGGAATTTGTTTTGCCTGGACAGTGTGGCAACACAACCCTTACTTGATATGGAGGCACTGACAGTTAGTCTAATTTTCTGAATTTTTTCTTCGAAAAAGGAGGCAAAATCATTGCAGGCCTTGGTAGATAAAAGTTCAGATGCTACTGGTACTGGAGGGTTTGTTAACCTATCAACAGTAGCAAACAGAGCACGTGAATTATTAGGGGTCCAAGCCCGAGGCTGTGAGAATCGGCGGTAGCGAAGCTACGCCGTTCGCACAGCAGGGCTGTGGAACCCTATTGGAATTGTAAGGTTTCTTATTATTATTATTCGGCTTTTTCTTCCGCCTCTAAAACTGATACTGCAGCCTAAACCGTAAATGGTGGGAGGTTGCCGTTTTCAGGTCTGGTCCAAAACACTGCAGGGACCTCGGACGAAAAAATTCAGCCACTTTGACCACAAGGTGGCGCTATAGCAGAAAAAACGCGTTTGGCCTTATAACTCCCGAACCGTACATCGCACATTAAAAATACACATATCAATGCGTTCCTTGGATCCAGTTGAATCTCGTGGTATAGGCCACGCCCATTTCCGCCTAGACTTTTATACGTGAAAAATCGCGATTTATCGTAAACCTGTTTTTTCGTACTCCTCCTAGACCGTACGACGGATCTGCATGAAACTTGGTCTGTAGCATCAGTAGACCGACCTGACAAAAAGTTATCAAAAGATTTTTTTTCGGATGAAAATTGCGTAAACTACTCACAAACAAATTTGTGTAGCTAGCTACAAAGACACAAACGTTGCCATATCTCGGCCAAAATAAATGATATTATCACAAATCTTTAGATTCTTGTTTCACATGCGCCTCTTAGTGTAGGAAACAAATTTGACAAAATTTGGTCAATAGGGGGCGCCAAAAGTACCAAAAGTTAATATCTCATGAACAGCTCATCCGATTTTCACGAAATTTGGTGCGTACCATCTAGGCCCACTCTTGAGGCCAGGCCTACAGTGGGGTACTGACTCGTCAAAGTGGGCGTGGCCTATGGGTCCCATGTTTGGATCTACCACTTACACTAAAGTGAGCAACTTAAAATTTACAGTGTCGATGTGCAATGGTTCATGGACCTGACATACCAAATATTACATTATTGGACCACTAGGTGGCGCTACAATGACGTAAAACGTGTTTTTGCATATAACTCCGAAAGGCTACATTGCAGACCGAATATTTATAGATGTATTTGTTCCTTGTATCGACCTGAATCTGACGATATAGGACAGGTCCATTTATACTAAAACGTTTTTTCGCAAATTCGTGTAGTGCGAAAAAAAATGTTTTCGTACTCGTCCTAGGACATACAACCAATGTGCACGAAACTTGGTAGATACCATCTGTGTATGGAGCTGACCAAAAGTTATCAAAGGAATTTCGCTACATTACACCGTTCGCACTTTACAACCAAACTAATTCGTTGTAGCTAGCCACAAAACACGAACTTTAACATATCTCGCCCAAATTAATAGTTATCAGAAAGACACCAGGTAGGCTTCTTCAACATCCCATTCTGAGCCCCCACACCAAATTTGGTCAAAATCGGCCGTTAGGGGGCGCTATAATTAACGTAGAGGCTTTTTCGGCAAATAAGTCAATGCATTTGAATGGGAATACTTTGCAATGTAAATATCTCTGCAGCATTAAATGCTATCATCACAAACCCTGGGAGTATTTTGTTCGTCATGCCACTCTGCAGCTTACCACCAAATTTGGTGAAAATCGGCCGTTAGGGGGCGCTATAATTAACGTAGAGACCTTTTGGCAAATAAGTCAATGCATTTAAATATGTTTTTGCGTATAACTCCCACAGTTTGCATTGCAGATGAGAATTTCTTAGATCTCCTTGTTCCTTGAATCCATATGAATATGATAATACAGGGTAATCCCATTTCCACAAAGAAGTTCTTTCGTAAAATCACACAATGCGCAAAACAAAGTTTTCGTACTCGTCCTAGGCCATGCGACCGATGTGCACGAAACTTGGTAGATACCATCTGTGTATGGAGCTGACCAAAAGTTATCAAAGGAATTTCGCTACATTACACCGTTCGCACTTTACAACTAAACTAATTTGTTGTAGCTAGCCACAAAACACGAACTTTGGCATATCTCGCCCAAATTAATAGTTATCAAAAAGAAACCAGGTAGTCTTCTTCAACATCCCATTCTGAGCCTCCATACCATATTTGGTCAAAAGCGGCCCTTAGGGGGCGCTATAATTAACGTAGAGGCTTTTACGGCAAATACGTCAATGCATTTGAATGGGAATACTTTGCAATGTAAATATCTCTGCAGCATTAAATGCTATCATCACAAACCCTGGGAGTATTTTGTTTGTCATGCCACTCTGCAGCTTCCCACCAAATTTGGTGAAAATCGGCCGTTAGGGGGCGCTATAATTAACGTAGAGACCTTTTGGCAAATGAGTCAATGCATTTAAATGGGAGTAATTTGCAATGGATATGTCTCTGCAGCAGTAAATGCCATCACCATGAAACTTGAGACTAATGTTCGACATGCCACTCTGCGGCTCCCCAACGGATTTGGCGACAATCGCCCTTTAGGGGGCGCTATAATCAAGGTAGAAGCGGTTTGGCCTTTTACGCAACGAAGAGGAAATTTGCAATTGCATTTCACTACGTTCTTTGGAGCTCGCGCTCGGTCAGGCGGCGGCGCTTCGGGTTCTCCTTTCGCGGGCTCCGTTTTCGCCGGGGGGGACCGGCGCACAAGGCTTGGACCCCGTTCATAACTGCTTGCAGTTCTAGTTATTATTGTTTCTGGCGATAATGTCAGAGAAGAAGGACCGCCTAGCATTCCTCAGTTCCAACCCCATTTGTTCAGGTCCTATCCCCTGACCAATCGGCTATCCTTAACCACTCAAGGTCAAATGCCTAACCCCAACCAATCGACCACTATGGCCACGCCAAGTGGGTCTTGGCGTGGCCATAGTGGGATTCGTAATTTTTCCGCCTGGCATCATAGCGGTACTAAAAGTCTGAAGAAAGCAGCAGAGTCCATTTAATTATGACTGTCAGATAAAAAGCAAGTGTCTTGCAGTGGAAGGTAGTAAAATATGTGGACAATTTATTACAGGGAAAAATCCCACAAATTTGAAAGTACATTTGAAAAGCGCAGACAAGGAGGCTAACCTAGCTTACCTTAACAAGGTAAAGGAGAACGCAAAGCCCCCTTCCCCCGAAACAGAAGCTAACCCCGGTACAGACCATGGATGTATAGATACAGGACCAGGCAGCATGACGGAGACAACAGCAGGACAGAGAACACTATAGGAGGGCTTTCACCGGCGACCCGATAGCTGCTGGGTAGTAAATACGCAGGAACACCAAAAGCAGGAGGAAGCCTGGGTTAATATGTGTATTGATACTGGGATGTCTACACAACTGTGTGAGTCGATTGACTTCATAAAGTTCACCACTACTCGAACCAAAGATCAAAACACACACACAAACCACATGTAGCCTATGCAGGGCTCCACACTAACTTTTTGCCTTGGTTGCACTGGTGCGCCTAACTTTTTTATTTAGGTGCACCAGCACACAATTTAGGTGCAACCAAATTTTTCCTTGCGGCGCCGTTAACGCCACAATTTCAAGGTTACCTTTTTATCATGCTCCATATACATTCATTTATATTATGTAAATGATTTTAAACAAGAATAAGGTGTAGGTAAATACTTTTTAGTTGAAACACAATCATACTGCATATAAAAATAAAAATATTAACAAAAAAAGTTTGGTGCTTCACTGAGCTACCAAACTAAACCATTTCAAAAATGGAGGATTTTCCTGAATTTTAGAAAAGAACTGCCCTCTCCACTTTTTGAAAAAATGCACATGCACAACACCCTACCTGCTCCTGAGAGGGAACGCCTATTAAACATGTGCACGAGAGAGCATGCACTAGCCTAGTTCTCCTCGTGCACACTCTGTTTACAAGTTGCTGTCGGCATGGCTCTACAAGCCTACTTTCCAAAAGAAGATTTGCACTTTTTCCACTATGTCAGACTCGCCACCGGTAAATGGAAATCTATTTAGGACAAGCATCTCTATAGCTAACGTTAGCACGCTACAGGCCAACAAACAAGCTATCGCCGAGAGCGGGGAGGCAGCGCCGCGGTCGGAAACTTTTATATACTGTCTATGGCCGTCTGCTCGCTGACCTGTCAGCGACCACTATACCTTTAAGTAAAACATTTCAAAATAGATCAAAGTGCTTCCCTGAACTGAGATCTAACATTTCATGGCTCAAAGTCTTATAGCCCCCCCCTGCTGTCCTCTGCCCCTCAGATGGACAACACCTGTAATTTGGCCTTCTTCCCCTTTAGCCTTGCCTAAACCAATGACAGTACCAGCTTGCCACACTACCCCCCCCCCCCCCCACACACACACACACACACACACTGATTCTTATCAGATCTTCCACTAGTCCAGGACTCAAAATCATATCTCTGTGGACTAAGTGGGCTAAATGTTCCGTTTTAAGTCAAAGCCACTTTTCACAAGCTCTTTTATGAAAACAGGTTGTGATTAAAATAAAATGCAAAGACAGCTGGTTTACTTCTCAGTTTGAAAATATACAGCTGCAACACATGTAAATGAAAATTATCTGAAATAAATAGCCTAGGATACATTTAAAATATATATATATATATATATATATATATCTCTGAGAAAGCTCCTTCACTTATCAACAACAATAACAGATTAAAAGAGAAAGGGGGCGCCCGGATAGCTCAGGTGGTATATATAGAGGTTTACTCCTGCTTTGGCGGGTCAGCGGCGTTACACACGTCTTGTATATGAAATGTCTGTATCGTCACTGCGGCAGGCTCCGTCTGAAGTTAGTTGCATTCAATAACTTCGTCTGTGTTTTCCGCCGTGCGGCGGCCGCAGTAACACAGCAGCGGAAACACTGCTACAAATACAGGTTCCCCTCTCATGCTTAACGATATACAGCTGTGTTAATAACAATTAAAACTGTAGACAAATGTCGCAGTGTAAACCGATGCCGTGTCTCTCGTGTTGCACGGTGGCCGTGTGTGTGAATGGGGGCGGGGCTGCGCGGAGGTGCGGCGGTGCAACCTAGGAAAAATGTTAGTCGCACCCTTACAAAATTTGGGCGCATGTGCGACCAAAATGGTCGCACTCTCGAGCCCTGCTATGTCTTCTTTAGTCTGTTGGATATTTAGTTTATTCCTGGAACATGTCACGTACACATTTTGCTCTTACTGCTGCGTCTTGTGTAGACTGTTTACATATTTATGACCATATATAGGCTACATTTTATGTACTGGTGTTATTGTTGAATACATTGTGAATACATATTTCGAAAATTGTATGATGTTTTTGCTGTTAGTATTACACAATACTTTTTCTGACCTTTTTTAATCCCCCGACAAATAACCCATATTACAAAAAAGACAAACTAACTAAACTAAAACTAAGCATTTAAAAAAATAAAGTAAACTAGCAAACCCGCTTTAAAAACTAAAACTAAACTGAATTTGAAAACAAAAAGTCAAAAAGAAAAATAAACTAATGAAAAATGCAACACTATAATAACCTTGTTCTGAAGATAATCACTCTCTCACACACACACACACACACACACACACAGACTACTCTCTTAAAGAGATTGACGCACACACCAACGTAGTATAAACTGCAGGCCACGGAGAAAGCTCTGCGCGGAGCCTCCCAAGGACCATAAATTAAGCTTTAGTGCTAAGCTAGGCTAAACACACTGTGGGGGAGGGTCTAAAGTGGATACATCAACATAAAAGTCAGTTTTCTCATCTGACCACAATTCCCATAATGTTGGGCTGCTATTTAACAACTCCTTTTGTTTCTTCTATTTTCCCTGCTCCTGGGCGTCAGACCTGGGCTGGATATCTAAAGTGAGAGTGAACACACACGCCGTCCTGAAGAGAGCTCAGACCATCCAGGGACACAAGACCCCCAAGAAACAGTGGCAGGTCCATCTTTCACCAGTATCCTGTAGAGAGAGAGAGTGTGTGTGTGTGTGTGTGTGTGTGTGTATATGTGTGTATGTGTATATATGTGTGTATGTGTATATGTGTGTGTATGTATAGAGAATATGCACTAAACATGCATTATGTTGCTCTGACTTCCTGTAGCCAGAAGGGGGCACTATGACTGTGCGTATGAAGTTTGGGGCAGGTGGGACGCGTTATTATGGATTATGGGCGTAAGTTCTAGGCAAGTCCCGCCCTACGAAGCAGCTCGATTGGTTGGGGTTAGGCATTGACCTCGAGTGGTTAAGGTTAGGATAGCCGATAGGACCTGAACACGTGGGGTTACGTTACCTTGCGTAACTGAATTTAGGTAGGTTTCTGAATATGTTCGGGACTTCTCTCTTTACCCTCTCCCGCTAGGGCAGGTTCCTCTGGAGCAGGTGGAGCCGTGACACTCCCATCACCTGTGACCTCGGACGAGGTGGACGGAGTAACATTAGTGTTCGGGTTCAGTGCTCGAGGCCTTATTGTTACAAAGCGATCTATTATTATAACAACCTAACTTAGTAGTCAAGTCTATTATTTGCTTTCCAGCTTTTTATTTATTGGCGGTTAACATTAGTGTCTTCTTCTTCTTGTTTTTTAAAGGCGGTATCCTAATCGTCCATGGTATTATGGGAGTAATTGTGTTATTTTTTTAAGTAGGCTAGCTTATTATTGCCTATTAATGATTTAATTGTATTGTCAATAGTTTTCCCCCCGACCAAAAATAACAACCACATAAATTATGTTGATGACAATTTTAAATCAATTCATAATTTTGGGGGACCCCCTGCAGTACCACCACGGACCCGCTAGGGGTCACGGACCCCCGGTTGAAGATCAGTGGTTTAGGGTATGGCTCCAAGAGGCCTTTTTGTAAGTTCAGACATGATGATGGGCCGTGATTAGGAGTGGGTAGTACATATAAAGTCACAGAACATGGTATACTAATTGGAAACATTGCTCACAAATGTCTATTACAAGGGACCAAGTATTAACAGTGTGAGAAAAAAAAATCTCTATAGAATAATCCTTTTCTAATCCTCCACATAATAAAGACGTGAGATGGTTTGCCAGCAGAGAGATGGAGCTGTGATGTTGTGTTTGTGGTGCAGGCGGCCTGGCTGCTGAAGGCTGTCACATGTATCGACCTGACAACTCTTGCTGGAGATGACACACCGTCCAACGTCCACCGGCTGTGTCTGAAAGCCATCCAACCGGTCCCATACCACCTGCTCAACAAGATGGACATGCACGACCAAGGTGTGCTGCCAGAGACATGTAGGCCAGCGTCAGCCACTGCAGCTGGACGTCCTTAACACTGGTCACTGGGATGGCCCACAGGGATTTTTATGCAAACTTCAGGGAGAGTTAACAACAAATAATCACTCAACACATTCTTAATTAATCAGTCAATTCTTTGGTATATATGAGATGTCCGAAAATAGTCAAAAATACAGATCCCAGTATCTCATTTTACCAACAGTTGAAAAGCCAATAAAGTATTCAGTTCACTATGATATAAAACAGGGAAAAGCATACCACTTTTATGTGCTTGAGAAATGATTATAACAATTAAATAAGTATGACTGGCATTTAATCTGCTTTTGATTGACCTTCTGATTAATTGGCTCGATTGTTTCAGATATACATAACATAGTACAGACACAATACAGGTTAATTTGAGTCTTATTTGTATAGAGTTTATCATCTCAGCAATACTACATTAAAAGCTCTGGGAACATGGTGACATCAGGGCAAACAGGTTAAGAAAGGGGAGCAGTCAGACGATCCAACGGGCCGCTGTGCTTAATCACACTTTTATAGACGAGACAAAGGTGGACCAGGGAAATGTCACCTTTTGTTCAGTGTCCCAGACTGTCTGCTCAGACTTGGATTCAACCTGCAGAGGGCGACACAGACCACTTCATCCACATCTTTCTTGTTTCGGGCTGTGTTTCAGGAGTAACTACTGCAGCTGTGTGTGTGTATCCGTCTCGGGTGGCTGATGCCGTTAAATCACTGAAAGCAGCCAACTCCAGCCTTGCTGTGGCCTCAGGTAGGTCACCTGACGCTGAGTCACAGCGACAGGAAGCGTCTGCTGCCGGAGTGACATGAATGGTGAGCTGAAATGCGTTTGTGGAACATTAATAAGACTTGTGTTCTCCCTGGTCTCCCAGTGGCCACTGGTTTCCCAGCAGGCCAGACACCACTGGAGACCCGGCTGCAGGAAGTCCACTTGGCGGTGGCTGACGGTGCCACGGAGATTGACATCGTCATCAACAGGACCCTGGCGCTCACGGGACAGTGGGAAGGTACGCTGAGACCTCAAGGCGACAAGGACAGATCACTCAGGCTGTGTCCTGAGTTTTAAGATTTGTTTTTACTTTTAAATTTGGCATTTTATGTGACTAACCCATCATTACAGAGGGAAATAAAAACTCATGGCCTTGCCTGGTTCTCACACAACTGTAGATGTTTTGGTAATGTGATTCATTACCAAATAGTGACTAGTCCAAATAGTTAGTCTGTCCTCCCAGTGTAGCTCTAGGTGACATTAAATAACAAATAGTACTCTGATCTTTACAGTGTTTAGTGTCCTTTGGTGTGTGGCCAACCATTGAAAGAGTTCTAGAAGGTTCAGCCTGTGTTCTGCTGACCTTTTGTTCCCATTTTGATCATGGATTAAGTGTGTTTAGTAAGGGTTTCCTTTCTCCCCTGACAGCCATGTATGAGGAGGTGCGTCAGTTCCGGGAGGCGTGTGGGGACGCCCACATGAAGACCATCCTGGCTGTGGGAGAGCTGGGTACCTTCACCAATGTGTACAAGGCCAGCCTGGTAGCCATGATGGCCGGTGAGTCTGCCTGTCATAGTCAGTGGTTGTGTCCCCTTATGGCAAGAAAATGTTCATTTCAAGGACAAGTTGCCATGATTATTTACAATGAACAAAAAAAAAAACTATCTGCATCGATAGATACCTCTAGAGGTAAAGAAAATGTGCTTTAAGCCTAACAAGCAAAATGTATGATACAAAAACAAATATTCAACAGATAAAGCAGTAAAGTTAACTTAATTTTAGCATTTTGGCTTTCTTTCTTTTTTAACCTTAATTTATTCAGGGAAGGTTCCCTGAGATGCTCTTTTGTAGGAACGCCCTGATCACATTCACACAGTAACTCATTCATACCTGACTTATTCTCCTCTCTGAGAGTGAGATCAGAAGCGTGTTATCAGTCTGTGAGTTTGGAGATATTTCCCTGCAGCAGTAAATTAACTGAGCTTGAATACATGTTTCCACAGTGTGCTGTAATATAGCAGTTGCCATATGTGTGTGTGACTATGAGCCATGTCAAGGTGACACCCTGCAGATGTGTGAGGGGCCCTGGATGGCTCTGTTAGCTGTAGGAAGCTACACAACAGCTGGATAACATCTTCTGTGACCGTACCACTGTATAACAGCATGGTGTCTTCAGATGGCTGGATTTATCTATCAAAGTTCACATCTTTAAAGCAAACAATTAATGCTAAATTATCTCTATAAATCAGTTAGTGTCAGACAGGATTGTAATACTGGGTGTAAATCGGCAGTAACATCCTACAGCTCTGCAGCAGTTGGTGTTGGGGGGTGGTCCACTTTGCAGAACTGTGTGTAGGAATCTTCCCAACTGCTGAACTTTGAATAGAGCAGTCGCTCCTGTCAGACAAATTAATGTCTGTTAAATGATAGAACATATCTCGTGCTGCCATCAGGAAATATGTTAGGCATGATCACAACAAAGGTTCTATTTATGCACGCAGAATAAAAGGCTGAGGAACTGCTCGCGTTTCAAACACGCTATGTGTATGAATGCAACCCAAAGTGCAATTTTACGTCTTTTTGTGTTTTACACATGTAACTACAGTGATTGTGTGTCAGGCTCTGAGCACTGCCAAAACACGGGTGACCTCCACTCAATACTGAGCCTGAATGCATCCTGTGTAGACACAGAGTGAGGATAAAGGCTGCAGCTGCTGCCGCTCTGCCTCCTGTGTGGACACATGGGCCGCTGTCTGAAAGCCTCTTCTCCTCTGTCAGCAGCTGGAGCTGAAGTAGAGTTTTGGTCTCTGTGCTGAAACTTGGTAAACTGTGATGAGGTCATGATATCAGGGGCTGAACCGACTCCACCATTTCAGTCTGGTTCCTGTATGACAGTGCTCAGAAAGGCAGGCTGCCACCATGCGTGTTCTTTTCTTGTGACATAAAGAGGTTTTAAAAGGTTTAAAGTCGGTAAAAGGCTTGGTGTAATTCCTGCGGTCTTCAGCTTGTGTCGCTGCTGCTTAGCCTTTTCTTTTGCAAGTCTCTCTCTCACTCTCACACACACACACACACACACACACACACACACACACACACACACACACACTTAACTAGCCATCACATAATAAGCCGATTAGAGAACCAAATTCTCAGGGGCTCTGATAGAGATCATTATTAAAATGCATTGCTTTTGTCGACACACTCGCTCCTTAATCTCCCCTTGTTCCTATGAATTGCGTATGAGATTCCTGAAATTGAATGATAATTTCACCTATTAATCTCTGATGCAGGCTATTTTACTCTGCTGTTCCCCGCCAGTATCCCCCTGCCCACGCAAATGAATAGAGCTTCATTACCGCCACCCGCATTTAATAACCGTTATCCATTATCTGGTAATTAAGACTCCCCATAACGAATCTTAAGGATTATGCCAGTTTGAGGAAGAGGGGAAAGCGGCTGAAAGAAAGACCTGACTGGAAAAACACATAGAACATGTCTTTAATGAACTGGAAAATGTTCATCTTGTTCTGTTCAGTAATGAACAGTCATTATACACCAAGGCAGAAGGGATGAGTTTTTTTCCCTGCAGCTCGCAGTTTGTGGGTAATCTATTAAAGAGTGTCATTTAATCTTCTATTTTTATCAGGAAAGCTGATAAAACATAATTGTCTGTGAAGGAAGGGAAGGAAAAATGAATGATTTAATTGATGAGTGTGCAGCTGCCCTCATCAGCAGCATATGTTCCTGTCTGTCCTCAGACTGTCAGAGTAATGTCCGCTCTGTCCTCGGCCAGCTCCGTCTGTCAGAGTAATGTCCTGTCTGTCCTCAGCCAGTTCAGGCTGTCAGAGAAATGTCCTCTCTGTCCTCGGCCAGGTCTGGCTGTCAGAGTAATGTCCTGTATGTCCTCAGACTGTCAGAGTAATGTCCTCTCTGTTCTCACCACGTCCAGCTGTCAGAGTAATGTCCTGTCTTTCAGAGTAATGTCCTCTCTGTTCTCACCACGTCCAGCTGTCAGAGTGATGTCCTGTCTGTCAGAGTAATGTCCTCTCTGTTCTCACCACGTCCAGCTGTCAGAGTGATGTCCTGTCTGTCAGAGTAATGTCCTCTCTGTTCTCACCACGTCCAGCTGTCAGAGTGATGTCCTGTCTGTCAGAGTAATGTCCTCTCTGTTCTCACCACATCCAGCTGTCAGAGTAATGTCCTGTCTTTCAGAGTAATGTCCTCTCTGTTCTCACCACGTCCAGCTGTCAGAGTGATGTCCTGTCTTTCAGAGTAATGTCCTCTCTGTTCTCACCACGTCCAGCTGTCAGAGTGATGTCCTGTCTTTCAGAGTAATGTCCTCTCTGTTCTCACCACGTCCAGCTGTCAGAGTGATGTCCTGTCTGTCAGAGTAATGTCTTGTACAGCAGCTGCACACACTGATGGATAAAGGAAGAGTCTGCTGTGTTAAAGAGCACATGTCACCTGTTTTACCCTGACAGGTTCGGACTTCATCAAGACGTCCACGGGAAAGGAGTCTGTCAACGCCACTTACCCTGTCGCCATAGTGATGGTGAGGGCCATCCGGGACTACTTCTTGTGTACAGGCCATAAGGTACAGTACAAGTACTTCTGCCTTTGTGTACCACTTCTCTGCCAGCAACATAGGTCCTTTCAGTAAGTCATCTACAGTCTAGATCTTGTCCTGTCAAATAAAGGCCTAAAATTCCCAAAACATAATCAAAAAAAAAAACTTGCCTGACATGAACATGACCTTATTTAACCTGGTTCAAATAAGTTAAATCAAAAGTAAATTGACACCCTGTCACACATCTGACTGTAGTGTAGTGTCAGGAGATCTGCTGGGAACACTAAACTCCACAATGAAATAAAGTACAAAAACAGAGGTATTATAAAACAGACCAATTGATTAAAAATCATAATAGGCAGAGTGTCTTTCCAATGCTAATGTAGGGATTAACGAGTGTGGATGGATCTATAAACCAGAATGATCTATCTTCTAACTAAACTAACTAATGCAAAGAGTTCAGGCAACGCTCTGTACAACTGATCCAGAATCAGCAGCCAGGAGCAACCTGATGACTTCTCAATGGCCAAGTCAATTCAGAGTCCAACAGAACCGAGACCAAGACAAGCACAAGAGTTCAGAAAAGTGGACTTGAGGCGAAGAACTACATGTTACCATGTTATGTAGAAAGGTTTCTTGTTCTCTTAATGCATAATTTCTACATTTAGCGAAAACTTGATGTTTGTCCAAAGCATACATGGTTTTTGATGAGGCATCTTGTAATGTGGTGCTGTGGTGTGTGTCCTGTGTTCCCGTGTCACTGTGGTAAATACATAGAGAAAATACTTTGGCAGGCATTAGCCAAAAATACATGACTGTTTTCTACATAGCAGGTAAAGAACTATACCTCCCAGTGAAGTGTGTGTCATGTGACAGAGGTGTGTGTTCCTTAGGTGGGCTTTAAACCAGCGGGGGGGATCCGCACGGCTCACGAGTCTCTGCTGTGGCTTACGCTGATCAAAGAGGAGCTGGGACACGATTGGCTCTCCCCGCTCCTTTTCCGCCTTGGAGCTAGCAGCCTATTGGCTGACATCGAGAGGCAGGTGGGGGACGGACACTCACACACTCACTCACTCACTCACTCACTCACTCTCTCTCTATAGCTGACTTTTCTGCATATTCGTAATTTTTCCATTTGTTTTTGTCTGGACAGATCTACCATCATGTGACAGGACAGTATGCGGCCTATCATGAGCTGCCTATGGCCTGAAGCTGCGACTTCCTGTTTTAATGACCAATCAGAACCTCAGACTCACCACACAAGCCTGACAGTGTTGTTCAGTGCTTTATCTGAAGACTGGGACCAATGTCTGTGACACAAAGAGAATGGCTTCTTCAGAAGCATATTACTGTACTACATTATACACTTGTCACAGTATTTTGTTACACAATAAACTGTGTGTCATGTTTGGCAGTCATTGTGAAGGATGTGCTGAGTTAAACCTAATTTGTTTCATGTGAAGCAGGAAAAACTAGTGATTTAGATCAATTTGTCCTTCAAATCCAGATAATATTTTTGACTCTGGTCCTTGCTGATCTTTCACAAAATAAAATATACTTCTGCAAACATTACTTAACTGATGGCTGTTGTCACCACTTCTACCCAGTTACCATCTTTAACACAGGATTGTATTGCAGAGCAGAGATATTGCCTCCCAGATTACATTAAAAACAGGGTTACAGTTTAGAAAATTACCTTAGAGTTGTGCTTGAATGTATATGCCTTTGTTCTCATATTTGGAAAAACAAAGTGATAAATGAAGGGATTACTCTTGTGTTCATGGTGCTGCGTGATTCCGACCTGTCCCAGCGATGTGTGCTGAATCTCTGCTTCTTTGCTCTTAATTTCATTAGCGGGGAGCTTGGCCAACTGAAGAGTGCTGAGGATTAATCGGGGGTTAAACGAGTTTAAAAGATCTCACTGAACAGCTCACAAATTTGAGGCTTCATTTGAAGATGGAAAACTTTCTTCTTCCTTTTCTTCTTTAATGAAGATATCACAGGCCTTGACCTTGACTGGAACAGAGGATAAATGAGTGAATTAATAAGGGGGGGGAGGGGATGTGAGTTTTTTGGGGAAAATGTGGGATTAAATGGTGGGAGAGGGTCGTCTCCAGGACAGTGGTGGAAGGCTGGGAATGAGGCCATGCTCTGTAGGAAGGGTAGCTGGCTGTTTGACACGTACACAACTTTCAATGTTATTCTGCAGAATAAGTATATATATATATATATATATATATATATATATATATATAGAGAGAGATATATATAGAGAGAGATATATATAGAGAGAGATATATATAGAGAGAGAGAGAGAGAGAGAGAGAGAGAGAGAGAGAGGGGGGGGAAGTATGTTGGAAAACTGGTTGTGATATTCCCCAGCCCCACGGCTCTTTGTTCATGTTCATGCCTCCTAGAGGATGAAAGCCTACATTTTGGACATTATGAAAGTGAAATGAAAAGTGGTTCAAAGCTCCACGGTTTAAAATACACTTCCATGCTCAGTATCCAAGATGTAGTAAAGCACCTTCTGTAAGTAGCCTTCCAACGTACAGAGCTTAAGTTATGACAACATAAATATTCAAATATCACAGTCATCTTCTGACCACATACCAAATACATAGTGGTGATGACTAAAAACAACTAAATCCCAAATACTCACAGACCAGTCCATGAAAAGAATGTTTGAGAGGGATGTGTAGGAGCTGGCTTGATACCACTGGAGGCGTCGGTGAGAACAGTTCAGTCCAGTCACTTTTAATTCCACAATTTCTTTCTTTATTGAAGTAATATCAAGGTAAGAAGGTGTGTGTGTGTTCTAGAGGGAAAAGAATATGGGATACAATTAGTTCCATAATGTCACATGACAATCAAACATTTACACAAGAACTTAGAATGTAGGAAATAAGCTAGGTAGCCTACAAAGTCATTAAATAAGTTTCTCTGCCCTGTAATTAATAAACTAACAATGCCTATAAATAATCAAATTCACAGATTCTTACATCAGTAGGTCAAATGAGCAATGCAAACCAAGTTCAACTGTTCAATATAACAGCACCTTTAAACAGCAGACAAACTGAAAGGAATGCAAGATTAGTGTTCACCTTATAATTAAATTAGCAATATTCCATCAAAGTAAAAACGTATTAAACTTACATAGCTCAATAATGCACACAAGGCAGAAGACAGCATTTCTAGCAGCAACACACAAGGATTCCTCCATGTGGCTTGAACAAAGGAAAGGGGCTGTGTGCTGTGGGGCTGATTGAGGCTAATAAGTTGAAGGTGCGGTGAACTACATGGGGAACTGAGTGGCAAAGAAAAGGGGGCATGGCAACTGCTCTGCAACTGCAGGGGTCCGTTTCAGGTAGGAGGTTTAGTGAACCCCATAGATATAGAACAATAGATATGACGTCATAATTAATGGGACTAACTGCCCGCCATCTTACTAATACTGTTTACAATTGGCACCTATAGGCAGCAAGTATGGTTATCAGCTGTGCAGCACCTAACTGCTTTACCAGAAGGACCGAAGAGACCCAGGAAGCTGGCATCACTTTCCACATGTCAGTAGGAGTAGATTCTCTTTTTAACTATAAATACAGAAAAGTTGGTGAACTAGCTAGTTAGCTAGTTACGTTACCTAGTAACTGTTAACGGACCGGCTGAGATGTCAGTTAGAGGATTGCTAGCTAGGTCTTAACAGCATTTATGAACAGCAAACATCGTTTTAGTTGAATTATTTTTGACCTCAAATAGGACGTTTAGTAACGTTAGCTAATGTTATAACAGTTGTTTTTAACACGTCGTTAATATTACCCCTAGCTACATTGACTGCTATGCGGCTGATTTCACTCAATCTGTGTATAGTTTTCAGTTAAATTAACGTTAACGACAAGTACTCTTCTTTACTCCTAAATCTCATTTTATAATATCTCAAAACAAATCCAGCAAGCTAACGGTACGTTAAAATGTGATCGTTACACATAGAGTAAAGTACGTTACACAAATCAACAGTAGCACATCCAGCTGCTACAGGGAGCCCTAACCGACCGACCAGCCGCACTTGACGTTACATCTTCACCACCTAACCTTAGCTACCAAAACATCAGCCATGTTGAATCCTGCTGTCAGTCATCATATATTAACATCTTTTGCTGTTAGCTTACCTCATGCCTTTACACGATTCTCCTTTCAGTAAAGCAAATTAAAACTTAATAATCCATGTCTTGATGAGGTAAAGTAACGTCAATCCAGAAAGGATTCCTACTTCAGCAGCAAAGTCTCCACATTACTATCGTAAATGTAATTTTCATAACTAATGAACGGACACTTGCAAGCAGGATCCGTAAAGTTCAGTGTTAGGTTTTAAAACGTTAAAACAATGATGATGTTTTGAAAACAATGTACACTCTGTTTAAATGTACTTGAATGTCTCCTGCAGCTGTATCAAATCAACTGACTAATTTAATCAGCATTTGTCTAGCTAACTCCATCCCAAGTTTCTAAAGAATAATTAGGTCAGGTCTGATATTTAGCATACAAGGGAAAACTCATTGTCCTAAGGTAGCTTCTGTCCCAAACTTTTGGGAGCCACACCCTGCAGGGCGAGACTTAATTAGAACAAAGAAATGTGTATTCCTGCAAGGCTTGGAAAGAGTTGATTTTTACATATCAAAACATTTCACCTATGACCTGAAGTAACCTGGCAACACAAAGGAGGGATTTCATTTGAGGAACCGCCCTCAAATCTTAGGAGATAAATTAGAGGTTCTGACAATGATTTAGGGCTGCAAATGGTGACCCCACAGGGGAAACATGTTTTGCAGTCCACTGCTTGCAGTGTCCTGTTTTTTGTATTATTGTTATGTTAAAAAACCCTATGAAAAAAATGAGGAAGGGATAGAGAGACCCTGCCCGGAGGAAGCCCGGGGCCCCCGTCTGGAGCCAGGCCCAGAGGGAGGGCTCGTCAGCGAGCGTCTGGTGGCCGGGTTTGCCACGGAGCCCGGCCAGGCACAGCCCGAAAAAGCTATGTGGTACCTATCTCTCCAGCCCATGGGCCCACCACCTGTGGGAGGAACCGCTGGGGTCGGGTGCGCTGCCACACGGGTGGCGGTGAAGGTCAGGGGCTTCGACGGACCAGACCCGGGCGGCAGAGGCTGGCTCTGGGGATGTGGAATGTCACCTCGTTGTGGAGGAAGGAGCCGGAACTTGTGCGGGAGGTGGAGCGCTACCAGTTGGATCTGGTGGGGCTTACCTCTATGCACAGTCTTGGTTCTGGAACCGTACTCCTGGAGAGGGGTTGGACTCTTTTCTTCTCCGGAGCTGCCCAGGGTGTGAGGCGCCAGGCGGGTGTGGGGATACTCACAAGCCCACGGCTGAGCGCCGCTACGTTGGAGTTTACCCCAGTAGACGAGAGGGTCGCCTCCCTACGCCTGCGGGTTGTTGGGGGGAAAACTCTGACTGTTGTTTGTGCATATGCACCAAACAAGAGTTCAGAGTATTCGGCCTTCTTGAAGACCTTGAATGGAGTCCTATATGGGGCTCCGGTGGGGGACTCCATAGTTCTGCTGTGGGACTTCAACGCACATGTGGGCAATGATGGAGACACATGGAGAGGCGTGATTGGGATGAACGGCCTCCCTGATCTAAACCAGAGTGGTTGTCTGTTATTGGACTTCTGTGCTAGTTATGGATTGTCTTTAACAAACACCATGTTCGAACATAGGGATGCTCATAAGTGTACTTGGTACCAGAGCACCCTAGGCTGAAGGTCAATGATCGATTTTATAATCGTTTCATCTGATCTGAGGCCATATGTTTTGGACACTCGGGTGAAGAGAGGGGCGGAGCTGTCAACTGATCACCATCTGGTGGTGAGTTGGGTCAGGGGGTGGGGGAAGACTCTGGACAGACCCGGTAAGCCCAAACGGGTGGTGCGGGTAAATTGGGAACGTCTGGAGGAAGCCCCTGTCCGACAGACCTTCAACTCACACCTCCAGCAGAGCTTTTTGTGCATCCCTGTGGAGGCTGGGGGCATTGAACCTGAGTGGACAATGTTCAAAGTTTCCATTGCTGAAGCTGCGGCAGGGAGCTGTGGTCTTAGGGTCTTAGGTGCCTCAAGGGGTGGTAACCCACGAACACCGTGGTGGACACCGGTGGTCAGGGAAGCCGTCCGACTGAAGGAGTCCTTCCGGGATATGTTATCCCAGAGGACTCCGGAGGCAGTTGCAAGGTACCGAGGGGCCCGAAGGGCTGCAGCCTCAGCCGTGAAAGAGGCAAAGCAGCGCGTGTGGGAGAAGTTCGGAGAAGACATGGAGAAGGACTTTCGGTCGGCACCAAGGCGCTTCTGGAAAACAGTTCGCCACCTCAGGAGGGGGAAGTGGGGAACCATCCAAGCTGTGTACAGTAAGGATGGGACGTTGCTGACCTCAACTGAGGAGGTAATAGGGCGGTGGAAGGAACACTTTAAGGAACTCCTAAATCCAGCTGATGCGCCCTCTTTGTTAGAGGCAGAGCTGGAGGATGACGGGGGATTGTCGTCCAGTTCCCTGGTGGAGGTCACTGACGTGGTCAAACAACTCCACAGTGGCAAAGCCCCAGGGATTGATGAGATCTGTCCAGAAATGCTGAAAGCTCTGGGTGTGGAGGGGCTGTCTTGGTTGACACGCCTACTCAACATTGCGTGGAAGTCTGGGACAGTGCCAAAGGAGTGGCAGACCGGGGTGGTGGTCCACCTGTTCAAAAAGGGGGACCAGAGGGTGTGTACCAATTACAGGGGTATCACACTTCTCAGCCTCCCTGGTAAAGTCTACTCCAAGGTGCTGGAAAGGAGGGTCCGGCCGATAGTCGAACCTCGGGTTGAAGAGGAACAATGCGGATTCTGTCCTGGTCGTGGAACAACAGAGCAGATCTTTACTCTCGCAAGGATCCTGGAGGGAGCCTGGGAGTATGCCCATCCAGTCTACATGTGTTTTGTGGATCTGGAGAAGGCATATGACCGGGTCCCCCGGGAGACATTGTGGGAGGTGCTGCGGGAGTATGGGGTGAGGGGGTCCCTTCTCAGGGCCATCCAATCTCTGTATGACCAAAGCGAGAGCTGTGTCCGGGTTCTCGGCAGTAAGTCGGACACGTTCCAGGTGAGGGTTGGAACGTGTTGCGCTGCGCTTTGTCACCAATCCTGTTCATAGTATTTATGGACAGGATATCGAGGCGTAGTCGTGGTGGGGAGGGGTTGCAGTTCGGTGGGCTGGGGATCTCATCGCTGCTCTTTGCAGATGATGTGGTCCTGATGGCATCATCGACCTGTGACCTTCAGCACTCACTGGATTGGTTTGCAGCCGAGTGTGAAGCGGCTGGGATGAGGATCAGCACCTCTAAATCTGAGGCCATGGTTCTCAGCAGGAAACCGATGGAGTGCCTTCTCCAGGTAGGGAATGAGTCCTTACCCCAAGTGAAGGAGTTTAAGTACCTTGGGGTCTTGTTCGCGAGTGAGGCGAGTACTCAGATTTGAGTGTAGATTTCGATGTAGATAAAAGTTTTCTTCCCACGCAGAGTGTACAGCGGACGCTTATGTTTTTGTCACCTTTAACCGAGTCAAACTCCAAGTAATGTCGGTACTTCCAAGCATTAACCGCTGCATCCTGCTCTCTCCCGCGCTCCATGTTGTCTCTTGTTCAACACTACACATGTCGGTGTTTACACTGACGTCGCGGCGCTCATACGTCATTGTCACTCATGAGACAGTCTCACCAAACAAAATCGGTTAAATAACGCAGTAACGCAGTCTGCTTACAGGGAAGTAACAGTAATCTAATTACTGTTTTTGCAATTGTAATCCCTTACTTTACTCGTTACTTGAAAAAAGTAATCAGATTACAGTAACGCGTTACTTCTAACGCGTTACTGCCCATCAGTGGACCCCACAGGAGGAAGCATCTTGCTGTCCACTGCTTGCAATGTAATGTTTTTGCATTGTTTATGTTCTTGTCTTGTTTGTGACTGAATTTATGTGACTCCATCAAGGATGAACATACATTCAGGCACATATCAGCTGCATTGTAACTTTTGCATTTTTCGTCGTTTTCATCATTCTGTTTAATTAAATCGTTTGTTAATCCTCCATTTGCACCAAGCTTTTCTCCTTCCTCGAAGATTCAGAACACGTCTTTTAATTTTCTTAACATCAGCTAACGCATACTAGCATTGGATGTAAACACCGAGTATAAACACAGCCGTGAATTAGCGTGGAATGTAGAATGGTCGCCATTTAACAGTCACAAACTCCACCAGCAGTTAACAGTAGTTGCATAAGCACACCATTTCTGCACCAGTCCGTGTTAACACAGCCCACCTCCACTACTCTTACCCGGTAGCCTGGTAGCTGGATAGTCCCGGTACACTATTGTTCAGCCATGTTTCCACAAAAACACAGCAGTCTCTGAACTCGCGTTGGGAGTTTCGTTGAAGTTGGATGTAATCCAGTTTGTTGTTTAATGAGCGGACACTTGCAAGCAGGATTGATGGGACAGGTGGCCGGCTAGCGTTAGCACGCTTTGGAGGTTTCTCTCCCTGGCTACCAGCATTGGCTGAGGTGCTGGTCTCCGTGCAGGTGAAGCTCGTGAAGTATGTTGAGTATTCAGTCTGTAATAACGTTTCCTGCATATTCTCCGATCTGTACCAGTGTATCCCGGTGGTACATGTGCGGTAGTTTGAATGCACACAACTGTTGTAAATGTTTACTGCTGAAAAGAGAGAGCCTGTTTGGCGAAGATTCAAGATGGCTGACAGTCGTTTTTTTCCAGCTGAGATCGCCTCGCTTCGAGTAAAGACAGTCCAACCCCCTATGGGCAGGTTAAAAACATGCAGAACTAGCTGGCTGTAGTCCACAGACTCTGGGCAAAAATCTTCCAGTGACGCAAAAATCGTTTTACGTCATCGGAAGATTTTTTTACCAGACCCACAATACAGAGATCTCTGGTCTCAGGGGGACATGAGGGAGGGACGCACGGCCATTCAGAAATACTACCGTGTTTCTACTGATACAAAGCTTAATGCTAAATCGGTGAAGTATCCCTTTAACTCACCTGCACTGCTCTCCTGATCTATCCTCACACCTGTCTCACTGCAGCTGATTGCAGGCCACGCCCACCTCCACACACACACACACACACACACACACACACACACACACACACACACACACACACACACACACACACACTGATGTTAGGTTAAGATAAACTTTGTCATGAGTGACAGAAATGTGTCTTTGACAAGGCAGACTCAAATGACATAAAATACATAATAAGAACATAAAGAAACATATATAAACAGTGTAACAACATTGACCGTACAAACGTGCAAAATGCAAAAGCAGTGCAAGAAGAGGCCTGAATGGAGCTGTTTGATGCCGTCTATGTATGGCTGTTCAGTGTGCTGATGGCACTGGGGATAAATGATTTTTGCATGTTTTTCCATGCAAATGGGACTCTGTAGCGTCGACCTGATGGCAGTAACTGAAAGGATGGGTGAAGGGGGTGGGTGGGATCCTGTGTGGTTATAGTGGCATTCCTGAGTGCTGGTACTGTGCAGTTCCGGGGGGGGGGGACTGGCCTGATTTATTCAGGCCAGCAAGATAATTCAAAGTTCATAGTTCAAAGAATGATGCAAACTGTTGACTTTACAGCTAAATAGTTTGTCTTTTCGTCCCACCCCCTCTCTGTGTGAGCAGGGATGATGGAGTGAGCGCCTGTTGTCGGCTCTTGATGGATTAATCCCATTTACGTACCGGCATGTAGATCATCTCAAATCTGGACCATCGGGCAGCACACTGCCACCTGATAAGACAGAGGCACTAGAACACACACACACACACACACACACACACACACACACACACACACACACACACACACACACACACACACACACACACACACACACACACACACACACACACAGTAATAATAATGTGCTCAGTAAGAAAAAAGTGATTGTCTTGTCTGTCTTTCTGGCAATAGATTTTGTCTATTTATGATAGTGCCTTATTAATTTATTTATTTTGTTCCATGCATGGCAAGTATACATTTAGTTTCTAGTGCTCAGGACTGATGAGAAAATAAGTTCCATCTCAATCATTTAATGGTAGCTGAGTCTGCATATGTATTTTGCTATTACCCAACAAAAAGCTTGTTTGTTCCATTGGTGTGCCACGGAGACACACAGCGGACTCTTGTTCCACTTTGACCACATCGGTTAGGACAACATGAGCTTGTTGGACCAGTGGAGGTGGGCGTTTGCTGTGAAATGGACAGTGTGTTATTTAACAGGGCCCAGGTCTGTTTTCACTTTGATTCTCTGAAGGTTCCCATTGGTTTGGATGAACAAGCAACAGCTGTCGCTGATCCAGTCGCTCACACCTGACAGGTCGGCTCGCTCAGATTGATTGCTTTGCTGTTGTTTAATTCATCTGTGTTTCTTTAGCCTGCAGCAGGTGTGGAAATAATCAACATGTTCTGAGCCCCCAGCAGCCCACACACACACACACACACACACACACACACACACACACACACACACACACACACACACACACACACACACACACACACACACACACACACACACACACACACACTTCATGATGGAGAAAAGATGGCCTGGTGGGGGACAGTGGCAGTAATGGCTGGACTATCCATTATGAGTCCCAGCTGTGATCCGTCATGCTGTTTGTGGCTGCAAAAGATGCTACACATGCTTTTATTAATATCGCGGGATGCAGCGCTGCTATTGGTCGTCACAGCAGAGGAGTGTGACCGATGTTTCTCATGTCCAATGGGTGAAGTATCGTTTTCTAACGGAATATATATATATATATACACACACACACACACACACACACACACACACACACACACACACACACACACACACACACACACATTTATATGTACTACTGTATATGATGACATGAATATATTTGTAGATGCTGCTACAGACGGCATCTACAAACAAGCCAATCAGAATGTGACATGAATGCAACATACATTTTGTCTGTGCCACTTTTGAATAACTTAGCAAACAAAGTGTTTGCTGTTCAAAGTGTTGAAAATACTTGATTGGAGGGCTTTTTTAAATGTGTATTTAAAAATGAAACAAGCTCAGTAGAGTTAAAATGATGTGGTACAATGAAAGATGTGATGTGTGTGCGCAGTCAGAGGTCAGCATGTGCATGTACATCATCAGCCTCTACATCACACTGCATTGTTTTCCCATCAGAAGCCATCTGAGGCCTGCTGGACTGGTGTGTGTTGAACTTGGCTGCATCTTTAAGCCACTATCCACACAGCTTTGACTGAACAGCTCTCCATCACTAACACAGCCAGTGTGTGCTCAAATATCCGAGCAGAGCCTGATTCAAGGTTGGGCAGCTGGAACTCAGAAAGAGAATAATTGGCCCTCAGACGGCGATGATATTAATGATAGAATTAGAGCAGCCTTTGGTTTCCTCTGAGGCACAAACAGGTAGTGATAGGTGATACCGGGAGACTTCACTCGTGTCAGTCTGAAGCTTCTGATGCCGCGCTGATCCCACACACTCGCTCAGGCTCATTTCCCATGGTGCACCCTGCCTTTGACGCTGACCTTGGTTGGAGGCTCCCTTGTGGTAAGAGAAGAGATGGAATACATGTTTGAAAGATCAAAACAGGCCAGGCTCACCTGTCTCCACACAGGTTTTACAGCCCATGTTCATTAGAGAAGTTGATTAGCAGTGATTGAGCTCAGCTCCCAGACGCAGCGGTGCCCTGCAACAAAATTACACCGTTTACTAACTAGAATCTACTGTACACGGACTGACTCCATAGTAATGCTTTATTCAGTCCAGAATGCTGTGATGATGTGTAGTGGGCTATGTAAATATATGTACCAAACACTGATACATGTCAGCTGTTACCCAGATGTTGCAATGATAATCTTTGAACTAAACTGGTCCAGGAGTTGTTTGGGTCTTAGTATTTCACATGTGACCCATTCACACCATATGGGCGTTTTTACACCTTAGTTTGTGATAGTGGGAAATCATTTCTTATCCATATTCTTTTGTCTTTTATGATACTAGTTGTTATTCTAGATATGATGGTAATGTGCTGTATGTGCAAGTGAAAACTTTAGTGAGAAAGGATGACAGCTGTGTGTGTGTGTGTGTGTGTGTGTGTGTGTGTGTGTGTGTGTGTGTGTGTGTGTGTGTGTGTTGAAGATTGTGTGTTAAGGGAATGTAATAGCGGGGCATATAGAATATTTATTAATATCAATATTTATTCTTGTATCTGTTTTTATTACTGCTTTAAGTATCTTTGTGTATCTGCACCTTGACCACCTGAATCAATTTTACCTTGACCTGGGCCTCGGAAATGAATAATGTCATCCATCCATCCATCGTCGTCCGCTTATCCGTGGTCGGGTCGCGGGGGGAGCAGCTCCAGCAGGGGACCCCAAACTTCCCTTTCCCGAGCCACATTAACCAGCTCTGACTGGGGGATCCCGAGGCGTTCCCAGGCCAGGTTGGAGATGTAATCCCTCCACCTAGTCCTGGGTCTTCCCTGAGGCCTCCTCCCAGCTGGACGTGCCTGGAACACCTCCCTAGGGAGGTGCCCAGGGGGCATCCTTACCAGATGCCCGAACCACCTCAACTGGCTCCTTTCGACGTGAAGGAGCAGTGGCTCTACTCCGAGCTCCTCACGGATGACTGAGCTTCTCACCCTATCTCTAAGGGAGACGCCATCCACCCTCCTGAGGAAACCCATTTCGGCCGCCTGTACCCTGGATCTCGTTCTTTCGGTCATGACCCAACCTTCATGACCATAGGTGAGGGTAGGAACGAAAACTGACCGGTAGATCGAGAGCTTTGCCTTCCGGCTCAGCTCTCTTTTCGTCACAACGGTGCGATAAACTGAATGTAATACCGCCCACGCTGCGCCGATTCTCCGACCAATCTCCCGCTCCATTGTCCCCTCACTCGCGAACAAGACCCCAAGGTACTTAAACTCCTTCACTTGGGGTAAGGACTCATTCCCTACCTGGAGAAGGCACTCCATCGGTTTCCTGCTGAGAACCATGGCCTCAGATTTAGAAGTGCTGATCCTCATCCCAGCCGCTTCACACTCGGCTGCAAACCGATCCACTGAGTGCTGAAGGTCACAGGCCGATGATGCCATCAGGACCACATCATCTGCAAAGAGCAGCGATGAGATCCCGAGCCCACCGAACTGCAACCCCTCCCTACCACGACTACGCCTCGATATCCTGTCCATAAATACTACGAACAGGATTGGTGACAAAGTGCAGCCCTGGCGGAGGCCAACCCTCACCTGGAACGTGTCCGACTTACTGCCGAGAACCCGGACACAACTCTCGCTTTGGTCATACAGAGATTGGATGGCCCTGAGAAGGGACCCCCTCACCCCATACTCCCGCAGCACCTCCCACAAAGTCTCCCGGGGGACCCGGTCATATACCTTCTCCAGATCCACAAAACACATGTAGACTGGATGGGCATACTCCCAGGCTCCCTCCAGGATCCTTGCTAGAGTAAAGAGCTGATCCGTTGTTCCACGACCAGGACGGAATCCGCATTGTTCCTCTTCAACCTGAGGTTCGACTATCGGCCGAACCCTCCTTTCCAGCACCTTGGAGTAGACTTTACCAGGGAGGCTGAGAAGTGTGATACCCCTGTAATTGGTACACACCCTCTGGTCCCCCTTTTTGAAGAGGGGAACCACCACCCCGGTCTGCCACTCCTTTGGCACTGTCCCAGACTTCCACGCAATGTTGAGTAGGCGTGTCAACCAAGACAGCCCCTCCACACCCAGAGCTTTCAGCATTTCTGGATGGATCTCATCAATCCCTGGGGCTTTGCCACTGTGGAGTTGTTTGACTACCTCAGTGACCTCCACCAGGGAAATTGACGACAATCCCCCGTCATCCTCCAGCTCTGCCTCTAACAAAGAGGGCGCATCAGCTGGATTTAGGAGTTCCTCAAAGTGCTCCTTCCACCGCCCTATTACCTCCTCAGTTGAGCTCAACAACGTCCCATCCTTACTGTACACAGCTTGGATGGTTCCCCGCTTCCCCCTTCTGAGGTGGCGGACGGTTTTCCAGAAGCGCCTTGGTGCCGACCGAAAGTCCTTCTCCATGTCTTCTCCGAACTTCTCCCACACCCGCTGCTTTGCCTCTTTCACGGCAGAGGCTGCAGTCCTTCGGGCCATTCGGTACCTTGCAACTGCCTCCGGAGTCCTCTGGGATAACATATTCCGGAAGGACTCCTTCTTCAGTCGGACAGCTTCCCTGACCACCGGTGTCCACCACGGTGTTCGAGGGTTACCGCCCCTTGAGGCACCTAAGACCCTAAGACCACAGCTCCCTGCCGCAGCTTCAGCAATGGAAACTTTGAACAATGTCCACTCAGGTTCAATGCCCCCAGCCTCCACAGGGATGCACGAAAAGCTCCGCCGGAGGTGTGAGTTGAAGGTCTGTCGGACAGGAGCTTCCTCCAGACGTTCCCAATTTACCCGCACCACCCGTTTGGGCTTACCAGGTCTGTCCAGAGTCTTCCCCCACCCCCTGACCCAACTCACCACCAGATGGTGATCAGTTGACAGCTCCGCCCCTCTCTTCACCCGAGTGTCCAAAACATACGGCCTCAAATCAGATGAAACGATTTTAAAATCGATCATTGACTTTCGGCCTAGGGTGCTCTGGTACCAAGTACACTTATGAGCATCCCTATGTTCGAACATGGTGTTTGTTATAGACAATCCATGACTAGCACAGAAGTCCAATAACAGACAACCACTCTGGTTTAGATCAGGGAGGCCGTTCCTCCCAATCATGCCTCTCCATGTGTCTCTGTCATTGCCCACATGTGCGTTGAAGTCCCCCAGCAGAACTATGGAGTCCCCCTCCGGAGCCCCATACAGGACTCCATTCAAGGTCTCCAAGAAGGCCGAATACTCTGAACTCTTGTTTGGTGCATATGCACAAACAACAGTCAGAGTTTTCGCCCCCTGGCGACCCTCTCGTACACCGGGGTAAACTCCAACGTTGCAGCGCTCAGCCGGGGACTTGTGAGTATCCCCACACCCGCCTGGCGCCTCACACCCTGGGCAACTCCGGAGAAGAAAAGAGTCCAACCCCTCTCCAGGAGTACGGTTCCAGAACCGAGACTATGCGTAGAGGTAAGCCCCACCAGATCCAACTGGTGCCACCAGACGCTCGCTGACGAGCCCTCCCTCTGGGCCTGGCTCCAGACGGGGGCCCCGGGCTTCCTCCGGGCAGGGTCTCTCTATCCTTTCCTCGTTTTTTCATAGGGTCTTTTGAACCATTCTTCGTCTGGCCCCTCACCTGAGACCACTTTGCCATGGGAGACCCTACCAGGAGCACAAAGCTCCAGACAACACAGCCCTCAGGTTCATAGGGACACCCAAACCTCTCCACCACGATAAGGTGATGGTTCCCGGAGAGGGAATAATAATGTACAACCCCAAATCAGAAAAAGTTGGGACAGTATGAAAAACACAAATAAAAAAAGAAAGTAGTGATTTCTAAATGCATTTTGACTTGTATTTCATTGCAGACAATGTGAACACAAAATATTTCATGTTTTGTCTGGTCAACTTAATTTCATTTGTAAATATACATCCTTTCCTGTCATTCAGACCTGCAACACATTCCAAAAAAGGTTGGGATAGGAGCAATTTAGGGCTAGTAATCAGGTAAATTGGTTAAATAATGATGTGATTTAAAACAGGTGATGTCAACAGATGATTGTAATTATGATTTGGTACAAAAGCAGCATCCAAGAAAGGTCTAGTCCTTTAGGAGCAAAGATGGGCCGAGGATCGCCAGTTTGCCAACAAATACGTGAGAAAATTATATCACCACATGGGCTCAGGACTACTTTGGCAAACCTTTGTCAAGTACCACAATACGTAGTTACAGCCACAAATGCCAGTTAAAACTGTACTGTGCCAAAAGGAAGCCCAATGTTAACAGTGTCCAGAAGCGCCGTCGACTTCTCTGGCCTCAGATGAATCAGTATTTCAGGTATTTTTTGGGAGAAATGGATGCCGTGTGCTCCGGACCAAAGAAGAAAAGGATCATCCAGACTGTTACCAGCAACAAGTCCAAAAGCCAGGGTCTGTCATGGTATGGGGTTGTGTCAGTGCACTTGGCAAAGATAACTTGCACTTCTGTGATGGCACCATTAATGCTGGAGCACAATATGCTGCCTTCAAGAAGACATCTTTTCCAGGGACGTCCATGCATATTTCAACAAGATAATGCAAAACCACATTCTGCACACATTACAAAGTCCTGGCTGCAGAGGAAGAGGACACGGGTACTTGACTGGCCTGCCTGCAGTCCCGACCTGTCTCCAATAGAGAATGTGTGGCGCATTTTGAAGGACAAAATGCGACAACGATGACCCCGTACTGTTGCCCACCTTAAGACTTGTTTGTAGCAAGAATGGGACAAAATTACACCTGAAACACTTCATCACTTGGTGTCTTCAGTCCCTAAACGTCTTAAGTGTTGTGAAAAGGAATGGCAACATTACAAAGTGGTAAATGCTTTACTGTTCCAACTTGTTTTGAAATGTGTTGCAAGAACCAAAATAGGAATTTAGTTTTTTTGAAAAAAAAAACCCAATAAAAATCATGAGGAACACATTCAATTATGTGCTGTTGTATTGTCTGCAATGAAATACAAGTCAAAGTACATTTAGAAATCACTACTTTCTTTTGTTATTTGTGTTTTCCATACAGTCCCAACTTTATCTGATTTGGGGTTGTATTAGGTATCAGGTCTTCTAACCAGCGATTACTGATTGTCCCAAGCACCCGTTTAAAAACTAGAGGTGACCGTTCCATAGAAGCGGTGGCTCCAAACCTGTGGAACGCCCTTCCTACGGTCTTACGTTCTGCAGCCTCTGTTGAAGCTTTTAAAAAGCAGCTGAAGACGCACTTGTTTAAATTAGCTTTTGACTCATGTATGTAATTTTTGGGTGTCATGTTTTAATCTTTTAATGATTGTTTTTAGTCTTTCTAGTTTTAGAACTTACTATGTTCTGTACGATGTACAAATGTTTATCAAGTGAAGCACTTTGTGACGGTCTGTGAAAGGTGCTATATCAAATAAACTTACTACTACTACTACTACTACTACTACTACATAAGGAATGGAAACCAACGCCTGAAGGCATGAACACAACTCAGATTTTAAAGTTATACAGCATCCTTTGAAAAATCTTCAGCAGTAAAAACAAGTCTGCATTGAATCATAAGAACATGATATAATGCTGGTAACTACAGAAACAAAGGGTTTATGAGTTTGGCTGTAATGCAACATGTCTCAGGTGGGCCCGCGTTGGTTTCAAACTTCATTCTAAAGTCCTCCAGCAAGAATCTGAAATTCAGAAAATAGAGTTGATGCATTTATTTATTTATTCAGCCATGTTTACTCTCATTCATTTCCCCTCCAGGACATGGCTGTGTGTGTGGGTGCTTCCCCTAAAGCTCCAGCCTTTGTTCTCATTGGATGCTTGTGTGGGACCACTGCTGGGGAGACTTCACAGTGCCTTCCTGTGGCAACAGAGAGGCTTCCTTATCTATTTTGGATGATACAGCCGCACACCATGAAAGCCCCCCCAGCCCAGGTGGAGAGCCCAGGTACAGAGGCCAGAGAGGTGCTAGGATGTCAGGGAAAGAGGAGAAAGGTGGGAGGAGGGCTGCACCAGAAACACTCAGAAGTTACACTCTGAATGTGAAGACGCCTACATCTAAACTCTGCTTTTCCCTAACTCTGCTCTCCAAATCTTACTCCTGACTGAGCTGTTTTGAATGAAATCAGTTCCTAGATCCCTCAACGGAGAATAATCTACATTCAGCTCAAGGTTTTGGTCAATAGCATATCCACTGTGAAGTACAAGGCCCCACTGAGACAGAGATATTTGATTCATGGCCTAGTAATGTAAATCTTAAGAACTCTCTGTCAAGTAACCATGGACAGAATAATTGTTTGCAATGGGAAATCTCCACGGAGTCCTCAGAACTCATTCTGAGGCTTTGAAGTGAGTGCTGACATTGGAGAGAGTCAAGGGCGGGAAGGGGATGAGGGGCTTCTCAAATGAAGGAAGATGGAGGTGTGTTCACCTCAGAAATTATAAGCAGCGCTTTCAGGGGAGGAGGGGGTTGCTGAATATCTGCACTCGAGGAGATCATTAAAAATGAAACAAGTTTTGTTTGTAAAGGGAGGGGGTGAAGTGGTCTGAGGATTCAGCAGAGAACAGTGTCATTCCCTTCATCACAGCCCAGTGGCAGACCACAACACAGCTCCTCCATTAAGAACCACCATCAGAACTCTGGAAACATTCATAACCGTTATCAATGCTTTGATAACTAGCAACATGCAACACATAATGTGTGATGCTGATTGCCTTGTTGTGGTCAGGAGCTTGCTCTGGCTCCCTATGCATGCTGGGAGACACAGCTGGGAGGCTGATTAGGACTGGACTGGCCTTCAGCAGCACTTACAGCAGCTCTCCTGCTCTATTATATAGCCACTCATCCCCAGAATTATTACCAAACTTTGTTTACAGATGTTTTGTGCTCTAATATGAAGTGGCACACTGCAAAAACAAATTGCTCTGTCTAATATTGAGTCTTAAAATGTTCCTGATTCTAATACAAATCAACTTGTTCCAGGAATTTCCTACAATTAAGTATCATTTTAAGGTGTATTGTCCAATCTTATGTCTTCTTTCAAGATGCTGACACTCAGGCTAAATTCACATTGCTGCATTTTGGTTTAAAAAGGAATATCTTCTGCTACATTTCCCCCTCTCATTCCCCCTGCTCTGGCGTTTCCCCCTCTCATTCCCCCTGCTCTGGCGTTTCCCCCTCTCATTCCCCCTGCTCTGGTGTTTCCCCCTCTCATTCCCCCTGCTCTGGTGTTTCCCCCTCTCATTCCCCCTGCTCTGGTGTTTCCCCCTCTCATTCCCCCTGCTCTGGTGTTTCCCCCTCTCATTCCCCCTGCTCTGGCGTTTCCGAGCCCCTAAACCGGAGACATTTGGAAACTCTTCTGACCCGTTGTGGTCTGGAATCTGCGGGGTTGTGCTGCAGTCTCAACGGCCGCAAACAGAGACCTTTGGCAACACCGACACTGACGCCAACGTTTCTCCTCCTGATTGGGTCTTATCGGTCACGCCGTCTCGTTCTCTGAGACTAATGCTGCGTTCCAGACACAATTTTTAGCCCGTAAGTTACAACTTCAAGTCACGACTCATGACTTGGTAGCGTTCCAGGCAAAGTCACGAGCTGGCTAGCTAAACATTGTGCAGTTGGCAGGGTTCAGGTTAGGCTACCTAACGTTAACTAGCGGCTACCTAATGTTGATGTTAGCTAGCACTAGCTAATACTAGTGATTTCTAGTCAGCAACATATTTTGGGCTTCATTTAATAAGCATAACCTGTAGTAGTACACAATCATATGTGTATTGTTTTGATTACAATGTGCGGAATTACTTTACGTTGCCTGTTTATGTCTATTTCTCACCGTTAATCACCAGCGTCTGTACAGCATCAACAGGGGTCGCCAGGAACGCAGCATAAAGCTACCAACATTACCATGACAACTACCAGCAGCCGGCGGAGTAAACATGCTGCCTCCTGTTTATGTCCAGTATACCAGAATGTTGATGAGATATGAGGCGTGTTAATTTAAACAGAGATTAGTTCTACTGGAGATAAAAAACACTTGGTGCACCGAGATCACTTTTGGATCAAAACTCAGCTTAAAAACTAAAACGTAGCGGCGTAGATGGAGCCTCATATCTCAACAAATTACAATGCAAAATGGGGTTGTGAAGAGACGCAGCGGCAGCATGTTTTCTGGAACTTGTTTTTGCATTAATTCACCAAGATCTTCTGATATCATTTAAAATTTGAACCACAAATATTTGACGAACAGTTTTTCATTTTGTTGCTTTCTGATAATGAGATGAGAAGATGGATGTCAGTCCCACATCTGTGTGTTTAGTACAGAGCTGGAGGCAGGACGGGGTTAGCATAAGGAATGGCAGCAGGGGGAAACAGCTAGTCTGCCTCAGTCTGCAGTTCACAAATACATCTCATCATGGATGCGATTTCTTCATGCCAGAAAAAAAGTCAGTACCACATGGTATGCAAGGATAAGACTGCACAGATGTGTCTTGGATATGTATGTTCTGGAATGTGAGGAAAAGTAATTTCAAAAACTCAACCATGGCCTTCTGGGACTCCAGAGAACTCCAGAGAAAGTGTACCAATTTGGCAAAATCAATCAAATCAGTTCCCGTAAAAATAAATCTTCAGGGCTTTTCAGCAATGTGCTTTTCTTGAAACTGCTTTTTTGTACTATATTGTGGTGTTGTGATATAGCCCATACTTGCTTTGATGAAGTATTATTTAGTGAACAATCAAACAACCAACAAAGTCATAAATAAGGTCAAAGGAAATGCTTTAAATTGAATGTGTTTGTAGCTATACGGAGAACACACACACAGCACATGTTCAAAAGAGAAAGTCTTTCTTTCAGAGATGTTTTTAACAAACTGCTTATGATTAAAGCAACCCACAGTGCTGTGAAGGAAACTGTTTCTATCAATCCCAGCGATGACAGACCTGTCCCAGTCTGTTTGAAGTCTGCAGCAGGAGGCAACCCGGGACCTGAAGCAGTAAATAAAACACGCTGCTTTACTCTGCCTCCGCCGGTTAATAGGGCGGCCGCGCTGATCAAAAGAACATTAGCTTTGATTAATCAACCCATACCCCGGTGGCCTGCGTCCGGCCCATTGATCTGCCGCTGTATGGAGGTCAGCGCTGGGCTCCACTGCATGTGAAATACTCGGCTGTAGTTTTCACACTAGCCTGTTCAAACTAAAATCCACCCTCATTGATTTTTCTTTCATTTCCCTTCTTTAAAATGTTCTTCTGTTCAAAGGTTACCCATGCTGAGGAACGTTGTGCAGCTCTGCCCCAGCGGTGTGATTTAGAGAAGATAACACAGTACTGGGTAAGGAGCTGGAGTCGGAGCCTAAAGACAGCAGCTTACTAACCTTATCCAAACAGAACCACGGCTCTGGGAGAGCACACGGTTCTTTACAGCATGAATGTATTCAAATCTTCAGCTGCAGTAAACAACATATTTACAATTATAGATTCCTCTGTACTCTTAGTTTCACTTTGTCAGATGTTGAATTAATATGAGGAGGCACTTTCCAACCGTAGATTTTGTTGTATATCCTATTCATTTACAACAGCAAATACATTTTGGAAGAAATGTAATTTGGCCTTGATTACTGATGGTTGGTGCTTATTAATAGTGCAATAAGTGATAACATGTGAGACATGTCAAGGCGAGAGAAAGGAAACAACAACAACAACAACAACAACCAAAAAACTAAAAAGGATAGAAACATTAAGTAATTAACAAGGTCCCTTAATTCTACGTTTTTACGGATTTTCTTATTGTACATTACACAAGTGATTACACATGTAGCCTGTGTGTGTGAGAGAGTTGTGTGTAAGGATATAGGGTGAAGCAGTGGCTGAATTAGACCAAAAAACAAGGTGCCAGTACTCTAATTCAGTATTTGCATGACATGATCATCACATGTGTCTTGAATATATTATGTGTTTTGTAGCATTTCATTCTGACATACATTCAGGGCTGGACATTACCCTTTTTGCTCACCAGCTTGGGTGTTTTAGAAGATATCTAAAAATGCCCTCAGACGTCAGAGGGTTAAAGGTGACCGTGGTGTGATACAATTTACTTAAATAAATAGATTTACAAGCCATTTAAATGTAAATGGAACCCAAATAAAAAAGATATAGGCTGTATTATTTAGCATATAACTCAAGAGGGCTTCTATGTGAGACAGATTAGCAGCTGGGAACGGCAGCAGGAACAAATGATAGAAGAACATAAATATTTATCCCTATTAATCCTTTGGTATAATCCCAAAATCATTCCAAGACTGGGCGATCCGTTATTAAAATACTCATGTGAAATAGTGAAAATCCAGCATAAACACCTGTGGTCTCATTTATAAACGTGGCATTCGCACAAAACGGGGTTGAAAATGTGCGTACGCCACTTCCCACGCAAAGGTTGTGATTTATAAAAACCAAACTTGATGGGAGAATGTGCGGTCCTCCATACCAACTCTGACCCATGCAATGGTGAGGTGGTGAACTGAAGTCACACTGCAGAAAGTGTCGGTTTTGGTGAAGTTACCGTTTTGAGTTTTGGTCACATTATCTGCTTTTTCCACTTCCTGTTTTATGTTGAAGGTTGCCTGTTCTCCCTGGTGTTTTCTAGTATTACTTCCTGTTGTATAGTTTTCCCGCTTATGTGATTATTTGTCCCTGCCTTAATTTGCTGCACCTGTTGCTCATTGACTCACCTGCCTTGTGTATTTTGCCTTGTGTCTTCCCCTCTCCCCAGTGCGAGATCGTCTGTTTCCCATGTGTACAGCTTTTGAGCGGTTTTCCCCGTATTCCTGTTGCCTGAGTGTTTTTGGAGTCCCTTGGATTTTGACCTTTGACTGTTTTCTGGATTTTCCCTTTTGCCTGCTGTTACTGGACACTGTTGCTGAGTTTATTTATATTGTTAAATAAACTATTGTATTTTACTATTTTTGAGTCGTGCTTCCGTGGGTCCATTTTCTGTGTGCTTGATAGAAAGTAAATGTGGGAATAACGATTACTCATAATATTTTCAAGTATTGATGCCTCACATTTTTTCACTCCATATCATCCACGGTATCATGAAGATTAAATCCAGCAGTGTTATTTGCGCTTGCACTGAGTGATAATTGTTCCATAAGAACCTTGTAAAATCCAACTCAAATCTTTAATAAAAAAAAATTCTTAATATTTTAAAATCAACCAATCAGATCAACGAAGTGTATGACGTACCAACAGAGCAACGTCGAAGCCAGGCTCCCCCTGCAGCTGCAGGCAGAGCACAGCTCGTTAGCTCAGCAAGCAACATGTCGGTAAAGGATATTTGCCGTTTGTGTAACGAGAATTTAGGAATAAAAGGCCCCATTTCAGGTTCCCGGTCCATATTCCAAAAGAAAGATCCAAGAGAAAACAGCATTAGCGAGCAGCTAACAGAATCAGGGCTACCGCTGTCTGAACACGTGTCTAGATCAGGTCAGATTTGCATGCGTTGCTTCCGCTTGCTAAGCCTCGTGAGACCATCCTGATCTCGCCAGCTCCTCGTTACGTCACACCTAAACCCGCCTCAAACCCAACACTGATTGGTCGGTCGTTTGGTGAACGGCTCCAAATTTTCTCTGCCTCAAGATGCCAGACTGATCTGCGAGCAGAAAACTCTCACGAGGCTACAGCAAAATACCCCCGCAATTAAATCCATACTTCAACATTAACCGTCAACCCACTAAGCCTGTATGTAAATGAACACCTCTGCTCAAACGTTAAATTCTTTAACAATAATGAGGAGACGACACCGCTCCACCGCCATTAAACGCTGACTGTGGCGATATAAACATGTCATATTGTTAACATTTGAAATTACATTTGAGAAACGCAGACAAGGAGGCTAACCTAGCTTACCTTAACAAGGTAAAGGAGAACGCAAAGCCCCCTTCCCCCGAAACAGAAGCTAACCCCGGTACAGACCATGGATGTATAGATACAGGACCAGGCAGCATGACGGAGACAACAGCAGGACAGAGAACACTACAGGAGGGCTTTCACCGGCGACCCGATAGCTGCTGGGTAGTAAATACGCAGGAACACCAAAAGCAGGAGGAAGCCTGGGTTAATATGTGTATTGATACTGGGATGTCTACACAACTGTGTGAGTCGATTGACTTCATAAAGTTCACCACTACTCGTACCAAAGATCAAAACACACACACAAACCACATGTAGCCTATGTCTTCTTTAGTCTGTGGGATATTTAGTTTTTTCCTGGAACATGTCACGTACACATTTTGCTCTTACTGCTGCGTCTTGTGTAGACATTTGTGCTCATCATCATATGTACAGTTTATGTACTGGTGTTATTGTTGAATACATTGTGAATACATATTTCGAAAATTGTATGATGTTTTTGTTGTTATTATTACACAATACTTTTTCTGACCTTTTCGAATCCCGACAAATAACCCATATTACAAAAAAGACAAACTAACTAAACTAAAACTAAGCATTTAAAAAAATAAACTAAACTAGCAAACCCGCTTTAAAAACTAATTAAAACTAAACTGAACTTAAAAAAAAAATCAAAAAACGAAATAAAAAATGCAAAACTATAATAACCTTGCTCTATACTTGGTCCAGTTCTGGTGGTTGATTATTCCACATTTTAATTCTAATATTTTGTGAAAATCTGAATCTGCAATGTAACCAGTAGCATTTCTCTGTCAGGTAAATGTAGTAGTACAATGTCTTCCTCTGAAGTAGAAGTACACAGTAAGTCATTAGTATACAGTGTAGTGGCATATTAAGTGCTTTGAGGTCCTTCTGTAAAGTCATTTCGGGGTACAATGGTTCTGGAGCAAGCTACAAGCAGTGATACAGGAGGCCGAGCACACAGCCTGTTCCAAACTGTTTGGAATGGGCCGAGTACTAGTAGGCTGTAATGTGACTTAGGTGCAATTAACTGGGTATCACAGCAGTTTTTTATTTACACTATATTGTAAAATAACCCTTATTTCCCAAATGCTCGTCCTTTCTTTACAGATGCACTTTTAAATCCCTCCCCCAACCTTGGGCCATCTGGGACTCCTCCTCCCTCCACCTCTGCCAAGTCAGGCTGCAGCACGGTCAGCAAGGCCGCTGAAGCCCAGGGGCCTCCCAAGTTCAGGGGCCTCCCATATTCACGTTAGTGATGAGCTGAAAAGGTCATATAGTTTTCTAACTCGTCAGGTTTTCTGTCAATCACTCTAATCGCAGGTTACATGGCTGCTGATTGATCCAAATTAGGAGTGACCCACGTGGCCCCATCGCCTATGGCCCGTGAGCTTACCTATCAGAATGTCTATAGTTAGTTTTGGGGTGTGTCCCTCTATGACTGAGTGATGTCTTCTGTACTGGTTTGCGCTTGAGAGCAACAGCGGGATATTTTTAACAATTTTTCACCGTCTTATTCATCATTAAAGTCACTTCTGACAACGTTTTACGCGAGAAATGAACTGTTTAGATTTCGGATATAGGCAGTCATCCGAAAATCGTTGCCAAATTTACAATTTGCTTCAAAGTTTTCGGAGTTGAGAAGCAACAGACAGCAAGCTGGTGGTGGCCCCATGGATGTATTAAGAGAACGGTGGCCCGGATCGCTCGCTCGCTGGCTGGCCTGTCATCCAGGACGCCCCGATGTAAGTTGCCGGTCTGTCAGACCGATCTCGTAAATAAGAGGCTTTTATTTCGCCGTTGACGGATTGTTTGTTTAAATATCACAACACATGTCCATCACAAGAGTAACGGGAACCTGTGGTTAACTGTCTTTTTACCGTTAAACTCCACAAGCGCCTGGTCGCCCACACACACACACACACACACACACACACACACACACACACACACACACACACACACACACACACACACACACACACACACACACACACACACACACATACTTTTTTTGGCGTATTTCTTTTCTGATTTTAATGCTATAAAGACCGTTGCCGTGCTTGCATCACTCCCCTTACCCCTCCTAGGCCAGTGGGAATGCAAATGGAAAAAAGGATTTTGGGGGAGAGTAGTTCTTAGAATTTCTTAGAAGTGTACTTTTCCTCTAAAAAGTACAAGTAGGCTACTATCCGGTAGAAAACCCTCGGCTTCCTCAGTCATTGTATATTTTATCCTCATGCCCTCTCGGCTGCTGCTTGCTGACGTTATTTCAGACTCTGGCTCTACAGCTGATCAACAGTTTGCCTCGGCGGTGGACGAGGAAACATCAACTGTAACATCTACAGATATAATCTTGCTAAATTTAGCCGCATTACTGTTACAGAAGAAAAACTCTTGTATCCTTTTCTGCGACATACTCTTCTCTACAGCTAACGTTCAGTCAACTAGTCTCAGCCTGCTCGCTTCTCAACGAGTCACGTCACTTTACTCACTTTCACTGTCACCTCTATCAGCTATAACGGTTCATTTTTAGTAGGCTATATTTTAGAACCTATCCATAACCCTTTTTTGCTATTTGCCTCATTATTTGATATACAAAAATATAAACAATGTCACACAGCGAATTAGTAATCATTTAAAAAATAAAAAATATAAACTCCAGCTCCTGCCAGCAGGTGCATGTGATTGGTTCACAGGGCTTGCTGAGGCTCCTACTTTGATCTGTTGCTGTTCTTTGCTAATGCTGTTATCAGTTATTATCAATGTTTGTGCAGACAGGTGATGGTTGGTGATGTTTTTCATAATATCGTTTGAAATCATAGTTTCACACATTTTGGTTTTATCATCACCATAAGTTGCTGTGTGTGGTTGTTACATAAAGTATGTTGTGTTTATGCTCAGGTGGACTCAGTGATATGTTAATAACAATATTATGGTGATGTCTGGCTCAAAGAGGCAAAACTCACTGTTGTATGCCTCGAAAGAAACAAATGCATTTTGTGATATAGATTACCTAGATATTACACTTTTTTAAAATGAGACTCTGTAAACCTCTCAGCCCCGGGCCTAACATTAGGTTAAGGCGGCCCTGACGGTCAGCATTTTCTTACAATTTGTTCAGAGGTCCTTGTTATTTTAACATAAAGAAACTGTAAATCATTAAGCTGTATGCTTTTTTTCTTTAAGTGTATGAATATTGTGGTTGACGGTGGAATTGGCTGCAATACTAGAGGCAACAGCTCAAGTCCTGCCGAGGGCCCCAAACTGGCCGAGGGCCCCCAAACGAGTACGGGCCGCCACTGTCTGCCTCTGAGTTTGGCAGTCATCTGAAGCTCCAGCACCTACTGCATATGAAGGGAGAGTGTAATTAATGCAACAAGAATCAGCTGAGACCATGTGTTTTGTGACCTCTCTCTATATATATATATGTATATATATATATATATATATATATATATATATATATATATATATATATATATATATATATATATATATATATATATTTTCGTTTCAAAAAAGTCACATATCTTAGCAGAAAGTTGAAAAATGTTGCAAGACAGACAAGAGCAGCCATTTTCCCTCGTTGCCATGGGAACCTTATGAAGTGACGTAATTTCGCCTAGTGAGAACACGGTGTTGGGGGAATCACTTATTTTTCTCGTTTTCATCAAACCGCAAATTTTGCAAGTTCCCGCAATTTCATCGCATAAAATGGCATAAATATCCCGCATATTCCATCACATTTTTTAAAAAAAACGTGCCGCATAATCAAGGATTTTTGTCCGCAACAATCACAAAAAAACTCTGCGTTTTTCTGGAGGGACTGCTAACAGCTCTAAAGTTACTTTAAACCATGACATGGCATAACTTACTAACTAATCTTGTTATTTGTCAGATGAACACCAACTTCCACAAGCGAAAATGTCGACATATTTGTATTAATTACATTAAGATGAAATAGTGCTTCCCAGCTAACAATTTTTGGTTCCCAGAACGTCCTTGATTGCGGGAACGTTCCCTGAAGGTTAGTTTCTTGGTTAGTTTTTGGTTACCATGGCAAGTTTCGTTAACGTTTAGGGAACGTTAGTTTTTGGTTACAACGTTCGCCTGACGTTTTTCTGGAGGGACTGGTTAACATCAGTCAATTATTTTGACAACAATAATAATAATAATAATAATAATAATAATAATAATAATAATAATAATAATAGTTAAATAAAAGTTTGATAAAGCACCTTTTACAGACACAGTCCCAAAGTGCTTCACATGATACAATTGTTAAAATAAGACCCAAACAGTAAAACAAGCAAGCAAATGAAGAAATAAAATATCAATGAAAATATAAATAAAAAAAACTTAAAAACACAATATTACAAACATGAGACAAAAGCCAGTTCAAACAAGTGAGTCTTCTGTTTTTTAAAAGCATCAACCGAGACAGCAGAACACAAGACAACAGGAAGGGCGCTCCACCGAGGCGGAGCCACCACTCCAGAGGCTCGGCCACCTTTAGTTTCTAGTCGATGCGAGTGTTAGTGAAGCAGCGAGGGAGGCAGAACTCTGGAAACCATCAGGAGAAGTTTTACAGATTCGTTAAAAGCCTGCAGGGCTGATCACCAGACAGCTCATCCTATTCAAGTGCTCCAAGGTTCCATTTCAAAGATGCGTTCCATCTCTCCATGCCCCACTTGGTGGCAACGTTGTTTTTCATGTGGCCCCATTCTCCCAGAAAATGCAAATTAATGTAATTTCAAATGACAACGAAAAGTAAACTTCTTTTGTGAGTTGTGTGAGCCAGGTTCCCTGTGGGGGACAGGGAGCCGAGAAAAACCCTGCTCTAATTCTGTCATTGTCAAACTTTGACATAAGCGATTGTTCAGTCGTCTTTGTTGAGTGATACAACGGGTAACAGGGTCCCAATTCCTCCATGTTAATTTTTTAAAAGAAAGCACAAGACATGTATTCCTTGAAGGAATGTTTGGCGCTGCTTATGCTAAATATTATAACATTCAGGCGGTGATGTCTTTTGTTTTTCCCTTTTATCTCAGGAGGCCTTTACCTTTGCCACTGAGCATCATAACAGCATCTCAGAAATAATTTAAGTAGCCCTTTATAAAAAAAAATCTAAGACGAGTCGTAAGAATTCAGATTTAAGATCAAGATGTGCCTTTTCTTTGCAGCGAGGGCTGACTTCCTCCAGCTTCCTGTCCGACAGTACATGATGATCAAGTACAGTGTTGTGTTTAAAGGCCTGTCCTGGACTCCCCGGATCTGCCCGTAACACACGTCTGCATATCTACCAGCATGTGTGTGAACAGCAAATTAAGTGTCGAGTTGAATGATGTTCTCTGATGACAGAAGCCACACAATGAGTGCATTATGTAAACACAACAGTGACCGTTTGCTCGCCTGCAACCTTCCTCATGAATTGATGTGAGCTTGACTCCTGCTGGAGGCCTGGGGAGGAATGTACACAGTGTTACCACGGCGGGGATTTATAGAGTCAGCCTATTATAGACGCAAAAGTTTCTCAGACTTCCACTTTCTCTTTTCCTTTTCTTCTTCCCCTGACACATAAATCTGGGGAGAAATCTGGGGGAGAAAATTTCGAGGAGAAGAAGTTCTTTAATTTCATCAGCACTCCTGACTGACAAGCATCGTTATGGATAAAATTATCTTGGTAATTATCTGGCTCAAAGGAGATTTATATCCCTTTGTAAGGGCTGAGAGGGAGAGCATGGGATGACGAGCCGCGGTAACACGCCTCCCTGCAGCACGGAGAGAAAGTGCTTTGTTGAAATAGCACCCTAATGAGACGCAGCCGCCCCTCCCGCTGCGCAGGATCTCGCCTGGGCCTGATCACCCAGAGTGCATTGCTTTCATTCTGCCTAACACCGGCGAGGAAAGGAGAGTGACTGCCGAGTGAATACACCTTGAATGCTGAGCATGGCACACCGTCCACAATTATCTCTGTTTGTGAAGGAAACTGGTCTTGCATTGATGTCAGAGAGCTACATTACTGTTAGCTCGCTTTCTGTTACAAGAAATGTGACGCTGATGCTGACAGTCATTTGAAGTCACTGACAATGTTCTGTTCTGGTTTCTAACGTGTGATCTTCCCTCGTTTGACTTCAACTTCAAACACATTATTCAACATATACAACTCAGTATATACAAATACAGTGGCCCCTGATATATATATATATATATATATATATATATATCAGGGCCGTGGTAGTGGAGGTTAGACAGAAGAAATGAGCGTCATGCGGCGATGACAGTTAAGTTTAGGCACCAAAACGACTCGTTAAGTTCAGGATAAAGATGGTGGTTTGGATTAAAACACTCCCGAGGAATGAATGAGCGTTTACTGACTCAAAGTCTTTTGTTTTCGCCGCGGAGTGAACTCTGCTCTCCGGTTTCAAAGTGCTGTTTTATGTTGACACCACGTTGTGCTATTTCATTCTGAGATTATTTTCCATTGGATATTGATGTTCAAAAATAAGTGTTTTGGCATGGCCGGCTGAGTGGCTCTATATTTATGGTATTGGAAGGGGGGATTTAATTCTTACATGTTTTGTTGTGTTGTGCATGATTAAAAAAAAAATTGTATTACCCTTGACATCACATCCTGTTTTTGGGCTGAATGCAGGCCACTTATGTTCAACAGATAATGTGATCTTACCTTAACTTTAGGAACAAAAGCTAACCAGTACCAATAACATCTAAGATATAAACATATAATAATACAAGCACATAGAGAGAGAGATGTCTGTGAACACCTTTCATGTGTGAATGTTGCTGCAGTTCTGGTGGCATCAGGGCCGACTCAACCTGCTTAAAGAAACGAGTGTCTGCCGAACGAGTGGAACTGTGTAGTATTTTGGAGGCTTTGAGTGTAAAGATCATCAGTATATGATGTTGCCACACTTTAGCATTAGCGTGCTGCAGGACATGCTGACCACGGTGACGGTGTGCTAATCAGATCTGAAACAGGATCACTTAAAGGGATACTTCACCGATTTAGCATTCAGCTTTGTATCAGTAGAAACCCGGTAGTATTTCTGAATGACCGTGCGTCCCTCCCTCATATCCCCCTGAGACAGGAGATATCTGCATTGGGGGGTCTGGAAAAAATCCTCCGATGATGTAAAATGACGATTTTTGCGTTATCGGAAGATTTTTTGGCCAGAGGCAAAGGACTACAGCCAGTAGTAGGAGCTACTTCCGCATGTTTTAAACCCGCCCATCACCTGAAGCGAGCCGATGTCAGCCATCTTGAATCCTCGCTAAACAGGGCTCTATCTTCTCAGCAGCAAACTTTTACAACAATTATGTGCTTTCAAACTACCGCACATGTGTACCACCGGGATACGTCGGTACAGATCGGAGAATATGCAGGGAACATTATTACAGAGGGAATAATCGGCACACTACGAGAGCTTCACCTGCATGGAGACCAGCACGGAGACCAGCACGGAGACCAGCGGTCTCGCTCAATGGCCCCGTTACAAAAATAACTTCTGTAATAAAATAAAATTAAATCTGTTATAAACTGTAACAAAATAATAGCTCTTGTTGAGTTAAATACAGTTTCAATAATGGTGATGCTTGATATTGTTAGGTTCTAAAAAGTTTAAACAATGTAGCTTTGGTTCAGATGCATTCATTGCACATGGCAGCCTGGTTAAGGTCAAAGCAGACCTTTTGTCCTATTCTCCTTTTGTCTTTCCCAGGTAGATTAGGTCAAAACCAAACACTTAACATATAAGAAAGAAACTTTTGTCCCACAACAGGAAGCAAACACCCTGCTGTGCTGAGACTAATTAGAATACAGGATAGTCTTTGATCTGTGACCGGGAGAAACCCCCAATGTGCATGCAAGAGGTGTGACCATCACATCTGAGGCTATGAGGAAAGCCAATGAGATGCGATCAACACAACATGCCAATGACGGGCCAATGGGAATAGAATCAGCTCCAGGTCCAGGGAAATATAATTCTGAAACTAATAATGATCGGGACAGTGAAAATGTGTGTATTGTATTGTATTGTATTGTATTGTATTGTATTGTATTGTCTTGTTTGTCCAATGTCAGCTGAATTGTAACTGTTACCTTTGTCATGTCACTTTCATCATAGTGTTAATTAAATATTCTCTTAATCCTCCAATTGCTCCCAGGCCTTTTCTCCTTCCTCAAAGATCCAAGAACACGTCTTTTAGTTTTTTTCAACACTCTCTTTTCAGATAAATAAATAAATAATATGAAATAATGTTCTAAATATGACCTCTTCTGTGTCAGAAAATCCAGCTTCAAATAAATATCTCTTAATGCCTTTTCAATGTAATAAGATAAATAATAAAACAGTCTCACAAAGATACTAACTTAACAAACAAAAAGGATATATAGTACTATAATACTCTATAATACTTTTAATCTTTAGTTGTCTTCTTCATCCTCCTTGTCTGCCCATCCATATTTTGCTGTATGTGCCAGCTTTGCACACGGTGCACTCCGCCTCCCAATTGTCCCAACGTGTACGTGGGAAATGTTGCAGTTCAACTGTGAAGCTGCACTTACACTTCGGCATTGTGTGTGCAATGCTGCTCGCTGTCTGCTCTGCTCCCAGTGTATGTGCGCGTCGCAGAGCCGCCCACAAGGCAGGGAATTACGCCACGCAACAAGGTACCGTAGTATTGTGTGCAACGCGCCAGTCAATTTAAGTACACGCTTTTGGTCCTATGAAAAACAGTGAAAACCGGACATTTTCATGAATTTATAAACCCCCCCCCCCGGACAGTACGTAAAAAGTGGACATGTCCAGGCAAAAGAGGACGTTTGGTCACCCTATGCTAACTGCTGCTGGAGTTTGTGACTGTTACATGGCGACCATTCTACATTCCACGCTAATTCACGGCTGTGTTTATACTCGGTGTTTACAGCCCACCAAGCCTAATGCTGGTATGCTTAGCTGAACTTTACAGAGCCTATAATGTGTGTGTGCACTAAATGTAGCCTGTTTCGTATGTCGTTATTATATAATGTAGTTTTTATATATTTTAAATGTGTAACACCACTTGAGCCACGATGAAACGTTGTTTTGTGTATATGGTTGAAATAACAATAAAACACATTGAGTTGAGTTGAATGCCTCTGTGTCTGTCTGTCAAGCGGTAGGCGTGGCTTGGGAGTGGACTCAAAGCAGCGAAGCAAAGTGCATTCTGGGATTTGGTGTCTTTCATACATATGAGCCAAAAACACATTTTCTGGCTTTTCTCGGCCTAGAAGGCACCAATTAAAAAATAAATTTCACATTTCTGCTACATAAGTGACCCAATTTAAAGATATATTCAGCTTTCCAGCGGTGAAACATGCCTTTAATAAATCCATGGTTAGGCATGTCCTCCTGCCAGTGGCGGATCTAGAAAATTTTACATGGGGTGGCAAAGGGGTAGCGAGAGATCTTGGCAGGGTGGCAGGGGTACATGAGAACCCCCATATGTAAATGCACTGCTATGCCCTACTATGCCCCGCAACACCCTGCTACGCCCTGAACTGCTACAACTACTATTTCTAGTCATAGTTCCATTATCTTTATTGTGACTATAATTGCCACAGTTTATCATACCAACTGCTGTAATTATTATGAATCATAATTCTCTATATCTGTATATCTATATCCGTCTCTGCCAGGGTCTGTCTGAGGTTTCTACCCAAAAGGAAGTTTTTCCTCGCCACTGTTGCACCAAATGTTTGCTCTTGGGGGAATTGTTGGGTCTTTGTAAATTATAGAGTGTGGTCTAGACTTTACTCTATCTGTAAAGTGTCTTGAGAAGAGTGAACTCTTGTTACGATTTGATACTATAAATACAATTGAATTTAGCTGAAATTGAATTAAATGGCTTGATCATATTTACTGATACAGACAAATAGAACAGAATGTGTCTTATTTTATGAGTAATTATAATCAAACAAAAGGTCAAATAAATGCTATGATAGAGAAACTGTAAAACATCATTAGATAATCTATATGTAAATCTTTACATATCTAACCCTATAACATATACAAACAAATGGAAAGTCACTGAGTGACATGACATGTTATGCTACTGTACTGCAATTTATATGGAAGGAGAATAAAAACATACCATATGGTCCAGGGGTAACTGCAGGCCTCTTCCTCCCTGTCATCTTCATCTGCCTCCTCCTGATCACTCCATGCCTCTGTCCCTCTCTCTGAATCTGCAGCCTCCTCTTCATCCCTCACAGTCAGTTCTTCCTTTCCCTCTTCTCTTTCACTTATTTCTGCATCTCCTTCTGTGGTCTTCTCCTGCTCTGACCCGCCTGGTCTCTCCAGTTTACTGCCTTCTTCTTCTTCATTTCCCTCCTTCTCTTCCTCCTGTGCACTACTCAGAATTTTCTTGGCTGGCAATATCCCCACTTTTAGGCTTCAGCTAATATCTCCAGCTACTCTGGCCTGCAAAAGTCAAGATGTGAAAAGCTCTGGTTATCCTTGTATTACATCACACTGTAGGGCCCTGTAGCTAATAAGTAGCCTAACAAACATAACATCAGAAGAGATTTATTACATGCACACAACAGTTATGTTTAGTCTTTGCTCCAGTCTTTGCCGGGATGCAGGGCCACCACACCGCAGCAGACTCGTTGTGTGCGAGCCAGACTGTGCGATGTGAACGCCGCTCTAAACATTTGATGCAGGGACGTAGCTAAGTATTTGAGGGGTAGGGGGCTAAGATCTACAATTATTATAAATATTGTTAATTAATATGAATTTATTGTTTGTTTCAATGTTTTAAGAAGCTTGTGGACATGGCAGTTTGTTTTTACAAGCAGTTTTTTGAACACCAAAGTTAGCTGCCCCCCCCCCCCCCCCACTTGCCCCCCTGTAGATCCGCCCCTGCCTCCTGCTACCTCTCTCAGCATGCTGCTGAGATCTCCTTATTATTCACTAAACTCAGCTGTCTGGCCAGATGAGGTGAACAGAGTGAAGCAGGGATAAAGAAGGCTTGATAACACACCCACCATTACTTAGAACCCAAAGCAGGCATGACTGATTTAGATTCTGTTACCACGTCAACCTTCTCTAAAGGCAGCACTGCAGAGAACTCACAATGTGGTGACATCGTTGATCCCAGCATGTGTAGCACCTGGAAATACCCTGTTGGAAAGTATTGTTGTTTGTTTACACATAATACATAATTTCATCTGTATTCTGTTTAGTAATGCATTGAGACATGTAGCTTTATTATAAGTTATGCATTCCTTCACGTTGCCGAGTAGCGATGAGTAGTGATTGGTTGTTACCAGATACTGCAAGATACCATAGAATAAGACAAATTTTCAGGTTGTAGTCGAGGCGATAATAAGAGAACACTGGGTGAGTGCGCGAAGAAAATTTACTCTTGAACTCGCTGTTTTGTGACAAGTCTTGCTGTGAAGGAATAAAACTGAACTTTCATACACTACTAGCACCGTGGCGGTTTGAGTTGTGTAACACTTGCATGTGATAGTGAGGCACTACTTAAATGACTCTGTGTTCAGACTGTACACAGCATGGAAAACTGAGCTGTTCTTATGTCTTCATCATAACAACATCTAGCACAGAAACCTGTTCCTGTCATAGTCAGACAGCAGCTGTGTCCTGTGCCAACAGCTCATCACTGATTGTCTCTGGTACCAGTAAAGAGTTGACCTAGTCATCAGCCCCAGTGATGAAAAATAACTTCTATGGTCCATGACATTCCTGCTAGACAGGAGGCTTAAAGAAGCTTTTATTACAACCTGGATTTTAGTTGGGACGAGTCTACTCAGTTTTTTAAATTCTTGTCTTAGTTTAGGTTCTGTCCCAGCTGCCTTTAAACATGCTGTGGTCAGGCCCCTACTTAAGAAGCCTCATCTTGTTTTTATACAGTTACAAGCCTTTTTGCAACAGAACTCTGTGCTTGAAACATTTCAATCTTGTTTCAGATCACGTCACAGCACTGAGTCTGCATTGCTGAGAGTACATAATGATATTGCCTTGTCTGTAGATGCCGGGAATCCTGCTGTTTTAGTGCTTTTGGACCTCACAGCGGCATTTGATACAGTGGACCATGTAGTCCTCCTCTCTCGCCTTGATCAGTGTGTAGGCATCCGAGGCTCGGCACTTCAATGGTTTAGCTCCTATTTGGCAAATAGGAGCTTCTCTGTCATGAGTGGTGACTTCTCCTTGTCAACTGCTCCTCTCTCTTGTGGGGTACCCCAGGGTTCAATTCTTGGCCCAATCCTGTTTTCTTTATATATGTTACTGTTAGGGGCTATTATAGGAAAGCACAACCTGTCTTTTCACTGTTATGCAGATGATTTGCAAATTTATTTGCCTATGAAACCGAATGACAGTGTCGCACTAGACTCCCTGCTTAGTTGTATTAATGATATTAAGTTGTGGCTTTCACAAAACTTTCTTAACTTGAATGAAGCTAAAATGGAGTGTATCATCTTCAGTACTTCAGGCACGCCAAACGGTCCAGCTTTGAGTCTGGGAGCTCTGGCTTCATCCCTTAAGCCAGCTGTCAGAAATTTGGGGGTTACTTTTGATTGCAACATGAAATTTGACAAGCAAATCAGCAATGTCGTTAGAATGAGCTTTTTCCAGCTTTGTCTCCTGGCTAAAGTTAAGCTCTTTGTTAACAGGCATGATCTAAAAAAGGCGATTCATGCTTTTATTAGTTCAAGGTTGGATTACTGTAATGCTCTGTATGTTGGTTTGAATCAAACATCCATCTCACGCCTTCAACTTGTGCACAATGCTGCTGCTCGGTTTTTAACAAATACATCTAGACGTGCACACATCATTCCGGTTCTTTACACCCTACATTGGCTCCCTGTGCATTTTAGAATAGATTTTAAGATTTTATTGTTTGTTTTTAAGACCCTTAATGGCCTGGTCCCGGGGCATTTATCCGAGATTTTAATCCTGCGTGAGCACAGCCGGTCTTTGCGATCTTCAAACCACCTGGTTTTAGATTCCCGAGGTCAAGGTATAAACGATGGGGTGATCAGGCTCCGAGACTGTGGAACAAGTTACCCCCTGATATTCGCACAATTACAGATGTAGCTCTTTTCAGGTCTAAACTCAAAACCTACCTGTTTAGAATTGCTTTTAATACGCAGTAGTGGTGTGACAATTTCCTCTTCCTGTTTCTATGTTACCTTTTCTGATTTTACTGTTTTCTACGTTTTATTCTTTTTGTTGCATGATATGTTGTTTTATTCTTAGTCACTGATGTGAAGCACTTTGGATACCTGCTGGTTGTTGTAAAGCGCTATATGAATACATTTTGATTGATTGATTGATTGATAGTTCTGTAGTTCTGTAGGGCCATTAATTCTATTGGTCATGCTAATGAATCCTCTATGAAAATAGAAAGTAAAACACAGACACAATATAGCTTCAGTCAAGTCCAATGTTGTAATAGACGAGTGTAAGCCACACAGGAGGTAAAGGCATGGCTGGCTCAAAATCTCCTCTACCTAAATGATGATAAGACCGAGGTCATTGTTTTCAGCCCGAGTGAAAGGTCCCAGTGTACAAGCCTAGACTTGGGGAGTCTTTCTGCTTTTAAATCTGCAGGAGTGCGGAACTTGGGTGTTCTTGTGGACCAGTCTTTAAAATTTGATAAACACATCTCATCTGTAATAATTTCCGGTTTCTACCAACTTCGTTTACTGTCTAAAATCAAAGGCTTTCTCACCCCGACAACTCTGAAAATGGCGGTTCATGCATTCATCATGTGTCGGCTAGATTACAGTCCCTCCAGAAAAACGCGGAGTTTTTTCGTGATTGTTGCGGGCAAAAATCCTTGATTATGCGGCACGTTTTCTTAAAAAATGCGATGGAATATGCGGGATATTTATGCAGTTTTATGCGATGAAATTGCGGGAACTTGCAAAAACTGCGGTTTGATGAAAAAGAGAAAAAAAATGATTCCCCCAACACCGTGTTCTCAGTAGGTGAAATTACGTCACTTCATAACGTTCCCATGGCAACAGGGGAAAATGGCTGCTCTTGTGTGAAGTAAACGCAACATTTTTGAACTTTCTGCTGAGATATATGTAGGGTTGGGTATTGTTTGGTTTTTTTTCTGATACTGGTGCTAAATCGGTATTTTTAAAACGGTGCCTGAACCGATACTTTTTAAGAAAGTTTTTTAAAAAGAAGAAACAAGAAGGATAGGCCTACTCAACAACAGTCGGTGACATTAAGGACACGTTGTTTATTACTAAGGCCATATGGTCAAAATGAAATGATTTAATAGTAATGTAATAACTATAACTTATAATAAACAATAACTTATTTCACCAGTAAATTGCTGTTGGACGACAAAAACAGCAACCAGATGGGAAAAGGGTATTTTACAATAACCAACCAAAACCAAACAATTACCAGTGTCCGTGAATGCACCATCTGTGCGTTTCCGACGTCGGCAGCTGCTGCGCTGCAGAGCAGACTGTTGATATACAGTCACACTTTACACTGTTTAACGTCACCTGTCAGCATTTTAACCGTGTTTAATCACGCTGCTAGCTAACGGTAGGCTAACGTTACCTGCTGTCGATTGTAGTGTAAAGTCAGGCCCCGAAATAAGGCACCGAAATCTTCGTTCTTATTCGGTCTCGTTAATTACTACCGTTTACGTCGGATCCGGGGGCCCATTGGCACCGAGTTTCGGTACCCAACCCTAGATATATGTGACTTTTTTGCAACGAAAATGCGGGGATTATGAAATCATGCAAGCCCCGCATATTTTGCGCGGAAATCGGCAATTTATGCGGCGAAAGTGCAGCGTTTTTAAAAAAATGCGGCCCCCGCATGAATATGCAGACATTGGCTGATTATGCATTGAATTCTGCGATCGCATAATCGCGTTTTTCTGGAGGGACTGAGATTACTGCAATTCACTCTACTGTGGTATATCAAGTTCTCAAATTGCCCGTCTTCAGTTAGTCCAAAATGCTGCGGCCAGACTTATCCTTAACTGTCGCAAATATGACCATATCTCTCCAATTCTCAGATCTTTACACTGGCTGCCTGTTCGACAGAGAATAGATTTTAAAATCCTTCTCTTTGTCTTCAAATGTCTACATGACATAGCTCCTGTCTATCTATCCAAACTTATTCATCCATACACTCCGTCCAGAAGCCTAAGATCACACGACCAGGCTCTGCTGGCAGTCCCTCGTGTCAGACTAAAGCGTAGAGGGGAGCGTGCTTTATTCTCATCAGCATATTGATCTCCTTTTTAGGTTGGTTCTTCTATTTTATATTTGAGTCTCTATTTTAAGGTAGCTCTTAGCTTTGCTGTTTTTATGTTGTGTTTTACGAGTTGTTTTGCTGGTTTTATTTTGTTATATGCTTGCTCTGTAAAGCACTTTGGTCTGTCTGGCGGCTGTTTAAATGTGCTATATAAATAAATGAACTTGAACATTTCCCTACACAGTCCGCACGAGGCATTAGCAGTCGAAAACAGATCAGCAAATCACAACTGGTATTTAAAGTGGGAAGCAAATGGAAATAAAGACATTCTGGTGTTTGATTAATGCAGATTTTTGCTGTTTTGGTCTCATAATGGGCCAGATGGGTGGCGGCGTATGGCGCACCGCCATGAGTCCATGAGGTAAGTATAACTGGTACTTAAAACAGGAAACAAATGGAAACTTAGGGAAATAAAGAAATACTGCAAAATGTAATTTTAAATTTTTTTCCCAAAATCTTATAAAGGTAAACTAGACAGCATTTTAAACACAAATCGTCTTTTAATCCTGTTTATCTTTTAAGCCTCTTTTACCTGAAAAGGTCAGAGCAATGGATTACTGATCTACACATCATAGTGCATATTAACTTAATCATTTTAAATTAATTACCATCTTTTTAACCAAGCAGTGCAACGTATTGGCGATGTAATCAAAATGTGGCGGGGATATGTAGTAGTTTGGTCGTTTGCTCACTGGCATGACGTCCCCGGGACGTCGCTGCTCTACGTTTCAGCGACATATAGCCGCTCTCTCCGCCACGTATATATATTTACATCGTTCCAACGTATGTCATACATCGTACAGATTACGGGGACATATACATCGTCCCAACATCAGCTATACATCTTACAGATGCGGTCTCAGGCACATCTTCCTGACATCTACTACGTATAACAGATGTCAGGAAGATGTGCCTGGGACGGCATCTGTAAGAGATGTGCCGATCAATTGATCCTGCATTAACCCATTTAACAAAACTGGTCAGTATATGTCACACGAAATTACTTGAAATATCATTACTAAATTACATGAATTGCTTAAAGTAAGATAGATGAATCATACACAATTACTTATAATACATTTTATTGATAAAGCGCGTTTCAGTGTAGAAACAATTAAAGAAAGACAATTTACAGAAGTTGAAATTATTATAGAAAATAGCACATTAACACATTACAAGTTATTCTGAAAATTAAAAAAAAACTTTTGATCATGTAGCTAGATTTTGAGATAATGATCATACTGTGGTCTATACTAATGGCTAATGTACAAAAACACTATTAAAAGCTTAAACCAGTGTTTTTATTTCCCCCCTCAGGCAAAGAGCTGGGGCACGTTCAATATCAAAACGGCACGTTTCCTGGGAACGGTGTGCAACGGCTTGCGTTATGTTTTCATGTTTCCTCTCGTTTGGTGGGTGTGTCTCTCGATTATTGGCTGTGTTCCAGGTGATACTCAATCAGTAGAGACGTGTCTGTAAACCCGTGGTAATTTAAAGGCACTTGCACACACAACAGGATGTCTCCATCCTACCCTTCATAGACTGGCAGCTTTTTCCCTTCCTGTGGCGCGAATATGTTGCTGGGCAGAATTCAGATTCACTGTCCATCACATCAACAGTTTGTGTAGGACAGTCCCTCCAGAAAAACGCAGAGTTTTTTTGTGATTGTTGCGGGCAAAAATCATTGATTATGCGGCACGTTTTCTTAAAAAATGCGATGAAATTGCGGGAACTTGCAAAAATTGCGGGAACTTGCAAAAATTGCGGGAACTTGCAAAAATTGCGGGAACTTGCAAAAACTGCGGTTTGATAAAAAGAGAAAAATAAGTGATCCCCCCCAACACCGTGTTCTCACTAGGCGAAATTACGTCACTTCATAACGTTCCCATGGCAACGGGAAAATGGCTGCCCTTGTGTGAAGTAAACACATAATTTTTCAACTTTCTGCTGAGATATATGTGATTTTTTTGCAACGGAAATGCGGGGATTATGAAATCATGCAAGCCCCGCATATTTTGCGTGGAAATCAGCAATTTATGCGTCGAAAGTGCTGCGTATTTTAAAAAATGCGGCCCCCGCATAAATATGCAGACTTTGGCTGATTATGTATTGAATTCTGCGATCGCATAATCACATTTTTCTGGAGGGACTGGTAGTAAAGACATCCAGACGCTCATTAAACAATGCTTCCAAATGACCCGCGAACAACTGAGGAACTTGTAATACATCTAACCTACATAGTTAATACGTTGCTGCGATGTATAGATTTCCATCATAAGACGTCCAGACGCTCAATAAACGACGCTTCATTATGACCCGCGATCAATTGCAGATGAAGCGATCTTTTGCATACGTTGTGGCGACGTATGTGTGCTTACTGGGATCTTTATCGCTATTAACACTAACACTGTGTTCACCAAAGTACCTTCAGTAGATGGTGATATCCATAAAAACAGGTCCAACAAACATGAGCAGTCACATGGTGAAACAGGTTGGAACCAAGCCAACAGTTTAGACTATCCAGATTATCTAAAGCCTTTAATTAAGAAGTAAAAATGTAAGTGAGCTGATTTTAAATGTCAGTAATGATCCCTCATTGCTCTGGAAAACTACTGTAAGTAGCACACAACGTTCACTTTATCCTGTATAGGCTGCTACAGAATTAAATGATTTTTGCCAAATACATTTAGAAGGAAACATAATTGCTGAATGGCCACCTTCCGGTTTCACACATATTGTGGGACGTTGGTCAGGGCAAAGCCTTTGGGTAAAGCCCAGTGGTGTTTTTTGGCACGGCAAACCGGGCAGGATTTTTTCATGTCACATGGGGGGGCGGCACGAGAACTTGAAAAAAAAAAAATATATATATATCCTCTGCGCCGCAAAGCGGTTTTCTGTTATCTATCATTTCACTGTGTGGGGAGTTGGCAGATCAGCGCCCCCAGCAGCTGCAGGCGCCCAGCTTGCTGAGAGAGGTCAACACCCCTACTTTCACAATGAAATGGACTAGTCCGTAACAGTGCACCGCGGCGCGAAAGATAAACACAAAGTGACAGGAGAACTGGGAAGTTCACAGAGACGGAGCAAGACCAGTCTACACCTTTCTTTTATGTCAATGGTCTAAACGTGAAAATGAAACAAAGTTACCCAAGCGGCTCAAATAAAAGAAAAAAGCAGTAGCAGGACCTTCATCAGCTCCCGTGGCCGATGATGATGGTGGTGGTGTCGGCAGCAGTGGCACCGTGAGGAGGAGACTCAGGAGGAGGGGGACAGAGATGAGGAGTGAGGGACAACCTGCCTGAAGCAGAACTCCCCTTAAAACACTTTGCCCCGTGATAAAACTGAGTGGTGGACAAACTGTTGATGATAACACTACAACAATAAAAGAAGTAGGACAAACTGTTGATGATAACACTACAACAATAAAAGAAGTAGGACAAACTGTTGATGATAACACTACAACAATAAAAGAAGTAGGACAAACTGTTGATGATAACACTACCACAATAAAAGAAGTAGGACAAACTGTTGATGATAACACTACAACAATAAGAAGTAGGCATGCTTTACTCTATGATTGCATTAGTAGTCTAGATAAACGTTGCACATCATTCAAACTTTCTTAACGAGAATTGTAGCGTTTCTATCTGCATTGGCAGACAAAAACTCACGATAGACCTCTTCAAATTATAGCACAGGGCCTCTTGAAATGATTGCTATATATATAGCTTGTTTTATGATTCATTAGGAGTATGTAGTTTTATTGTATTAATAAATGACACTTTGTTGAAGTATTTAATGTGTCAACTCTCACTAATTCTTGCTCACTCATTACATGGCGTTAGTAGTTTTAAGGAGTAGGAGTTGGTATACATATTCAGGGGAGCACAAGGACGGGTACAGCTTTATCAATACTAGTTAAACTGTTGTACAGTTTTATTCCCAACTTGGGGTCTCTGTCATTCTGAACTGGGCGTCATTCAATGTAGAACCGCCCCTGGCAAAGCCAACGACTCTGATACCAGAGAGCAGGATCCAAATCCTGAGACCATGTAGATGTAGGCAACCAAAACAAAGAACATATTGGGACTTTGCAGACACATATTCCAAACGTATTATTAATATGTTTATAAGAAACAAAAAAGCAGGTTGGCATTACATTATTTTCTAAATGTATTCACTGTTGAAAATAAGTAAAATAAATATAATAAAATAAATAAATGTACAGTAGGTACACGTTCCATCCAACACTTTTATATTATGAAATGTAGTGAGCGTAAGCCACACGCTTTTAATACTGATGTGCCAGATGTGCTAACCTGCCACCTCAACTAAATAGCTTTCTAAAAAAAGTTGGATGTAAAGAAGGTGCTATCAGTGGTTGGAGAAAAGACAAAGCCTAAAGGCCTGAGCCTAATGAGCAGCTGTGTGGCCCTCATTAAGAGTGTAGAGCAACCGCTGGTCCTTAATGAGCTTCTTCATTAAGAGCCATTTGGAAGGGAAAGGTCTGTAAGGCAGCCAGGCTCAGCCCCCCAAGCACCTGGGCAGGCTACCCCCATCAAGGGAAACCATTACAAATACACTAACTCACTGGATGACAGGGTACACGTGTTAGACTCAACAGATTAGTCCCTAATTCAATCTCACTTCTCACTGACACATCGCACACTTAGTTTCAAAATTCAGATATCAGTTGTTCAGTGTGATCCTGACAGGCCATGGACCGTTCATTTTAATTCAAGAGAGGATGTGTGCCTTAAGAGCTGATTACCTAAAATAAATGGCCTTTCAGGAAAGTTTGAAGATTAATTCTGGAGGAAACACTCAATACGCATAATGATGGCATTTACTTTTGAGATCCCTTATCTGTAGCCTTGCTGTTTTACAAGGAGTTCAGTATGGTCTGATTTTGTAGTTGATGAGGTATGTTTTTGTTCATCTTTAACTACCCCTCCCACCCATATCCCTTTTAGAGCCCACTAAACTGCTCACCTGTGACTGTTTCATCATGTTCCAGTTCAACAAAAATCAACCAATTACTGGTATTGTGGCTTCAACCTTTATTTTGCTGTCCATCTATCCAGTTGATATGATTCCTCTATTTTGTGGTTAGGACTGAACAAATTACTCCCAACCTATCATCAATACAGTCTTATCTGAGCAGTTTCTCCTGCCTGGATGCTGGTCTGATTTCTTATTTTCGTGCTGCCTTTGGGCCGTAGAGTTGTGAATAGGGTCAAATGAAACCCAATTGGACAAGTTAATCACACCATATCTGTGGTTTATCCCATAGGTTGCAGAGAAAATGCTTACACTTATCAATTCTGTCAGTCGGGGTCACCTTCCAAACCCTGATTATATGCTGCCAAATTCATTGCGCCCCACTGTACCTATGCAATTCTATGCACTCAGCATTCTTCTGTCATTGATTGGCTGCTTGTGACAGTGCTGAAAGTAATGTCGACATTGCCAATGATCAATAAAAAAATGTATGTGTGTAAAACCTAGGAGGCACTGTAATGAAATCAATAGCTGTGCTTGGCTTGTGGCATTAAGATCATTGGCCAGGCTGTTATTTAGTCATTGTTGTCCTACACCAGCAGCATAACCTGGCTACCATAAGAAATCAATGGCAGCATATCGCAGCCAGCATCCCAATTACTGGCAGTGCTGGCGAGGAATCAATGCAGCTTTTCGCCATTACTACCCCTTGTGGGAAATCACAGGACATTTATTTTTCTTGGGGAATCTGCTGCACAAAGGAAGACGCCTGGCTGCTGATATTTAAGATTCATCTGAGGCGCTTAGCTTCCATTTCATTCAGGTGGGACTCCTGCAGCAGAGTGTGAGTAAAACATGGAGAAAACCCCATATCGACATGATATGTGATCATAATGTATTGATCACTGGCAGCAAAATAATCAATTTAAAATAGTAAACTGGTTGCTGCAGAGAAATTAAATGTTACTGAAATAATTTCTCTCCACCTGACAGGCCCACTGCTGGCTTCTACTAACACACACACAGACCAGGCAGGCATTGTCAAACAAGGTTTGTAGGAATGTGTATAACATGATGCATAAGTCTTCCTCTGAGGCATTCTTAATCAATAATAATGATATTAATAACAACTTGCTTCTTAATTGATTTGCTATTTTTTGTAAGTTGAATCATGCAAGAAATAATTTAAATTCTTTTGTGGTTTAACCTATTTTATTTTTGGATTAACAAGATAAAAGTATCTAAGGGATAACAAACTTAAAATAAATATACTCAAATCAATTATAATACCTACAATAATGAACATCATAATAACGCTTTGCACTAGTCGCTGTGCAAAGTTACACACCATGGAAACATCGGCCCTGACTGTGTCTCAAGGAGTTTGAGAATTAAACATAGCTGTAGCATTAGCATGTTAGCATGCCAATGCTACCATCTTTGACACCATCAATAAAGAGTCATCATAACCTATGCTTAATCTCATTTTCACTCCTCATGTGGTTAATGTATCGCCAGTTCATTGTGACTTTTTCCTGTTTTTCTCTTGGCTGGTAGTGAAAGTTCAGTCCCCCATCAACACAGGATGCTTTCAGGCACACTACTGAATGTAGGTCACCTGCATTTTGGCAGCACTGACATTGCCCAACACACAAAAGGAAAATAGACTTAAAGCATAAAAAAAGGCTTTGAGTCGCGATAACACACGTACAGGGTGAGTGAAACACTAGCCTGTGTAGACAGCTCTATTGATTAAAACAAAATGTGTTCTGTCAGATACGCATTAGAGAGACAACTGAAAAACGCAGCTGTAGCAACTCCTGTACAGATGAGCCTTTGCAGCACCGAGTAAAGGAGAAGTGAGAGGAATTGAGAAAACTAACATCATCTGTGAGTGTGTCACCTGTCATTAGCATCATACCTCCACATGTATCAGCATGTCAGATCGTGGAAAACATGCCTTGGGCTGAATAGACACATTATCAACATCCTGCTTTTCTTAAGCAGACGCTGCTCACTCACAACTCCACTCCACATAACAGACTGTGACTCCTCTCCCCAACTGTTCTGTACCCTCCCAGCAAAGTGAGTGCACTGGGCATACTGGGATGTGACAGGGAGAGGGGGCTGCTGAACACGGAGAAATAACAAGCTTGGTCTCTTTATCAGGTGTTTCGCACACTTTTCAAAGCACCTCATGCAGGTAAGACATGATTCTTTGTTTAAGTTCAGACTGACAGTGTTTTAAGCATCTGGCTCTCAAAAAGTGACACATTAGATTAAAGGGAAATGACAGCAAGGTTTGAGACAAAACGGATCTTGACTTTATGCAGCAGAATTTTAGCAACAGTCTGGAGACAGGAGTTCACTGAGATTTGATGGAGGGATGAAGAACAGAGAGGAGAAAGGCTAGCTGCATTGGAAACAGCAGTGGAATACACTTATAAAGTGTATTTTATAATGATGATTTTGGTTATATTTGAAGGAGGATTCAGGGAGTTGCATATACGGTATACTAGTCTATATCCACGACGTTCCAATTTCTGGATTGTTCAGGTGCCACCGGATGTCCCTCTTTTCCGGCCGGATGTCCTTTGTGTTGGTGTTCTAAACTCCGGTGGATTTATGAGTAGGGGTGTCACAATACCAAAAATTCAGTAGTCGGTGCCAATACCAGTAAAATAACACGATTCTCGATGCCGATTTCAGTACCACGGTAAAAAAAAGGATTTTCTAAAATTCCATGTAGGCTACTTTAACTTGAAACATGAACTTCTTTATTAAAATATTTGAAAAATATCAAAATGTCATAACAAGACAGTGTGCAATAGAGCATAAAACAACATAATAAAATGCAATTAATGGGATGGGCATTTTATGTCATTTCAACATTTGTGTACTCACATTGAATTATATAGCTAGAGTACCCGAGTTGGTTACTCGCAAAAACAATTGAGACACAGCCAGTAAAGTGATCCTGACTGGTCCTAGCTAACACCGCCATGCTAACCCTGCTAACTGCTAACGTTAATGGAGAACCAGGCAAGCGGCCACGGCTGTTTACAACGTGTAGTCTGGGGGGGGTCTGTAAATCAGGAATAGAGGACTGTGAGTGAAGTGAGTGAGTGAACATGCTGTTTTTTAGGTTGGGTAGAATCTATCTCCGTTGACTCTCGTTCATTTTTTTTCTGACTGTATCGACTGGAACACTCTGAAGTTGCTAATGGTGCCTACGGTGCTTTAGAAAAATGGGCATCGTCTGTGTTTTGTACCGGAAGGTATCACAAGTATCGGTTCTCGTGACATCCCTATTCATGAGGACTATGGTTAACTGCTCCTCAGATCTCTGCAGGGTCAATCTAGACAGCTAGCTAGACTATCTGTCCAGACTAAAACAACTTTTGAACGTACACATGTTCCACCAAAACAAGTTCCTTCCCGTGGCTATTTAGCAGAGGCACCGTGGCTCTGTCCAGCACCACCCAAGATGATTGTGATTGGTTTTAAGAAATGCCAATAAACCGGGAGCACGTTTTTCTCCCATCCAAAAAATGTTGTGTGCACTAGCTAGACCCTCTGGTTGGTTTGGTTTTAATTGATATTTCGCTGATTTCAATCCAGCTCTGTGTCATCTTCGTGTGGGTAGTGTGTTTAGATGGTGACTTTAGGTGTGTGCCTTTCCTCCGTGGTGCCAGTGCACAGAGTTCTGAGCAGCCAGGGTCTGCTGAAATTAAACCAGATCCAAACTCCGAAAAAGGAACCTTCTCTTTGTGATGCCACAGTGCTAACCATTGGGCCACCATGCTGCTTATTACTCTATGGGGAGATAGTCTCAATACAATAGAGAATGTTCAGTTATAAGGTAACCTTGGTTCTCTGAGTGCAGAGACTATCTCTCCAGGGCTTAGATATCAGCTCGGTTCCAGTCAGTGTTAATCAGTGAACCCATGCATACCTGGACCTTTTATGCCCTGGCATGGGCCAAATAGTGGTGTGTCTTAAAGTGATATTCACATCAACTGACTCCAGTTCACTGTGTGAAGAGATAGTTTCTTTACTCAGAGAACTAAGGTTACTTTGTAACCAGATTTTCTTTTCCTGCAGCAGTTCTAGTTGTCCCACCTCCTGAAATTCTGGGTGAAGGGTCAGTTTGTTTTTATGCAACAGACACAGACTTGCTCCACTTCTGCAGTCACCACAGAACGTAAGTTAAGCTGTTAAACTGTAAATGATACTATATATTTTTGTCATTATATCGATGTATATTGGCTTCTTTAGAGTGTTACATCTTATAGACAGTATTTTATTCTCCACTATAGGTATAAGGCACAAGTACACTCTGATCACACTTTTAGAATGATACTAATGCTACACTCTTGTAGAAGTTTTGAAGAGCTGTGGCAGCTGAAAGTTTAGTCGTTTTGTTTAGGTTATTTCTTTGCAGAAACAGAATGTTAAACTAAATTGCGTCTCTTCCTCTCAGTTGTAAACCAGCTGAGATGGCAGCGCTGATGGAAAATGAGGTATTTATGGCTTTCACCACCTATGCAGCTATTGTCATTGTGAAGATGTTGCTGATGGCGCCCATGACTGCATACTACCGCATGACCAGAGGGGTAGGTAGCAAGCCTTTGCATCTGTTAAAACAAGTCTGATTTACATTAGTTTTATATGATTTTATAGAAGGTCCCAGGGTGTGTTTAGACCAGAATGAAATGTCCTGTTCACAGCCTAACTGAGGCACATGCCAGGTTGCCAGGTTGTAAAAGACTGCCAAGGAAGAAAAACAAAACGTTTCTAAAAGGCAACCAATTAAAAAGGAATCACTTAATTTGATTTATTTAGTATGTTTACTAATCAGTTTTTGCATATTCTCCTCATGTATTTGCATTACGAGATTATAATATGGTACCTTTTTACTTAACTTCTGTTAAGGGTAAACACTGCAGACTTGGAGTCAATGCATGTATTATATATTTTCTATATAATATACATGTGTATGTATTATGTTTAGGCTTTCTCAAATGAGGAAGATGTGGCCCTGAAGCCTGCAGAGGAGAGGAAGAAGCTGCTGAGAACCCATCCAGATGTGGAGCGAGTTCGAAGGTAAAATGATCAACAATACAACAATACAACAATACAATACTCAAACTCAATTCAGTTGTTGCGTTAAAGATGCTGGACCTAAAAACAGAGTCACATTCTAGAAAAGGTTGAGAAATCCTAGTTAAGTTTATTATTAAGAAGCTAAATAATAATGTAATATAATACAAGGGTTAAGACTAGGAAATATTACTGACTAATAATACAAATCATACAGTCATGCGTGCAGCACAGTGCCTCTCATGCTTGGCTCCAGAACCCCTCAAACAAACACTGGATCAGTACTTTGATGGATGGATGGATGGATGGATCTATATATCCATCCATCTAGCTATCTAACTGCTGATCAAGTATATATATATATATATATATATATATATATATATATAGGGATGCACCGATCCACATTTTTTCACTTCCGATCCGATCCCGATACCTGAATTTGGATATCGGCCGATACCGATACTATTCCGATACCAGAGCTGTGTTTGCTTTAATATTATTATTATCATTATTGTTGATTTTATATGATGCTGAAATAAACTCCTCTCAACGGGCAAGTATGATATGGACGTACGTATGCATGTATGTCCCAAAAGGCAACTTGAGGTAAGTATAAGGTCAGAAAAGGAAGTCAGAAAAACAGGAAAAATCTCATTCTGAAAACAGATATGCAACTGTAAGGGTTTCAAATTGACTGTCATGTCAATATTTATTACATTCCCAAAATGTCAAATTCTTGAGTCTTGAAATATAAGAAAAGTGCAAGTGTAAAAATCTCTCTCTCTCACACACACACACACACACACACACACACACACACACACACACACACACACACACACACACACACACACACACACACACTCAATAAAACAGTGTGTGAACAGCGCAAATCAAGCACACTGGCTCTTGTAGCATCAACAAATCAACGTTTTAAAATGTCAAATATCTGAAATACAAGAAAAGTGCAATAACTGTAAACATCTTACACACACACTTAGTTACACACACACACACACACACACACACATACACTTAGTTACACACACACACACACACACACACACACCTCTGTTTTCACGGCTGCGCAGCGGCTGCTCTGAAACAGCGGCCGTCGGGAGACGATCCGGGGTCTCTGGGGGACGCAACAACGGGGAAATGAAACGTCACACGCCAGCGACAACACCCAGACAGACGATTGTGAAAGTCCTGTTTTGTTTTTGCATGTTGCTGTCTTGCTCTGCGGTGTTTCCACTGTGAAGTATTTCCAAACAGCGGACACACAGGATAGCATCGAGCTAGCCACAATGCTGCTCATGCTACTATCCTGCTAGCTGGCTGCAAACTGCGGAATGGACTTCCTGAGCGGGGGCGTGTCTCATAACTCTGTGTCTCATTGAGCCGCGCCTCAGTTCAGGAAATGTACTCCACAGTTTGCAGCCAGCCAGCAGACCAGCCGGCACCGGCAGGAATCACTTTTGGAGCCATTTCAGCAGACAACGTTGAAGTGCAGACATGGCTCGTGGTATCGGAAATCTCCGCAGGTTGGATCGGGAAAATCCGATACCTGAATTTCGCTGGTATCGGTGCCGATACCGATACTGGATCGGATCGGCCCCATCCCTATATATATATATATATATATATATATATATATATATATATATAAAATTGTTATATGGCTTGTTGTACACTTGATTCTAATTGGTCAATCACAGCACTCTACGGTCTGTTAAATCTGTTTAACGGACTGTTGCTAGGTATAACAGACCGTTGCTAAGTATGTTGTCATAGACACTGGCAGAGCATTTTTAAATCAATAAAATCAATTTAACTTGGGTCTTCAGTGAAAAGGTTTGACACTTACTTGTGACTTGCAAACCAGTGACTTGGTCCCACCTCTGGCTAATAGCAACAGTGCTAACGGAGCATTAGTTAGCTCCATGGTTAGCTCAGTCACCTGGCCACCTGATGAGCTGGCTTCAACAGCTCATCAGCGCTTAAGTTAACTGTCCCGACCGAGACACAGGCATCATCAGCAGGTAACCCCCGTATGTATAGCCATGTAAGATGCCGTAATAAGCCAGATAATGTAGAGCCGGTCATTATTGCAAATTAAAACCCCCAACAGGGTGAGGCAGGACGTCTTGAATTAGCCAGAGGGGGTTCAATTCTCAATAATAATAAAATACATGATCCTTTACATTGTATAATCAATGTAAAGAATCCTTATCGGGAAGATTATTAATTTTCAGCTTCAAGACTTTCCATGGACAGTACGGTATGTTGTAAATATGTAAAACAAGTTGTCAACCGATACTGCTAGGAGTTATGTGTTATCTGTTTGTTGTGCAGGTGTCACCAGAATGACCTGGAGAACGTTGTTCCCTTTGTGATGGTCGGCCTGCTCTACGCGCTGACTGGACCCGAGCTTTCTACTGCTCTGCTTCACTTCCGCGTGTTTGCCGGCTCTCGGATCTTCCACACCATCTCGTACGTTGGCGCTCTGCCTCAGCCCAGCAGGGCCCTGTCCTGGACAGCAGGCATGCTGGTCACCTTCTCCATGGCTTACAAGGTGCTTAGCACCGTTCTCCTCCTTTAGAGACAGCATTGGACTCTAATAAAACCTTATCTGTTTTTTACTTATTAACTCTTGCTGCAGCTATCAATGAGCTTTATTATTAAACATCCTTAGCATTTATGCTTTGCATTCCCTGGAACTATTTTCATAGATGGAAAATGTATTTTTAATAAACTTTTCTATCAACGTTGTGTCTGGGTAATGACTTCTCAAGGTAAGGGAATGGAACAAGTGCTAAAACTCAATGCGACTCTGATTCACTTAAGTTCAGGTGTTCAATCTGGCAATGGAGAAGGTCATTTATATACAATGCTTTAAAGGTGAAATCCACCCAGTTACTTCAAACATAACAGTATGTCTTATGCAGTATTCAGACACTTCAAATGAAGCCAGCCAAGATAAGAATTGTGTTAATTTTCACTTTAAAATGGTTGGAGTACAACTGTATTAATATATGTAATGTAATATATACCTGGGGCTAAATTGTTACTTCATTGGCAACACCTAATAGTAATAGTGTTACTTCAGGTCAGGGCAGATTACACAACCCTAGGATGAACGCCAAGAAGTCTGCTCTTTGGAACTGTTTTTGCTGCTCACGATGACTGTGTGAAAAAAACAAGGGAAGATGCACACAACGTCATGTAGGACAACAAGAATAATTGAAATATCTCTACTCTTGCACTTCATTTCACTTTATTCTTTAAGTACTTTGTTGTGCTGGTCCCTGTATAAATATATGGTAAATTATGTGCTGGGCCAAAACCTGTCAGTTGGTCCCCCCTTTGATCCACCTGCAAAGGATATTAGGATAATGTGAGCACAATATAAACCAAAGCTTCAGCATCTAAACACTAGATATTGACACAGATCTTCTCTAATACAGTAATGATGAAGGACATGCTTCAGGATGTGTATGAAACAGTGACTTGTAGTTTTAGGTGTCCATGGGGCCTAGGTTAGGGTTAGGTGTCCTGAGGCCTGTACTACGAATCAAGATCAACATGCCCTGGATTTCTTTCAGTTACCCGGCTTCACTAACCTAACAACCGCGGACCCCGCATCATAAGCTGTGTCATAACGCTGGTTATCAACTAGTTCAGTCAACCCAGGGTTTCCCAATCTAGAGAAGCGAGCGTTCACATAAAAGAGGCGGGGTTTGCACTTCGTGACCAATTGCAAACATCTACCAGAGCCGCATATTTTACATAAGAAGTGCAAACTATAATTCTACATAAATATGAAGAACACAGACACGGTTTACAAGCAAAAAGCAATCCAGTCTCTGCTTCCTAAAACAGGAAGAAAAGCTGGCAAAAAGCTGACGCTGTAAATGTGTAAATTACAACACTTATCAATATAACTTCCCCATCAGTCAGGCACAAGATCTGACCATAATTACACTTGTTCTTATGGGGCGCCGAATGTAAAAGGCTGGTTACACTTTTTTAGATGATAAATTTTCAACATTTAGCTCACTTTCCTCACATTTAGCGCATTTTCCTCACATTTGAGACAGAAATTATATATATTTATATTCGAAATCTAAACAGTTAATTTCTCGCCTAAAACGTTGTCAGAAGTGACTTTAATGATGAATAAGATGGTGAAAATGGTTAAAAATGTCCCGCTGTTGCTCTGCAGGATCGCAGCGCGATTTGAAGCCACTGCAGTGGGCGTGGTTTCCTTGGGGATTTGAATATTTTCTAAATATTTAGCTTTACACTTGGCGACACATTTAGATATAAGATTTAGATTTAAGATTTAGATATATATTTAGATTTAGATTTAGATATAATATTTAGATATATTTAAGATTTAGATTTAAGATTTAGATATATATTTAACATTTAGATATAATATTTAGATATATATTTAAGATTTAGATATAATATTTAGATATATTTAAGATTTAGATTTAACATTTAGATATATATTTAACATTTAGATATAATATTTAGATATATATTTAAGATTTATATTTAGATATAACATTTAGATATATATTTAACATTTAGATTTAACATTTAGATTTAACATTTAGATTTAGATATATTTAGATTTAACATTTAGATATAATATATATATATTAGGGCTGTCAAATGATTAAAATTTTTAATCAAATTAATCAGAATTTTCAGTGGATTAATCATGATTAATCACTATTTGCAATTTCACCTGAATCCTAACCATTTTTTTCTGAAATGCATACCAAAAGATACTAGTGCTGTCAAGCAATTAAAATATTTAATCGCATTAATGTCATAGTTAACTCGCTATTAATCGCACATTTTTATCTATTCTAAATGTCCCTTGATTTCTTTTTGTCCCATTATATTTTCTCATTTTAATTCTCTTATCAGCATGGAAAAGTAGATCGGCTTGCTTTGTGACTGTTTTTTTATTGAAAACAACATTGTCATATAAATTATGTTCAATTTCACACTAACATTCACACTTGGATCTAATAATCTGTCACATAATGTAACGCTGTTACCTCGATGTTCCATTGCAGATAGTACTGCAGATAGTACTGCAGATAGTACTACAGGTAGTACTGCCTCATTTGTTTCTCTCACTGACTGTAGAGTCACTACTCGCTCGCTCTGAAGATAATCGCCGTCACGAGCCTACAAGCTACGCGGCTAGCAAGCTAAAACCGGCCGAGGCTTGTGTCTGTTTTGTTTGCGGTCTGCGAAATTACAAGACCCGCCCTTCAATCACTACTATTGGCCAGGCGTCGAAGGTAACGTAACTCCATTAGTTCAGGTCCTATCCCCTGACCAATCCACTATCCTCACCACTCGCGGTGAAATGCCTAAACCAAACCAATCAGCTGCTTCGTAGGGCGGGACATGGCGTGGCCATAGACAGTTAAAGAAGTGGACTAACAGATCCCGTTGCTCTCTCTATGCGTTACTCGTGCGTTAAAAAAATTATCGGCATTAAAATGGGTTTGCGTTAACGCCGTTAATAACGCGTTAAACTGACAGCCCTAATATATATATATATATATATATATATATATATATATATATATATATATATATATATATATATATATATATAATTTCTGTCTCAAATGTGAGGAAAGTGAGCTAAATGTTGAAAATTTATCAGCTAAAAAAGTGTAACCAGCCTTTTACATTCGGCGCCTCATATGTCCTTTGCATAAACTGTCGTTGCTTTAGTCTATTATTTCAGTTGCAACCCTGGCAGTTGGAAGCGATCATGGGAGCAAATAAAAAATATAAAAACATAATTCAAACCGATGCGTCGCATTGGCAACACACGGCTCAAGAAGTTTTCATAAAAAGATCCATCAGGGAATGTTAACGGGGTTGTCGGTCTCTAAATGTTTTAACTTTTAAGAGCGCACCTCTCTCTCTCTCTCTCTCTCTCTCTCTCTCTCTCTCTCTCTCTCTCTCTCTCTCTCTCTCGCACACTGAGCTTTTTCTTTTTTTTCTTCTTTTTACTCACTGAACTCCACCCATTCAGTCAATGGATCTTCTAAGAACGGTGACGCCGTTATCAATGGAGTATTGATTGGTCAGTAGGCGGTGCTTTTACACCGGTTGATCTCTGATCTCCAACATAACCTGCTCCCGACCAGGTTAGGTGTTCAGCATGAGTTACCATGGCGATTGAACCCGATAACAACTGATCCACGTGATACAGAAAATCCTGGGTTGAATCTGAAGTTAGCTCACTAACGCTAAATCCTGCTTCGTAGTACAGGCCTCAGGTCATCTAGCCTGGCATCGTCTGCTTTTAGACATTGACCATTATATCTAATAGCATAATGCAGATCACAGGTCAGCTTTCTTTCTGTCAGGTTAGTAATTGAAATATTTAAAGTATGATGTAACTGAGATGATATGTTACACTGATATGTTTGAGATCATAGTAGCATTAAATATGTATTTCTGTTGTTCTCCAGTGATTTCTAACAGAGAGACTTTTCTCCCCAGGAAAATGCCCCCAGAAGTTGTTTGTTCAAGAGCAGTTACTATCAATCTTTACGTTTGGTGGCGCCGTCCAGTGGCCGTAGTAGTTATGACAGGTGCAAAGCAGGAAGTCGTTTTTTTTTATTATTATTTTTTGGGACATTTTGTCCTTTATTTGACAGCTAAAGACAGAAAAGGGGAGAGAGAGGGACTGGCATGCAACAAAGTGCTGTGGGTCGGACTCAAACCCGGGCCACTGCAGTGAGGACTGAGCCTTGGTACATACCATGCCACAACGGCGTTTTGCTGCGTCAAGCTTTTTTTTTTGTTAACCTTACGGAACAAACAGAACAAATGGAACTGCATCACGTTCTGCTTCACATGCGTAACCAAAAGTGAAATAACATAAAAAGATTAGCGGATTTTAACCCAAACCACAAGCTTTTTCTACAGTTGATTTAGTGCCTAATGCTCCATTGTTTTACATGTTTATTACTGTACTTCTTGTAAGGGGACCTTGATTATTAGTATTAGTTTAGTGACAACTGAAAAATAAACATTTGTTGACATTTCTTCTCGTTGGTAATTGCAATGTTAACCAAATAAATGCAAAAAAACAAACACTAAGGGGGATTTTCATTTATTAACAGAAATAATTTCTCTTGGACAATAATAGCACAGAAAAGAAAACATTTCCCCTGTAGACACCACATCCGCACGTCAGCAGCTCAAACAATTGTAATATTTTCTTTCTGGAAATAAAACTGCTTGTTGTCTTGTCCTCTTATTTCTTCCTGATATGAAACACAACGTTTTAAAAAATTACATTACATTTGTAATATTTTCTTTCTGCTGGAGCTGCTGCCCCCGCGACACGACCCCGGATAAGCGGACGAAGATGGATGAAGATGGATGGATATTTTCTTTCTGGGAATAAAACTGCTTGTTGTCTTGTTCTTTTATTTCTTCCTGATATGAAAGACAACGTTTTAAAAAGCTACACTGTAAGAACACAATCCGCAGAAAAATGGATAATGTCCTGGCAGAAAATGACCAGTACGTTTTCCGTTAAGTTTACGGACATTTCTGTTAATCCAAAAACAGAAAATTCTGTAGATTTCTGTATCCTCTATACATTTAGACAGACCTTTCTTTTCATCCAAACATCAAAATATGGAAAAACACCTGTAAAATATCATTACATCTTTCTATGGACTTTTCTAACAGTATATTGGTACTTTTTAGTATTATACTATTATTGGAAATTGCCGTATCATTTATTTGATATCCTGTGATTTAAACGGAATAGGGAATAGCCTTGTGTTGCCATTAAGAGTAATTCTCTACATTTGATTTAAAGTTTTTAATTATAGCAGACTGAAAAACCAATGTGTGAGTTTTATTTTATCTGTACTTTTAATAACATTATAATAATACATTTTGGGGTTCATTATTCATTTCCTTTATTGACTAAAACACAGATAAAAAGAATCCTATTTTGATTCCCTCAGCAGCTGATGTCAGAATGAATAATGTGTAATAATGTGCTGCGAACTGATAAAACAAACACGCAATGAAGACACGTGAGGAGCTAGACATTGAGAGATATTAAAGATCTGTTTCTAAAATCCATAGTTTATGTTTCACACTAGACGTGTGATAATTACTATGCTACATTCAGAGGAGCAGGAGTACATTCAGACATATTGCTGTTGTATTTGTGGCAGACAGAACAGAGCAGAACTGACTGTGAGGCGTTGGAAGCGTGCGTGTCCTCCACCAGAGGGAGGCATTTTAAAAGTCAACGGAGTTGCTCCTCATTAGGACTCATTTATGGACCAGGTGCAGCTCATAAAAGCGCTTCAGCTCAAACAATTAACTTCATTTGCTGTGCTGCAAACATTCCCCTGCATACCCCACAATGCAGCTTTTATTTCATTTCCAACTGAGCACAAACACACAAACATTATTACGCAACGACTAAACGCAAGGAACAACAACAGCTTTAATCCAATTTGTTAACATTTGTACAGAATAATTGTCATCTGCAGATTCCCACTTGTGTTTGCTCTTAGGAAGAAGAGTGTACCGACTTGTTTGGATGTGTCAGCTGCTGATATGATGAATGGCTCACGCTACACATGAAGGTGACTGGCTTCTACACGGAGCAGTGAAACCCATGGGTGGGCACTGTAAATAATAGAGGGAAATTACCATGAAGGCTTTGGGCGGTTGCTCGTCTGCATTGGGTCCTGTCCCTGTATAAGTACAATAGTTTTATGGGAGCTCATTTGTTGGGGACCCTTGGCCCTCCAGGGTCTCTCATTCCTCAGACAAGCCAAGCATTTCACAGCTCCACCTTCTATAACTAACAAGCACAGACACACCCAGCACGCCTGACTCAGGCTGCATGTACTGTAGGCTGGACTCTGTCTGCAACATCTCACATCAATTACACTATGCACATATGCAACTGTTTCGCATTAGCACAATATATTTTAGACATTCTGCCTGGATTGTGTTTTTTTCTCAAAATGTCAGCATATTAATATTGAATCTATCTGCAGAAGGTTTGCTGTTACACTTTTCAGTTGGATATTCTGTCCATATACAGAAGTATGATTCAGATTTGGCTGAGGTTAGACAACTAAAGCACTTGGTTAAGATTAAGGAAATAAGTTAGGGTAAATAGCAAATGTGTCAACACCGACTTGTAGCAGACAGGACGTGAACCATGAAATACTCGGGTACCACAAGAGTTCATGTTACATTTATTTGAATCAGCTGCTTATTTCCACAAGAGTTGCGCGACCATCTGCACAGGGGGTCCACAAATCCACTCCACTGTCATGCTGCTGTCCACCTCCACCTCTGTTCTGGAGTATATCAGGGCTCTTCTACTCATCCACTGCCTGGTCTCCACACCCTTTCTCTGTGTTGCTCTAGAACATCACACTATTTCCTGTTTCATCCCTGAGTCATTTAGGAGGCAAGCTTGCTATCTGTATAGATCAACCCTGTCTTCTAATAATGTTCATACAGGCTACAACTAATTATAAATGGCAACAATTTATATACTATGCATATCTGCTAAATGTTCACTGCCAAAGTGTTTTCTTAGTTTTCCTACAATATCCTAGCCTGGAAATCCCGACCCAAATCCGAAAGATTAAGGGTCTGGCACTGAGTAATGAAAATGGCCCAACTCGAGGGGCGGCACCAAGCATGCATTTGAAAATCTCACTGCACGCAACTGGATAACACTACGACCAATCACAACAATACACTGGGTGACGTATCCAGAGCCCCAGATGCTTAGCTACCAGTAGAGCTAACTGGTAGATTAAACTGTGGTCATCTGTTTAGCTCGCCTCTGGCCCGCCTATATCAGATACACCGATGTGATTGGTGCAGCACGGCTACAAGGGCATAGTTAATGATCATCATTACTCAATGCCAGAGTGACTCGCTGAGCAAATTCAAACTGTGCTCTTGCGAGAACTCTGGATTTCCAGGGTAACAATATCCACTCTGGGCAAATAAAGCCTGAGGTTGTTAATGTTCTGTTTAGGGCATTTAAAGCATGTGCTTAAAGATCCCATATTATGCTCATTTTCAGGTTCATAATTGTATTTTAAGGTTGACTAGTAACCTAAAGCTAACAACGGTGTGGTTTACACTCCACCATCCACCACAACCTTCTCCCTGCAATCCCTGCATAAGGATATGAACATTCTTTTGGCTGCAATGTATTTCTTCCAAAACCCATTTCAGAAAGCTAATTTACAGTGCATTACATATTTTGTTAGAGACAGGGTTACTATGGGTACACACAGTATGTGCATGTATGTCTCTGTACTGAGGATATTCATGTGTGACAGCCTGATTAGATACAGTAGTGTCTCCAGTTGAAGATGTTCCCTCTGTATGCATCTGTTGGCTTTGCTTTGTGTCTGTGTCTAGCTGTCATCCACATGCCTAAGATCTGTCCTGAGCCTCATTGTTCAGCTGGTTAACTATACAGCCGCTTCATTAGGCACAACTTCAAAGTCACACTCCACACCGGTGCTGAGGTGGGCCAGATATTTATATCGTACAACGGCACCCAAGGTCCTGAAAAATTAATGAATAGTTAGGCGGAATCCAACGCACGGCTGGCGGAGAAAATTATCAATCAATTGGGTAACACCAGGTGGACATTTTGAGATTCTTTACTTCTCAACATTGGAAGACATTGTGCCGTAGAATGAGATACAGCATACTATCCTACTGAATATTTTCAGCAGTAACGACTTACAGTAAGCTTGCTGGAGTAATCTAATTAATTACTTTTCCCATTGTTGCAACGCCGTTATCGTTACTGAGAATGTAAAGTGGTGCGTTACTACAATTTGGTTGAATGAAGCGCGAGGTGTCGGCTTTGGCTACAAAAATCAGCTGCCTGGAGAGAGCGGGGGGGGGGGGGGGGGGGGGGGTGATGACACCGTAGCAAATGCGATGATGATTGGCTGGGTGGGCGGATGCCCTGCTCACGCTGTCTCACTGCACGCTCTGACTACCTCTAAACACAAGACAGCGACAATGGCGACGAGCCAGGGAAATTCAAAGGTAGCGTCCTTGAACTGGAAGTACCGGCACTACTTCTCGCTCATTGAAATTAAAGACAAGGATGTTGATGTACCATGCAAGCAACTCAAATCTTATCAACACATGCTAACACGACACTTATTGCTGCTGCTAACCCAACCCCATAATAACCCCATAATAACCCCGAGCCCAAATACAGCTAGCGTGAGCTCCAGCGAGGAGACGGAGCCACTCTGTTAAAACAAGCAACGGTCGATTTTTCGGGTCAGCAACAGGTGACCAAGGCCGAGCTGAACACATTGATTGCAATTTTATTTCTATGCATATCATATGGAAGACTGCAATCTATTGAGTTCAAATAAATACCAAATGTTCTAAAATACTGTATATAGTGTTTTTATTCTTCAGTTAATATAAACATCTTTGACGTTAAAGATGTTATAGAACGTAATAGCGTTATAGAACATAAAAAATAACGTCACAGTTACTTTGCTGAGTAATTACTTTTACAATGTGGTAACTGAGTTACTAACTCAATTACTTTTTGGGAGAAGTAATTTGTAACTGTAACTAATTATTTTTTTAAAGTAAGATGACCAACACTGTGTACTATAGCAGCATTGTCTCACACACCGTGATGTTGGATTGTGCACTTGGCCAATGTTTTTTGTGAGCCTTTTTACAAAATAATTTTGGCGGCATTGATTATGACTTTCCGTGTGTTTTATGGTGTGTATCGGTAGTTAAACTGTGATCTTCGATCTTCCAATATAACCCTCTCTTATGTGTGTGTGTGTGTGTGTGTGTGTGTGTGTGTGTGTGTGTGTGTGTGTGTGTGTGTGTGTGTGTGTGTGTGTGTGAGTGTGTGTGTGTGTGTGTGTGTGTGTGTGTCAGTCGTCGCTGTTAATTTCCTATGATGCTGACATGCGGTTGATTACTTTTTCCAAATCTGTATATCAAGTCATGGTTATTTCAGGTTTATCATGGGGGCGGGGCATTCAACTATTTTGACCACCCATTGGCAGAAACATAGATCATCGCCTATGGATTCAACCCCTCAGTATCATATACATTATCAACCTTCTGGTAGAATAGAGCAGGCTGTGTACAACAATTTGGTTTCTGAATTAATTTCTTGGGGGAGATATTGTCTGAAAGTGTTCACAGGGCTTACTTTGAGCCGGAACACGCCGGAACATATTCCGGCACCTCCGACGTTGGATCCGGAACCTTTTGAAAAAAATAAATTACTGTTTGTGTAGTGTTCAATGTGGTTATCTGTCTTGTTAGTCTTTATTCCCCATTGAAGTTCCACAAAAATCTTGTGTTTGCATTTTCAATGAGGTGAATTTTCAGGGTAAGACAGAGAGACAGAGGGAGGGGAGGCACTTCAACAGCACGGCGCTGCACTTCAAGTGACACAAGTGTGTGTGCTGGTTGAGACTGCTGTTATAGCCTCATTTCACTCAGGGGAAAAATGTCAAAAAGACAACAAAGTTTGCTTAACTCTTTCAAATACGGTGGCCAGTCGGATCCCAAACAAGCAAAAATCGTTTCTGCCGATAAAGAATGTGGAGACCACGGTGGGTTTTTTGGTTAATTTAATAGTCCGATGGGTAATTGCTGCTTGTGAAAACGATTGTTGCAGTGTACTTTTTTTTATACATTTTGCACCGATGTAGTGCATGTTCTGAAAGTAAAATAAACATTGCCCTGATGTACACACAGCATTGTTTAGGTTTTTTTAGTCAGAGAAGCTGTAGGCAGTGTAATTTTTTTTTTTTTCCCGTTACCTCCAACCCCCGTTTTGAGTCGCCGGATCCACCCCCCCTCTGCACTCCGGGACCTCCCACTTTACAAATGAAGCACTGCTCTTATCCCCATTTGAACGATTATACACTCAATAGACACATGGGGAGCAGGGTGGGCTAATTTTAAAGTGTTGCTGCAGGTTGAATTTTTTGTCTGCTAGTTGTGTAGACAATAACACAGAACTAAATACACAAGGTAAGGAGGGTAGGAACGAGGGACAGGTGACATGAGGGCTGACGAACAGTTGGAACACTTCAGGGTGGGGCAGACAATCACAAAGGTGGGAAAACACAAGGCAGGAAGTAAAACAAGACCCAGGAGAAACAGAGAGACTACAAAATAAAACAGGAAACTGAACAAAACCCAGGATCACAATAGTGGCATTTCAGTACCTTTTGGTTGGAAAACATAATAAAGGAAAGTCTGTGTAGTGTTTCCTGTTTTATTTTGTAGTATCTGTTGTCCTCCCTAGTCTTGTCTAGTTGTGTTTTCCCGCCTTAGTGATTGTCTGCCCAGCCCTGATGTGTTTCACCTGTTGTATCACCTGTCCCTTGTTTGTGCTCATCACCCAGTGTATTTAGTCTCTGTGTTTTCCTTGTCTTGTGTGGGATCATTTCATTCTGTTTGCTGTGAGTACTGGTTTGCGTGTTCGTGTGTGGAGTCTACCCCGTTGTCTCTGTGTTTCCAGTTTGGATATCCTGTTCTTTTGTTTATCTGCATACTGGAATGACTTTTGCCTGCTGCTTTCAGGACTCCTTTTGTTGGTTTGAACTTTGTTTTCTTAAATAAATCCTCAAGCAACGGAACTTCCGCCTGCTCTCTCTGCATTTGGGTCCAAGCCTCGCAGCCACCCTGACAAAGTAAATGTTAATGTGTTACGGACAAAATGTAATGATTGGTGCACATAAATGAAAGTAAAATGACTGTTATAAATCTACATATCAGATACTGTTTTGCAAAGGCTGTACTCAAAATACTGGAAAACACAGCAGGGTGAGATCTCACAGACCGCTCCCCGATATGTGAAATACCGGGCTTTCCATGGCCACATGCACTACAGTAACATACACTACAGTAACATGCACCACAGTAACATGCACTACAGTAATGTCGTTTTTCCATTACATTACACCACAAACATAAAACCTATTTTTATTTTACAAAAAAAAGCCATAAGGATAGTCAATCATTCACCGTACAATGAACCAACCAACTCAATATTCTGCAAATTTAAAGCAATAAAAAATTTCGATCTAGTTAGTTTAAATACTGTTGTATTTATGTTCAAAGTATATAGGCAATTATTGCCTGAAAATATACTATGTTTGTTTGAAAAAAGGGAACTGAAATATAACTTAAGAGGAGAGAACATATTTAAAAAACAAATGGTCCGAACAAACTTTAAAATGAACACCATTTCGGTTAAAGGAGTCGACTTGTGGAATGGTCTCACCGATGATCTTAAGAGGAGCAATTCCATTCATTACTTTAAAAAACAGTATAAAATATTAATTTTTGACAAATATATGGATGGTTAAGAAAAATTGTCTAAGATAAGTTTATAATTGTTGCGCATAAATTGAAATAACACAAGTTCAATCAAACTTTTGTAATTATGTGCATATGTGTTTATGTATGTATATATATGTGTAAGTATATGAGTATATATGTAGCATGTATATATATGTATGTGTGTATGTATACATATGTGTATATTGTTTGTTTAAATTTCGATGGGTAGATGTTGTTTTCTAAATAGGGTAGGCGTAATAAGCCATGGCTTCAGCCTACACCTTTTCGGTTACCCCTTTTGTTTGTAATGAATTTTTTGTACATACATTTTGTTCTACATTTAGTAACCGAATAAACCTACCTATACCTATACCTATGGTACCTGCTCGACTCTACTCGCCTCGACTCAACGCACTGTGTCCGTTTTCCATTGATTTTAGGTTAAAGGTGTGTTGTTGTTTCCACAGCCAGAAGACACATTTTGTTTCAAATGAACTGGAGGCAGCACAAAAAAAACACAGCTGGCTAAACTATTTATTTTGTAATGGAAAACCAAAAAAGGCAAGTAGAGTCGAGACGAGTCCAGCAGGTACCATGTAGCCTAATGGAAAAGCGCCATAACATGCACTACAGTAACATGCACTACAGTAACATGCACTACAGTAACATACACTACAGTAACATGTACTACAGTAACATGCACTACAGTAACATGTACTACAGTAACATGCACTACAGTAACATGCACTACAGTAACATGTACTACAGTAACATGCACTACAGTAACATATACTACAGTAACATGTACCACAGTAACATGCACTACAGTAACATGCACTACAGTAACATGTACTACAGTAACATGCACTACAGTAACATGCACTACAGTAACATGTACTACAGTAACATGCACTACAGTAACATATACTACAGTAACATGTACCACAGTAACATGCACTACAGTAACATGTACTACAGTAACATGCACTACAGTAACATGCACTACAGTAACATGTACCACAGTAACATGCACTACAGTAACATGTACTACAGTAACATGCACTACAGTAACATGTACCACAGTAACATGCACTACAGTAACATGCACTACAGTAACATGCACTACAGTAACATGTACCACAGTAACATGCACTACAGTAACATGTACCACAGTAACATGCACTACAGTAACATGTACCACAGTAACATGCACTACAGTAACATGCACTACAGTAACATGCACTACAGTAACATGTACCACAGTAACATGCACTACAGTAACATGCACTACAGTAACATGCACTACAGTAACATGTACCACAGTAACATGCACTACAGTAACATGCACTACAGTAACATGTACCACAGTAACATGTACTACAGTAACATACACTACAGTAACATGTACTACAGTAACATGTACCACAGTAACATGTACTACAGTAACATGTACTACAGTAACATGCACTACAGTAACATGCACTACAGTAACATGTACCACAGTAACATGCACTACAGTAACATGCACTACAGTAACATGTACCACAGTAACATGCACTACAGTAACATGTACTACAGTAACATGCACTACAGTAACATATACTACAGTAACATGTACCACAGTAACATGCACTACAGTAACATGCACTACAGTAACATGCACTACAGTAACATGCACTACAGTAACATGTACCACAGTAACATGCACTACAGTAACATACACTACAGTAACATACACTACAGTAACATGTACTACAGTAACATGTACCACAGTAACATGCACTACAGTAACATGCACTACAGTAACATGTACTACAGTAACATGTACCACAGTAACATGTACCACAGTAACATGCACTACAGTAACATGTAGGCTACTACAGTAACATGTACCACAGTAACATACACTACAGTAACATGTACAACAGTAACATACACTACAGTAACATGTACTACAGTATATGTACTACAGTAACATGTACTACAGTAACATACACTACAGTAACATACACTACAGTAACATGTACCACAGTAACATGTACCACAGTAACATATACTACAGTAACATGCACTACAGTAACATGCACTACAGTAACATGCACTACAGTAACATGTACCACAGTAACATACACTACAGTAACATGCACTACAGTAACATGCACTACAGTAACATGTACCACAGCAACATGCACTACAGTAACATATACTACAGTAACATGTACCACAGTAACATGCACTACAGTAACATACACTACAGTAACATGTACTACAGTAACATGTACCACAGTAACATGCACTACAGTAACATGCACTACAGTAACATGTACCACAGCAACATGCACTACAGTAACATATACTACAGTAACATGTACCACAGTAACATGCACTACAGTAACATACACTACAGTAACATGCACTACAGTAACATGTACCACAGTAACATGCACTACAGTAACATGTACTACAGTAACATGTACCACAGTAACATGCACTACAGTAACATGCACTACAGTAACATACACTACAGTAACATGCACTACAGTAACATACACTACAGTAACATGTACTACAGTAACATACACTACATTAACATGCACTACAGTAACATGCACTACAGTAACATACACTACAGTAACATGTACTACAGTAACATGTACTACAGTAACATGTACTACAGTAACATACACTACAGTAACATGTACCACAGTAACATGCACTACAGTAACATGTACTACAGTAACATGTACCACAGTAACATGCACTACAGTAACATGCACTACAGTAACATGTACTACAGTAACATGTACCACAGTAACATGCACTACAGTAACATGTACTACAGTAACATACACTACAGTAACATGTACCACAGTAACATACACTACAGTAACATACACTACAGTAACATGTACTACAGTAACATACACTACAGTAACATGTACTACAGTAACATACACTACATTAACATGCACTACAGTAACATGCACTACAGTAACATGTACTACAGTAACATACACTACATTAACATGCACTACAGTAACATACACTACAGTAACATGTACTACAGTAACATGTACTACAGTAACATGCACTACAGTAACATGCACTACAGTAACATACACTACAGTAACATGCACTACAGTAACATGTACTACAGTAACATGGACTACAGTAACATGTACTACAGTAACATGCACTACAGTAACATACACCACAGTAACATGCACTACAGTAACATACACTACAGTAACATACACTACAGTAACATGTACTACAGTAACATACACTACAGTAACATACACCACAGTAACATGCACTACAGTAACATACACTACAGTAACATGCACTACAGTAACATGCACTACAGTAACATACACTACAGTAACATGTACTACAGTAACATGTATCACAGTAACATGCACTACAGTAACATGTACTACAGTAACATGCACTACAGTAACATATACTACAGTAACATGTACTACAGTAACATGTATCACAGTAACATGCACTACAGTAACATGTACTACAGTAACACGCACTACAGTAACATATACTACAGTAACATGTACCACAGTAACATGCACTACAGTAACATGCACTACAGTAACATGCACTACAGTAACATGCACTACAGTAACATGTACCACAGTAACATGCACTACAGTAACATACACTACAGTAACATACACTACAATAACATGTACTACAGTAACATACACTACAGTAACATGTACTACAGTAACATGTACCACAGTAACATGCACTACAGTAACATGCACTACAGTAACATGCACTACAGTAACATGTAGGCTACTACAGTAACATGCACTACAGTAACATGTAGGCTACTACAGTAACATGTACCACAGTAACATGTACCACAGTAACATGCACTACAGTAACATGTAGGCTACTACAGTAACATGTACCACAGTAACATACACTACATTAACATGTACAACAGTAACATACACTACAGTAACATGTACTACAGTATATGTACTACAGTAACATGTACTACAGTAACATACACTACAGTAACATACACTACAGTAACATGTACCACAGTAACATGTACCACAGTAACATGTACCACAGTAACATATACTACAGTAACATGCACTACAGTAACATGCACTACAGTAACATGCACTACAGTAACATGTACCACAGTAACATACACTACAGTAACATGCACTACAGTAACATGCACTACAGTAACATGTACCACAGCAACATGCACTACAGTAACATATACTACAGTAACATGTACCACAGTAACATGCACTACAGTAACATACACTACAGTAACATGTACTACAGTAACATGTACCACAGTAACATGCACTACAGTAACATGTACTACAGTAACATGTACCACAGTAACATGCACTACAGTAACATGCACTACAGTAACATACACTACAGTAACATGCACTACAGTAACATACACTACAGTAACATGTACTACAGTAACATACACTACATTAACATGCACTACAGTAACATGCACTACAGTAACATACACTACAGTAACATGTACTACAGTAACATGCACTACAGTAACATGTACCACAGCAACATGCACTACAGTAACATATACTACAGTAACATGTACCACAGTAACATGCACTACAGTAACATACACTACAGTAACATGTACTACAGTAACATGTACCACAGTAACATGCACTACAGTAACATGTACTACAGTAACATGTACCACAGTAACATGCACTACAGTAACATGCACTACAGTAACATACACTACAGTAACATGCACTACAGTAACATACACTACAGTAACATGTACTACAGTAACATACACTACATTAACATGCACTACAGTAACATGCACTACAGTAACATACACTACAGTAACATGTACTACAGTAACATGTACTACAGTAACATGTACTACAGTAACATACACTACAGTAACATGTACCACAGTAACATGCACTACAGTAACATGTACTACAGTAACATGTACCACAGTAACATGCACTACAGTAACATGCACTACAGTAACATGTACTACAGTAACATGTACCACAGTAACATGCACTACAGTAACATGTACTACAGTAACATACACTACAGTAACATGTACCACAGTAACATACACTACAGTAACATACACTACAGTAACATGTACTACAGTAACATACACTACAGTAACATGTACTACAGTAACATACACTACATTAACATGCACTACAGTAACATGCACTACAATAACATGTACTACAGTAACATACACTACATTAACATGCACTACAGTAACATACACTACAGTAACATGTACTACAGTAACATGTACTACAGTAACATGTACTACAGTAACATGCACTACAGTAACATGCACTACAGTAACATACACTACAGTAACATGCACTACAGTAACATGTACTACAGTAACATGTACTACAGTAACATACACTACATTAACATGCACTACAGTAACATACACTACAGTAACATACACTACAGTAACATGTACTACAGTAACATGTACTACAGTAACATGTACTACAGTAACATGCACTACAGTAACATGCACTACAGTAACATGCACTACAGTAACATACACCACAGTAACATGCACTACAGTAACATACACTACAGTAACATACACTACAGTAACATGTACTACAGTAACATACACTACAGTAACATGTACTACAGTAACATGTACCACAGTAACATGCACTACAGTAACATGCACTACAGTAACATGCACTACAGTAACATGTACCACAGTAACATGCACTACAGTAACATGCACTACAGTAACATGCACTACAGTAACATACACCACAGTAACATGCACTACAGTAACATACACTACAGTAACATACACTACAGTAACATGTACTACAGTAACATACACTACAGTAACATGTACTACAGTAACATACACTACAGTAACATGTACTACAGTAACATGTACCACAGTAACATGCACTACAGTAACATGTACTACAGTAACATGCACTACAGTAACATACACCACAGTAACATACACTACAGTAACATACACTACAGTAACATGTACTACAGTAACATACACTACAGTAACATGTACTACAGTAACATGCACTACAATAACATGCACTACAGTAACATGTACAACAGTAACATGCACTACAGTAACATGCACTACAGTAACATGCACTACAGTAACATACACCACAGTAACTTGCACTACAGTAACATACACTACAGTAACATGTACTACAGTAACATACACTACAGTAACATGTACTACAGTAACATGTACCACAGTAACATGCACTACAGTAACATGTACTACAGTAACATGTACCACAGTAACATGCACTACAGTAACATGCACTACAGTAACATGCACTACAGTAACATGTACCACAGTAACATGTACCACAGTAACATGTACTACAGTAACATGTAGGCTACTACAGTAACATGTACCACAGTAACATACACTACAGTAACATGTACAACAGTAACATACACTACAGTAACATGTACTACAGTGTATGTACTACAGTAACATGTACTACAGTAACATGTACTACAGTAACATGTAGGCTACTACAGTAACATGTACCACAGTAACATACACTACAGTAACATGTACAACAGTAACATACACTACAGTAACATGTACTACAGTGTATGTACTACAGTAACATGTACTACAGTAACATACACTACAGTAACATACACTACAGTAACATGTACCACAGTAACATGTACCACAGTAACATGTACCACAGTAACATATACTACAGTAACATGCACTACAGTAACATGCACTACAGTAACATGCACTACAGTAACATGTACCACAGTAACATACACTACAGTAACATGCACTACAGTAACATGCACTACAGTAACATGTACCACAGTAACATACACTACAGTAACATGCACTACAGTAACATGCACTACAGTAACATGTACTACAGTAACATGCACTACAGTAACATGTACCACAGTGACATGTACCACAGTAACATGCACTACAGTAACATACACTACAGTAACATGTACTACAGTAACATGTACTACAGTAACATGCACTGCAGTAGCACTACAGTAACATACACTACAGTAACATGCACTACAGTAACATGCACTACAGTAACATGTACTACAGTAACATACACTACAGTAACATGCACTACAGTAACATGTACCACAGTAACATACACTACAGTAACATGTACTACAGTAACATGTACCACAGTAACATACACTACAGTAACATGTACTACAGTAACATGTACCACAGTAACATACACTACAGTAACATGTACTACAGTATATGTACTACAGTAACATGTACTACAGCAGTGGTTCTCAACCTTTTTTGTGCCAGCGCCCCCCTATCCATTATCCAGGTCCCTAACGCCCCCCCCCAAAAAAATATGTAAGCTAATTGCCCCGAATATTAATGATTACGACATTACAACACATGTATTAGTTTCCCAGGTATCAAAAAGCCATGTGAAATTATATATATTTACAGGTTTTTAAAAACAATGCAAACATTTGACATTCAATTTAAATAACAGCAGCCAATCAGAACGACTAGATCTGTAACATTCAAACAATAATTAGGTACAGTATTATCAAAAGGCCTGCTGCATGTCCCTGGTGTGAACCTCAGCACCTTTACAAGATCACTTTAATTTGAACGTCCTTTTTTGTTCATGAAGTTACCTTGGGTGTCATGAAAGGCACTTTAAATAAAATGTATTATTATTATTACAACCACTAACAGCAGCCAATCAGAAACAGCAATTTAACATTCAAATCTATTTTTCATTCAAATCTAAATCTACAGTATAATCGAATTGTTCCAACCGAAAACAAGCTGGCACTTATCAAGGGTTTAAAGCAGGATTACACGCACTGTCTCACACACACACGCACACACACATTTTGGTGATGACAAACGACCCCCCCCCCCCCCCCCCCCCCCCCCCCCCCAAGCAGACACTCCAAGGCCGGACTTTCAAATAAAGAAAATAAAATGAATGTATACCTAATATGCCTATTCTCGTTCAAAATGTTCACTTTCTTACTGAATCAATGCTATTTTTTTACATACAGTACATTAGTGTGAGCAAACTCCTCAAAAACATGGACTCCATAATGATAACTGACTCTTGAACTAGAAAAAGATCTCAGACTAGGAGGCAGGTCACTGAGTGATGGTTAAAGTCTGTGATTAAGGAAACATGGTTGTAGTGTGCAGGAAAATGCTTGCAGAAAGAAAGGCTGTAAAAATGTCACAGTCAAAGAGGCTGAAGGGAAAGTTGACGTGGAAAAGCCTTTAATGATGAATGGACTGATAAGCAGGCTACCATTCATACTGTATGCCTCATCTGCAATGAAATGATGCTGTTGCAAAATAATATAACCAGCATCATCATCAAGAATGAAGAACGGGAAGGTAACGATCACGTCATTCACGTGCATATTAAGTAGCCACATGTATCTGTTTTGGTCTCATAATACATCCATAGATTTACTGCTCCAGTGGAGAGGACGATTCGCTCAGCCAGCAGTTAAGTTTCTAAGAATTTGTCCAAATTTCTAGATTCCCGCCAAGCTAAGCTAAGACTACAACCGACAGCTTTATTTGTTTTAGCTTGTTGGTAAAAATTGGCTATTTGCAGAGTAGAGCTGTGTTTGGTAAAACAGCGCAGTGGACGAGAGCAGACAGCAGATTAAAATATCTCTTTCTACATGTTTATGCCGGTCTATAGGCTACAGGTGAGTGCATTGATAAGTATTGACTTTTTACTCACAAAGGTTTTATCATAACCTACTTGCAGTAACGAGACTAGCGTGAGTTCATCTAGCGTTCCAAGTCAGGTGGTGCGCGTGTTTTAGATGTGTGTGTGCGTTAACGTTAATGCGCAGGCAAGAATCCCGGCATGTGAATAGAGACAGGGGGCTGGGTTTGTGCTCTACCTGTGAAGCGCGTGTCCGCGCTATTCTCCGACAATCACCATTGATACCGTGGCGTGGCGGCAGAAATATAACTGTGGCGGTGCGCCACTTGCAAATCAACGTAGGGGAAACACTGGCTAAATGTTTGCCAAACAACGAACCACAGTCGATATCTCTCACTCGTCACTTTTCTTTCTCTTTCTCCGTGAAATGAAGCTGCCTTCATGTGCAGTAGGAAACGTTGTGTTCTATATAAGATCTGACTAAAAACTGTTACTGTGAAATATAAAGTCTACCTGTGCTACATTGGGGGGTTAAAGAACACCACAGGACGTTGCGGCGATTGCATTTTTTATTTTTTTATCTGAACGCAGCTTCACGTAGTAGGCCTACAGAGCTCATTTAAGACGGTAGCCTACTCTGAGGTCCCATTTTCATGAAGGCAGCACGGAGCTGCGCCAGACAAAGCTGACAGAAGCCCAGAAGAGTAATAATCCACCGTCTCGTCCAGCTGCAGTGCTGTAAACTGGCAGGTTTTAATGTTGCAGACCACTAGTGTTTTTTAGTAGTTTAAAGTGTAAACATGTGTTGTTATTATGAATCTTTGCTTTAAACTAGCTTTCAAACAAACGCCCCCCAAGGGCACCTCAACGCCCCCCTTTCCAAAATATTGCTTCCAGCGCCCCCCATCATCTTCTGAACGCCCCCTGGGGGGCGGTACCGCCCCCGTTGAGAAACACTGTAGGCCTACTACAGTAACATACACTACAGTAACATACACTACAGTAACATGTACCACAGTAACATGTACCACAGTAACATACACTTCAGTAACATGCACTACCGTAACATACACTACAGTAACATGTACTACAGTAACATGTACCACAGTAACATGCACTACAGTAACATGTACCACAGTAACATGTACCACAGTAACATACACTACAGTAACATGTACTACAGTAACATGTACCACAGTAACATACACTACAGTAACATGTACAACAGTAACATACACTACAGTAACATGTACTACAGTATATGTACTACAGTAACATGTACTACAGTAACATACACTACAGTAACATGCACTACAGTAACATGTACCACAGTAACATGTACCACAGTAACATACACTACAGTAACATGCACTACAGTAACATGTACCACAGTAACATGCACTACAGTAACATGCACTACAGTAACATACACTACAGCAGACATGGGGGACTCGAGTCACATGACTTGACTCGAGTTAGACTCGAGTCGCAAATTTTAGGACTTGAGACTTGCTTGATAAACATTCATAAAAGACTCGACTTGACTTTGACTTGATATTCATGACTTGAGACTTGACTTAGACTTGAGTCAAATGACTTGAAATGACTTGATTTTCTGTTTAATAAATATATATTTTTCCCCTCTGATATTGAGGAGGAGTTAACGTTACGATTTTAGTGCTGTTGCATGCGCGGGAACCCGTTGATATGGTGACGGGCCACACGGCGGCAGACCTGCAGTAAACGAGACTGGCTACGGCTGTTATTTAACGTCATGGATTCCTCTGCACCGAAAATAATAAAGTTTGGCTATAAGGTTTACACATCTGACCAGGCAAAGAAGAAACGAACGGCAGTTTGCAAGGTCTGCAGTACAAAAAATTCCGATGTCAACCACCAACACGGCAAATTTCATCAGACACTTCAAATCGGGAAAGATTCAGGTTCCAGTCCCCATATTCAGCTGAACCACTATTTGGATGCTTGTGATGAACAGAACTCCCTTCAGTTTGGGGCCATGAATAAGCGCCCCCCCCCCCCTCCCCCCTCCCCCCTTTGTTCAAGGTGACGGTAAGAACGAATACAACTAGGCACACTGTATACATACACACAACAAACTGCTCTCTCTCTCTCTCTCTCTCTCTCTCTGTCTCTCTCTCTCACACACACACACACACACACACATGCAGACACACACACACACACACTTGCGCAGATTAAGTAGGCTATGTGAATAAAGCTAGGCACACATACACACACAACACACTGCACTCTCACACACACACACCACATGCACACATTCACTCACCAATACACTGACAAATATTAATATATAGCCTACTATTCAATCTCTCCAAATTAGGTGGTGGGATTCAGCTACTCTTAAAGAATATGGTTTTTTTTAGGTTAAATGTGTTTCTGTCCCATAAAAGTGAGGCATGTTTGAAGAATATTATTTGACTTAGAAACCATTATACTTGAATTGTTTGAATTAATTTCATGATTTGAGGCATATTGAACAAATATGTATGTTGATTTTTTTGTTGGCCTAATATCAGTTTTAGGCTGTGCTTTTTTTAATCTTTATACATTTAAACTGTTCAGATATATGAGGCTTGGACGCAATGTCTTTTGAATATTGAGTAGGAAAAAATGCAAATAAAACTCCAGCAGTTATAACCACTGTCTTTAGCTTGTTTAAAAATGGAAACTTTTGTATGACTTGACTTGTGACTTGCTTGACCAAAGCTATGACTTGACTTGCTTGATTGTCACACAAAATGACTTAGACTTGCTTGAGACTTGCCCATCTCTGCACTACAGTAACATACACTACAGTAACATGTACTACAGTAACATACACTACAGTAACATACACTACAGTAACATGTACTACAGTAACATACACTACAGTAACATGTACTAAAGTAACATACACTACAGTAACATGTACTACAGTAACATGTACTACAGTAACATACACTAACATACACACACGGCTGGGCCGGCTATCAAAACAGAGAACAGACACTCAGATTCCAACACACACAGAGGCTGTGTGGCTTCATTCTGTTCAAGAAATGTCCTTTGACTTAATGATTGCCATAGGAACAGAAAAGCACGAGGCATTATGGTAACAACACATTTGTGTACTAACAGGGATTGATAAGGCCTGTGCAGACAGACATCAGCCAAACTACAGATGGGCCAAATAAAAAGAACTGTATAGTGGGACAATTACGCAAAAACAGTCAGGAATGCTATGTTTGAAGTGCCCTTCACTTTGTCATCTTTCTAGAGCGTATGTTCTACAAGACTCAAAACATGGTGAGGATTACTTTATAGTATGCAGTTGGAACATAATGACAGAGATGATATTCTAAATCCTCTGGTTAAATGTAATTTGGTGAAACCCATTTAGGGCAGGCTGAGTTTGGTTAGGGTTAGGTTTTAATGACCTTTGAAAATAAAAACACATCTCAGCCTCTCTGACCTCAAAACCTTTACTTTCCATCGCCACATTTTAACAAGCCAAGACAACCTGTTTCCAGCAGGTCTCCTCCTCTTCATTACTTCCTTGTGGGGAAACGGATTTCTCTCACTTTTACTGCACAGAGCAGCATTTGCATTTTAAGACATCTTACTAATTTATACACACACACACACACACACACACACACACACACACACACACACACACACACACACACACACACACACACACACACACACACACACACACACACACACACACACACACAATCCAGGCTGACCCTTCCAGCCAGCTGACTCCTCTTCATGTGTTTCAGTCAGCGACTGAGCGGGCTGGGGTCAGCACATTGCTTATGCTGATCCTACTGATTGGAGGTGCATTGCAGGTGATTACCATAAGCAATTTAAATGTTATTGATTTAACCTCCCACATGCTGTAATTGAACACAGTGGCCAAGCACCCAACGTTACTCCCCCACCTTTTGATTCTCTTTTTCATTCTATTTCCAAGGTTTTTCTTTCTCTCATTCCCAGCCTTTTTCAGCGCCCTCTTTTTATTATTTCAGTCTGTTTCCCCTCCTTTTTCTGCTCACAACATGTCTCTGTCAGGCTATATCCTCAGGCCAAGAGAAGTGGTGGGAACACCAATAACCAATCAATAGGCAGTCTGTCATGGTAACAATGGACACGTTCAATTAACAACCAGCAGTGGATAATTTACAGTCTCACCACCATTACTTTTCCATTGTGTGTGTGTGTGTGTGTGTGTGTGTGTGTGTGTTGGAGAGGGCTGGGGCGGTGGCACACAAAACTGTGTTTTTTTTATATTCATAAGAATCATTTTCTGATAATTCCACTCTTCAAAAGACCATCATTACTAATCACCAAACTAAACACAAAAGTCCAATTTCTTACTTAATTACAATTTCACTGTTTTTAGATAACAGTGTGATTGTAAATTACAGAGAGGAATTGACAAAAAAGGCCATTCTTTCATTAAAATATTCCTAAATCTGTTAAGTATCTTCCTCATTATACAGAGCCACAATAGAGGACTAGATTCAGCGCTCAGATCAATTAATAAATGGAGAAAACTCCACCTGGGAGACACACTTGTGCATTCTCCATTTTTCATCACGCTCTGTCATTCCTCATGAGGGATCACAATTTCTTGTTTTAATATTTTAGTGTTCTAACTTAAGCTTCAGAATTCTCTCCAGGTAACATACTAGATCATCTTGACATTTCAAAGTACTGAAACCTTTGGAATAAAGTGTTTTTTATTAAATTCTATTAACATAATTTATGCTTGTCAGGTACCCCACCTCAGTGGCAGGCGAGTTGGGGCTGTGGATAGACTCCACCGCCATATTTCATCGTCTGGTCCTCTCAGGTGGAAGACTGAAAGACTAGGTGGCTGCTAGGACACATGTGACACAGTGGTGATGATTAGTGCGGGAGACAAACTGCCCAGCACTCAGTCTCATCATTCACTTCCTGCTTGAGCATGGCATCAACCACAGGGAGTGTCTGAGTAGGATTAATACATAGCTCTTCATTTAGCTATCACTTCAACAAAAGACTGTACAGAAATACACTGTGTTCACTAATCAGTCAAACATCTCTGTTCAAATGACCAGAGAGTCTATATCCACAACGTTCCTCTTCCGGGATTGCTCCGTTGCCGCTGTAAATTCTGACGGATGTTCCTTTTTTATGGCCAGATGTCCGTCCCCTTCCTCTTTCTTTGTGTTGGCGTTCTAACCTCCGGTGGATTTCTGAGGACTCTGGTTAACTGCTCCTCAGATCTCTGCAGGGTAAATCCAGACAGCTAGCTAGACTATCTGTCCAATCTGAGTTTTCTGTTGCACGACTAAAACTACTTTTGAACGTCCACATGTTCCACCAAAACAAGTTCCTTCCCGAGACTATGGGTACGTCCCATAGCACTTAAAATGACACGGGTGAGACATGAGGAAATCATCTGAGGAGAGAGACAACGAGAAAATGTGTTTTAGATGGATGAAACGTCCTTTCCTCTGAAGTGTCACATAAATACGTCAACTGTTTGGGCAGATTTAGCAACTCCTTTAACTGCACAGCTTCCAGGAAGGCTGCTCTCGTGTATCCTCGGCTATAGCTCCTTGGTCATCCCTCCTCGATGACCCCTCCTCGGTCCTCGGGGTAGAAATAAGAGCTTTGAGACGGCCTTCACCAAGGAGGGACAGAACAACTTAGCTCCGCCCAAGACGATTGTGACTGGTTTAAAGAAATGCCAAAAAACCAGAGCATATTTTTGTTTTGGACTAGCCAGATCTTCCTCTGCAGCGTCAGTGTTTGACGAGTTGGAAGTGAGAATGTGTTGGATCTTACTACCAATATTAGCTGCACTGAAATTCACAGTGTTGTTCTGTAAGCTGCTAGCTAACCACTAGCCACCAGGGTGATTAATTGTGCAGCCCTTATGTAACATCTCAATGGTTTGTATATCCAGTTTCTATTTTTGAGTGATATATACATGGCATGGAGAGTCATTTTCTTTCATGTCTTTGTCGACACTATTTCTTTGTTGGGTAGGTGTGTGTCAGCAGCTGGGACCACCATGGGGTCTAACGGGGGGGCTTGTGCCACAGCAGGGGTGGGGGCAGGGGCTTGTTAGACATTCCCAAGTGTCAGGAAAAGCATCACACACTCATCATCAGTCTCATTTCGCCAATTATTTAGAAGGTGCTCAAAGTCCCTAGGTTCCCAGATTAACCCTTACTACATCCAGCTGCCCATTTAACCCAATAAGCATCATTCCACTGGGGCCAGTCTGTAGTCTGTTTTCAGCTGGGCTTAAAGTGCAGCAAACCAATGCTCAGTTTTGCAGAGGTGCAGCATCAACACGTTTCATGCCACCATTGGGTTAACCTGTAAAACATATCTCCACTAGGATATTGACATTGGATAAGAGAGGAGATTACAATTGCCTCATGAATACTTGTCTCTTGTCTTAATTGCTATTCTTTTCAAGTGACATTATCTATGTGTGTGCAAGTTTTGCTTCCTTTTATTGAGTGGAAGTGACAGACGTTCAAAATCCCATCAGCTTGTTCTTGCAATAATTACATGCAAACCTCCTCCCTTCGCTGCAATAAATGAAATTGTATAAGCAATGCCTGTGATTAAAAGGGGCTATATGTAACTTTCAGTTTCTGTTGATTCTAGCGGGCGCTTTGGAAAAAAAGGTAGTGTTTTTACCTCACCTGCTGTCATAAAAATCTTTTCTTTGCAGTGCTGTATCACCCACTGTAGATTACTGAGTTAGCGTTACCAGGAGGTCATATAGTTGCGATGAATGTTTTGCTCAGACAGAAAATTATTTATTTACAATAAGATAATAAGTTACAGATGCATTGTTACATTTCAAGTGTTGCATACGGTAACTTAGGCGGTATCCACACGGAAACGTATTTCAATGCAAACGCACATCTTTTGCATCGTTTGGGCCGACTGTCCACATGAATCCTGTAAACGCACTGCCCGTAAACGCACTTTTTTGAAACCTGGTCCCAGGGTGAATAAAAAAAAAGCCGGCTCACGTTTGGTTTCATATGGACGGCGAAACCGCATACGTGCGTATCGATGATGTCACCCCCACACACCTCGGACTCAAAGCTCCGCCTTCAACCCAGCTGACAGCGCTAGCAGGGACGCAACGCTGCTAGCTCGCTAATCTGTCTGCTTATCAACTCCTTGAACGGATTATAGTAACTTTTAGCACCGCTTATTGTAGAAAGGCTACCGCAAGAACAACGTGTAGCTAGATTATCAAAAAGACATCGGATCATTGATGTTTGTGTGACTGCCGATGTTGATGTTAGCTAGCGTTAGCGCGCTAGCTAGCTAGCGCTAGCTAGCGCGCTAACGCTAGCTCTGCTAGCTGCAATCATGTCCGATAGAATGTAAACAAAGTTTACATTCTTTTTCTAGGTGGCCTCTATATAACGAGCAGTGGTGTAAGTTATTAAAGTCTAGTCCATGGATGTGTTAAGCTAAGAGAACTAGCTAACAGTCATGTTATGAACTTTTATATACTGTCTATGGTTATGAAAGGAAGTCACTGAAGGCTGCTCTTCTTCTTCGTTCCGTTAGTTTCTGTAGCAATAACAGCGCCGCCTACAGGCCTGGCATATGAAGTACCGTGTTGAGTCATTTATAAATGGATTCATGTGTACGTGAATTTTCTTGAACCGAATCCAGGGAAGACGGATGCGTTTTCATCCTAACGTCTTCGTCTGGATGGGGCCTTAGCCTACTTTGGATGTCTCGTGAGCTAAACCGGGTATCACTGTCACTGTGTCACGAGCCAAAGCATTAAGAGTTTGTTGTAGCAACCAACGTAGTAATAACTTAGATTAATATAGTGCATTTCATGAAATCCAAGGACGCTTTACACAAGTAACGTTACAGAGGGACAAGGGACCAGAAAATAGTAGGCCAACACGAACACGGACTAAAAGAAATAAAAACCGGGCGCTAAATGGAAGGGGACGTAATTTAATGTCGGCTATTGACATACAACCACATTGTGCATTGTAAAGTTATTTTATCAACGAAAGAGACATATTAGATACATGAGGGCCAATTTAGGGACGGGTTTGAATCATTTACAATCCCGTAATTGTCTCCAAAAGAAAACCCCCGACCGAGTGTGACTCAGGTTTTCCCCCTTTACTTTCCCTTTTAGCTTTTAGTTGTTCTTGGTTCAATTTCCTTATTTTCTGTGATGGTCCTGCCGCAGTATCAGCCATAACTACAGCAGATACCTTCTAAAATGAATTTAAAATAGAGGTCTATATAAAGAAATCTCCTGCTACCTTTTATCTGGCTGGCTACAACACACCGAAATCTGTGACCAATCAGAATGTGTGCTCTGTAGCACTGTCTATCTGCCGTAAATCATTTAGTGACTTCGCGAAACAATCTGACCAGGGCAAAGGTATTAATAAAAACTGTATAAAAGTATTGTTTGCTGTTACACGTCATTTATGATCATCAGATAAAAATTACGCAGTTTCCGAAAGATTTAAAAGTGACATAGTAACTTTAAAGGTCCAATGTGTAGGAATTTTTCCCATCGTATATCGCAATCAACTCTCTCGCACCACGCAGTTCAAAGTACACATACAGCTACGGTAGCCTTCATGCTTCAAAAAGCCGGTCTCTTGCTCTTTTTAATCTCCTTTTTCTTTGTCTGGTCTTTGTCTGAAATTTGGATTTTGAATATGTGCATGGGCAGAGGCGAAGTGGCAATCTGACTTTTTCCGGTGGGCAAGTAGTGTTTTCAGGCCGCGAGGGCCGGTCTGATCGGCCGCTGCCCGCTCCGGCCGCTGCCCGCTCCGGCCGCTGCCCGCTCCGGCCGCTGCCCGCTCCGACAGCTGCCCACGGGTCAAACTAACCCGTACAGCGGGCCGCAGCAGCCTCTTATTTCCGAACATTAATCTCTCCACCCCCGAGGGACGGTGGTCTACGAACTTTCCCGGTAGATTTTTTGGTCCCACTCCGCCGCTGTGCATGGATGTATTAAGTGGTCCTCCATATTTCCTTCTTCAAACTTTCTGGGGCCGGGAAGCTACGATACCCACATGCAGCATTAGCAGCACCTGTGAGTTTATCACGTGACAGCGAAAACGCGAAAGGCGGAGCAGTATGTCCTGTATGTCCCTTACTGTCTAACGTATTTCAAGATGGAGCATGAATATGGAGCATCTACTGTTGTGTCCTGTTAACGTAATGGGTTTGGTGTTTTGTCTTATTTTGGTAGTCAGTTTTTCTGTTTTGTATTTTGCTCAGTTTCCTGTTTTATTTTGAATATCTGGTTTTCTGTCTCATCTTGTCTTGCTTTACTTCCTGTCTTTTGGTGTTTCCCGCTCTTGTGATTGTCTGTCTTTCACCTGTGCCCCAGCCCTAGTGTCATCTGTTCCCTGTTACCTAATTACTCTGTGTTTCCCATGTCTGTTGTCAGGTCATTGTTTTCTGTTTGGAGTATCTGTGTGTTAAGTCTCTGTGTTCTTGGTTCCTGTACTCCTGAGATCCCTGTTTTGGACTTCCACTTCGTTTGGATTTATTTTACTGCTATTTTTGCTGGACACTTTTTGTTGGGAGGATTTTTTCGTTATTAAATATATTTAAGCTCTATTCTGCCTGCCATCTCTGCATTTGGGTCCTACATTCCCTCAAGCTCATAACAGAATGACCTGACCATTGGATCCAGCAGAGTGGCTTCTTTGTTTGGTGGGTGCCCAGTTTATTTTTTGTTTTTTCCCCTTATCAACTGTTTGCTGCTACCTTGCGGACCTGGGAAAATGGAACCTGCACAGTCTGCATCTGATGAACTTTGTGACTTAATTTGTGACCTTATCGAGCTCAAAGCAATGTGGAAGGATACTGACAGTGATTGCCAGAAGGAGGCTATTCTGTCATTTGCTCGAGTTAAGGTGTCAGAAAAGCCCTGATTGGAGGACTCTATTCCGAACTGAGTTACACGTTTCATTTCCACTCCAGCTCATCAATCTGCTAAGGGGTGGTGTTTTTCAAAGCCTGCCAAGTCCACCAATGCACCTCTTCTAACTCCCGGCCAACCTCAGTGCCAGCAAGCACCCACCAGCCCTCCTGTTGCTCAGCCGGCCAGCATATCGACTACTGGGTTTCTGTCTGTCACCCAGCCTGCTCCTGTGCCTGCTACTCCTAGCCTTGTTGTTTCTCCAACAGGAAGAGAGCCAGAGACTTTTTTGACTGTCTTCCAATATCTTGCTAAGTGTGCTAGATGGGCTGAGGAGTCCAAAGCCGCCAGCTTTCAAGCTGGAAATCAACGGTCCAGTTTGCCTTCCTGCAGCTCCCCTGTACACCTCTTTGTCGGCTCAACTGCAACCTGTTCTGCAGGCATCCCCAACAACAAGCAGTCGTTTGCGGGAACCCGTTTGGCTTTATTTCCTGGGACTCGTGGAGGTCATACACAGAGGAAGGGACAACATGGCTCTCAGTGCCATGCCCTGCATCAACCTCTCTTCGGACCCGTGCTGATCAGTGTTCCTGAGCTCATGTGCAGCCTACCAGAACCTCCGCTGACGTGCAGCCTACCAGAACCTCCACTGACGTCCAGCTGTCCAGAACCTCCGCTGCCGTCTCAGCATCCAGAACCTCCACTGACATCCAGCCTTCCAGAGTCTTTGAGGACCTGCCTTCCAGAGTCTTCGAGGACCTGCCTCCCAGAGTCTATGCTGACCGTTCTCCCAGAGTCTACGCTGACCGTTCTCCCAGAGTCTATGCTGACCGTTCTCCCAGAGTCTATGCTGACCGTTCTCCCAGAGTCTACGCCGGACTCCGCCGCCCCAGTGACTTTGTGGGGTTTCAGCTCCTCAGAGACTTTGCCGTTGGTCAGTGCCCCAGAGACTTTGCTGTTGGTCAGTGTCCCAGGGACTTTGCCTTTGTTCAGCACCCTAGAGACTTTGCCGGTCTCTGGTGTCCCAGGGACTTTGCCTTTGTTCAGCACCTCTGAGAATGTGTCGTTTTCCAGCACTTCAGAGACTGTCATTCCCTGACGACTTAGAGCGTGTGCCATGCGGTATCTCAGAGACTGTGCCGTGTGGTGCCTCAGAGACTTTGCCGTTGGTCAGCGCCCCAGAGACTTTGCTATTGGTCAGCACCCCTGAGACTTTGTCGGTGTCTGGTGCCCCAGTGACTTTGCCAGGTTTCCGCACCCCAGAGACTTTGCCTTTGTCCAGCACCCAGGAGATTGTGCCTTGTTCTGGCATTTCAGAGACTTTGGCTTACCCAGACACCTTAGAGACTGTGCCAAGCGGTGTCTCCGAGAATGTGCCTGATCCCTGCGCCTCAGTGACTATGTCTTTTCTCGGCACATCAGAGACTTTGCCGGTACCCGGCTTCCCAGAGACTCCTGTGCCCAGTATGTTGTCAGCGACCCAGCCGACTTCTGCCCCCTGTGTCCTGTCGGCAGCCAGACCGATTCCTGCTCCCCGTGTTTTGTCGGTGGTCCGGCCAACTTCTGCGCGTGTCATCAACCCAGCTGACCCGTCGCCCGTCATCGGCCCAGCTGACCAGTTGCCTGGCTCCTGCACAGTGGACCCGTCGCCTGTCTCCAGTCCAATTCAATTTCGATTCAATTTCAATTCAATTTTATTTATAGTATCAAATCATAACAGGAGTTATCTCAAGACACTTTACAGATAGAGTAAGTCTAGACCACACTCTATAATTTACAAAAAACCCAACAAATGCCCCAAGAGCAAGCACTCAATGCAACAGTGGCGAGGACAAACTCCCTTTTAGGAAGAAACCTCGGACAGACCCAGGCTCTTGATAGGTGGTGTCTGACGTGCCGTTGGGGTGCATCACAGTATAGTTAATAAAATAGTGGTAGAAATAGTGGTTGTAGTAGCGCAGGGAGCAGCACGGCATAGCAGGGTATTTCAGCAGAACCACGGCAACAGCTGGAACCATGATTTTGGTGCCATCCTAATCCCGGGATTTCATCCTGGGTGAAAAGAAACAGAAAGACTCCGCTAGGTTAGTAACAAGCATTTCTGGGACAGAGAAGCAGGTGGGCCGGGCTAGGCAGATGCTGCAACTCCTCACTCCCTAACTATAACTTTATCAAAGAGGAGAGTCTTAAGTTTACTCTTGAATGTGGTGACAGTATCTGCCACCCAGACCCAGACTGGGAGCTGGTTCCACAGGAGAGGAGCCTGATAGCTAAAGGCTCTGGCTCCCATTCTACTTTTAGAGCTTCGAGGGACCACAAGTAACTCTGTATTCTGGGAGCGCAGTGCTCTAGTGGGACAGTAAGGTACTATGAGCTCTTCAAGATATGATGGTGCTTGACCATTTAGAGCTTTGTAGGTCAGGAGGAGGATTTTAAATTCAATCCTGAATTTTACAGGGAGCCAATGCAGAGAAGCTAATACAGGAGTGATATGATCTCTTTTCTTAGTTCTTGTCAGAACACGAGCTGCAGCATTCTGGATCAGCTGGAGAGTCTTAAGTGACTTGTTTGAGCTTCCTGATAGTAAGGAATTACAATAGTCCAGCCTGGAAGAAACAAATGCATGGACTAGTTTTTCAGCATCGTTCTGAGACAGGATGTTCCTTATTTTGGCAATGTTACGAAGATGAAAATAGGCTGTTCTTGAGGTTTGTTTTAAGTGGGCATTAAAGGATATATCCTGGTCAAAAATAACTTGAAAAGAACTAGATTTTTGACAGTAGTGCTGGAGGCCAGGGCAATACCATCCAAGGTAGCTATATCTTTAGATAGTAAGTTTCGAAGTTGTTTAGATCCCAGAACAATTACCTTAGTTTAGCTTGAGTTTAGCATCAGAAAGTTGTAGGTCATCCATGCTTTTATATCTTTAATACATGCTTGAAGTTTAGCTAACTGACTGATTTCATCTGGTTTGATTGATAAGTATAATTGGGTGTCATCTGCATAACAGTGAAAGTTAATTGAGTGTTTCCTAATAATATTGCCTAGAGGAAGCATATATAAGGAGAATAGAATTGGTCCAAGCACTGAGCCTTATGGAACGCCATGGTTAACTTTAGCGTACTTGGAGGATTTGTCATTAAAATTAACAAATTGAGATCGATCAGAGAAATAGGACTTAAACCAGCTCAGTGCGATTCCTTTAATACCAACTAAGTGTTCCAGTCTCTGTAACAGGATGGTATGGTCAATAGTGTCAAAGGCAGCACTAAGATCTAGTAAGACAAGTATGGAGACAAGTCCTACAAGTCGTTAGTAATTTTCACCAGTGCCGTCTCTGTGCTATGATGCTTTCTAAATCCTGACTGAAAGTCCTCAAATAAACTATTGCTATGTAGGAAATCACATAACTGATTAGCAACTACCTTCTCAAGGATTTTGGAGAGGAAGTGAAGATTAGATATAGGTCTATAGTTGGCTAAGACCTCAGGATCGAGGGTGGGTTTTTTCAGAATAGGTTTTATCACAGCTACTTTAAATGACTGCGGTACATAACCTGTTAATAAGGACATACTAATCATATCTAATAATGAAATGTTAACCAGTGGTAGCGCTTCTTTAAGTAGCCTCGTTGGGATGGGGTCTAAGAGACAGGGACAACCCCAAATCAGAAAAAGTTGGGACAGTATGAAAAACACAAATCAAAAAAGAAAGTAGTGATTTCTAAATGTACTTTGACTTGTATTTCATTGCAGACAATGTGTACACAAAATATTTCATGTTTTGTCCGGTCAAATTAATTTCATTTGTAAATATACATCCTTTCTTGCAATTCAGACCTGCAACACATTCCAAAAAAGGTTGGGACAGGAGCAATTTAGGGCTAGTAATCAGGTAAATTGGTTAAATAATCAGTCCCTCCAGAAAAACGCAGAGTTTTTTCGTGATTGTTGTGGGCAAAAATCCTTGATTATACGTTTTCTTAAAAAATGCGATGGAATATGCGGGATATTTATGCCATTTTATGCGATGAAATTGCGGGAACTTGCAAAAATTGCGGGAACTTGCCAGATGGGAAAAGGGTATTTTACAATAACCAACCAAAACCAAACAATTACCAGCGTCAGTGAAAGCACCGTCTGTGTTTGACATCAGCAGCTGCTGCGCTGCAGAGCAGACTGTTGATATTGTGATGGTTGTGTCCGGTTGGCTGTGAGTTTTTGTTTTCTTTCTTACCTTTTGTGTTTACTTTGTTAGTTTTTCTGTTGGCCCTGCCTCTCTGTGTCTTTTGTGTTTTCCCCCCTCCCTCTCCTGCTCTCTCCAGCCAGCTGACTGCCCACACCTGCCCTTCATCAATATCCACTCTCCCGCCGTACACACCTGCCACTCATCTGCACCAATCAAGCCCTGCTCATAAACCCCGGACCTTCATTCCATCGTCGCTTGATCGTTGCTTCAGTCTCCTGGTGACAAGCTCTACAAGCCTTCTCTGATTCTAACCTGTTTTCCCGTTTTAACCTGTTTGTGTTTTTCCCTGCAGTTATTTCCCGTCACTCCTTTCCTCCTGCCTCCAGTCAGCCGGCTCAGCCATCAAGTCCGCTCCTCTCGGTTCATCTTCCCAGATCGCTCCATTCATCTCCACCGCTCTCCCTGGTGCCTCCACTCCAGTGCTTCCTCTCGGCCTCCCCTCGTTCCCTGCTTCACCCTCGGCCCCGTCTTCTTCCTGGCGTCCGCCTCCCCATTACCCTCTCCTGTTCCAACCTTCCCCCTTGTTATTGTCCTGCCAATAAATCCTTTATTTGTTTCTCCAAGCCTTGCATTTGGGTCCGTTCTGTCCAGCCGTTACAGATATACAGTCACACTTTACACTGTTTAACGTCACCTGTCAGCATGTTAACCGTGTTTAATCACGCTGCTAGCTAACGCTAGGCTAACATTACCTGCTGTCGAGTGTAGTGTAAAGTCAGGCACCGAAATCTTCGTTCTTATTCGGTCTCGTTACTACCGTTTACGTCGGATCCGGGGGCCTATTGGCACCGAGTTTCGGTACCCAACCCTAGATATATGTGACATTTTTGCAACGAAAATGCGGGGAGGTAACTTGCACTTCTGTGATGGCACCATTAATGCTGAAAAGTACATAGAGATTTTGGAGCACAATTTGCTGCCTTCAAGAAGACATCTTTTCCAGGGATGTCCATGCATATTTCAACAAGATAATGCAAAACCACATTCTGCACACATTACAAAGTCCTGGCTGCGGAGGAAGAGGATACGGGTACTTGACTGGCACATTTTGAAGCGCAAAATGCGACAACGAAGACCCCGTACTGTTGCCCACTGACATCCCCACACACCTCGGACTCAAAGCTCCGCCTTCAACCCAGCTGACAGCGCTAGCAGGGACGCAACGCTGCTAGCTCGCTAATCTGTCTGTTTATCAACTCCTTGAACGGATTATAGTAACTTTTAGCACCGCTTATTGTAGAAAGGCTACCGCAAGAAAAACGTGTAGCTAGATTATCAAAAAGACATCGGATCATTGATGTTTGTGTGACTGCCGATGTTGAAAACCTCCTCCTACCAACAGGCCTTTTCAAAAATGTTTCAAATTGTATGTCTTCTGATCTTTTACAGATTGTAAACACGTCTCTACTCTCAGGTATCTTCCCAAAGGCCCTGAAAACTGCAGTCATCAAGCCACTTTTAAAAAAGAACAATCTAGACACGGCACTACTGAGCAACTATAGGCCGATATCTAACCTTCCATTCTTAAGTAAAATCATTGAAAAAGCGTTTTTTCAACAACTCAACATTTTCTTGTCACTAAACAATGGTTTTGATGCCTTCCAGTCGGGTTTTCGACCACACCACAGCACTGAGACAGCTCTTGTTAAAGTATTAAATGATATCCACTTAAACACAGACAGTGGCAAAACTACAGTCTTAGTATTACTTGATCTCAGTGCTGCATTTGACACGGTCGACCATGACATATTACTACACCGATTACAAAACTGGGTTGGCCTTTCTGGCTCAGTCCTAAACTGGTTTAAATCCTATTTAAAGAATAGGGACTACTTTGTATCTATAGGTAATTATACATCTGAGCATAAAAATATGACGTGCGGAGTTCCCCAAGGCTCCGTTCTGGGGCCTCTTCTGTTTAACATCTACATGCTTCCACTGGCTCAGATTATGGAAAACAACAAAATATGTTACCACAGTTATGCGGACGACACACAAATTTACATAACCTTATCGCCAGGAGATTATAGTCCTATACAAACACTGACTAAGTGCATTGAACAAATTAATGACTGGATGTGCCAGAACTGTCTTAAATTAAATGAAGAAAAAACTGAGGTGGTTGTTTTTGGAGCAAAAGAGGAACGATTAAAAGTCAGTGCTCTGCTTCAAACGACAATGTTAAAAACAACAAAGCCTGAAATCTTGGTGTAATTATGGACTCAGACCTGAATTTCAACAGCCACATTAAGACAATTACAAAGTCATCCTATTACCACCTTAAGAATGTATCAAGGGTAAAGGGACTTATGTCTCAGCAGGACTTGGAAAAACTTGTCCATGCTTTTATCTTCAGTAGACTGGACTACTGTAACGGTGTCTTTACAGGTCTCCCTAAAAAATCAATCAGACAGCTGCAGCTGATTCAGAACGCTGCTGCTCGAGTCCTCACTAAGACCAAGAAAGTGGCTCACATCACTCCAGTGCTGAAGTCTTTACACTGTCTTCCTGTGCCTCAGAGAGTTCATTTCAAAATACTTTTGCTAGTTTATAAATCATTAAACGGTTTAGGTCCAAAATACATTTCTGACCTGCTAGTAAACTACGAACCACCCAGACCTCTCAGGTCGTCTGGGACAGGTCTGCTTTCTGTCCCCAGGGTCAGAACTTTTAGCATTTAGTTTCTATGCTCCACATATTTGGAACCAACTTCCAGAAAATTGTAGGTCCGCTGCAACTCTCAGTTCTTTTAAATCAAGGCTGAAGACCTTTCTTTTTGATGTTGCCTTTCGTTAAATAACTATCCATTTCTTATACTTACGTTGCTTATTTTATCTGCTTTTATATAACTGTTTTTAACTGCTCTTTAATGTTTAATTTCTTATACTGCACTGTAACTTTTATTCTTGTATGTTAATTGTCTTCATGTAAAGCACTTTGAATTGCCCTGTTGCTGAAAAGTGCTATACAAATAAAGCTGCCTTGCCTTGCCTCTGTTATATTAAAGCACGACATTGAGTTAAATGCTGTTGGAATATCTTCCTTAAATTTAGCTATAGCACAGTCAGATAGGCATCTAGTGTAGAAGCTTTTATCTGATTTCATGTAGTCGGGTAGTAAGAATTCGAAAGTTATTAAAAAATGGTCTGATAATAAACGATTCTGCGGAAATACTATTAAATCTTCAGTTTCGATGCCGTATGCCAGCACAAGGTCGAGGGTGTGGTTAAAACAGTGAGTGGCCTTATGCACACTCTGACTGAAACCAATTGAATCTAATAGTGAGTTGAAAGCAATACTAAGGCTGTCACTGTCAACATCCATGTGAATATTAAAGTCACCTACAATAAGTACTTTGTCTGATTTTAGGACTAAACATGATAAAAACTCTGAGAATTCAGATACAAATTCAGGATACGGACCTGGAGCTCGGTAAACAACAACAAATATAATTGGTTGTACAGTTTTCCATATTGGATGTTGAAGATTAAGAACTAGGCTTTCGAACGAGTTATAATTTAGTTTAGGTTTAGGATTAATTAACAGGCTTGAATCAAATATGGCTGCAACTCCCCCTCCTTGGCCTGAGCCTCTAGGAATTTGAGTATTATTATGACTGGGAGGAGTGGCTTCATTTAAACTAACATATTCTTCATTTTTTTAGATATGAGAGCGGCTCCGTCCTAAGTGGGATGAATGCCGTCCCTCTTAATCAGACTAGGTTTTCCCCAGAACGTCTTCCAGTTATCTATGTAGCCCACATCAGCGGTTGAAGGATGACATGCGGCTGTATTTTTCAGTATTTGTTTTGATCAGGTCTGACAAGGGTTCAGAGAAAACTACTGAGTCCGACATAGTCTTTGCATATTCACAAAGTGACTCAACATTAAGTTTAGTGATCTCCGATTTACATAATCGGGTATCATTGCCACCTACGTGGAGTATGATCTTACTGTATTTACTGTTATTTTTATTTTTAGCCAGCAGCTTTAGATAAGATTCTATATCGCCCGCTCTGGCCCCAGGGATGCACACAACGGCGGCCGCTGGAGCCGTCATCCTAACGTTTCGCAGTATAGAACTCCTAATAACCAGAATTGGCTTCTCAGTGGTTGTATCAATGAGTGGGGAGAACCTGTTAGAAAGTTGAGGATGCCCCGATTTAGAGTGACCACCGCTATGTGCACCCCCCGGATTACAGTTACTGCTATGCTTCTTTCGGACAGTCACCCACTGCTTAGGGTCTGCCGGGGGACTGCTAGCAGAAGCTACATGTTGGCCCGCACCAGCTACGCTAAGCTGGCTAGCTACGGAAGCATACGACTTTGATTCCATAGTATGGAGCCGTGCTTCAAACTCACTAAGCCTCGCCTCCAGAACAGCGAATAAACTACATTTATTACAAGTGTCATTATCACTAAAGGAGGCAGATGAATAGCTGAACATTTGACACACAGAACAAGAGAGAGCAGGAGATGGAGAGGAATTGGCCATTGCTAATGGCTAAGCTAAAGTAGCTAACAGCGTTTCAATAATCGTGAGATCAGCGAGGCAGTCGTTGTAAGGGAAGATAGCTACAGCTACGTGCTTGAGTGTAACTGGTGTAGTTTAAGTGCAATCCAGGCAAATAACTGCTAAATTAAACAAATGCTTATGCCCTGTTGAAGCGGGCTCTAAGCAGGCAAGGTTTGTTTTTAAATTAATGTAATCCAGGCAAATAGCCGCTAAATTAAACAGATGCTTGCTTATGCCCCGTTTATGCGGGCTCTAAGCAAGCAAGTGTAGCTAGGCCTAGTTAGTTAGCTAGTTTAAGTGCAATCTAGACAAATAACTGCTAAATTAAACAAATTGAGTTTAGCTATGCTTATGCCCCGTTGATGCGGGCTCTAAGCAAGCATGGTTTGTTTTACGTTAATGTAATCCAGGCAAATAGCCGCTAAATTAGACAATAAAGCAGAGTTGAGTAGCTAAGTTTTGTTGGAGCAGCAAACAAGCGACCGTAACACAACACGGAAACACCAGAAATGAGGCAATATGCTTACCGTAAACGTCAGCACGTCCAGTAACAGTTACAGTTGCGTCCAGCTAACTTGTTGCCTGTCTCCAGTCCGGCTGACTCGTCGTCTGGCTCCCCAGCTGACCCTGCGCCTGTCCGGCCTTCAGTAGGGATTCACTTTTACAGACGGCCTTCTAAGAGTCCTCGACGTCCCACTCGGCCGCCCTACCTTCGCTGGCCTACCCGGCCCTCAGAAGGGTTCTGTCTTCGCCGGCCTGTTCGGCCTCCAGAGGGCGTCAGCCGTCGCCGCCGGCCTCCAGAGAGAGTCAGCCATCGCCACCGGCCGCCAGAGGGATTCTGCCTTCGCCGTTGGCCTCCAGAGTGATATCGCCTTCGCCGCTGGCCTTCAGAGGGATGTCGCCTTCGCCGACGGCCTCCAGAAGGGTTTCACCCTCGCTGCCGGTCTTCAGAGGGATATCGCCTTTTGTTGTCCCTCCTCCGGTTCCCCTCCGCCCTCCCTGGGTTGATTTTTACCCCTTGGTTGCTTTTGGACATTTGGGATCTGTCCCTTGGTCAGTTTTTCTGTTTTGTATTTTGCTCAGTTTCCTGTTTTATTTTGAAGATCTGGTTTTCTGTCTCTACTCTGTGTATTTAGTCTCTGTGTTTCCCTTGTCTGTTGTTTGGAGTGTCTGTGAGTTAAGTCTACCCGTTTGGTCTCTGTGTTCTTGGTTCCTGTACTCCTGAGATCCCTGTTTTGGACTTCCACTTCGTTTGGATTTATTTTACTGCTATTTTTGCTGGACACTTTTTGTTGTAAGGATTTTTTTGTTATTAAATATATTTAAGCTCTATTCTGCCTGCCGTCTGCATTTGGGTCCTACATTCCCTCAAGCTCATAACAGTTAATGCTGTTAATCAGTCCCTCCAGAAAAACGCGATTATGCGATCGCAGAATTCAATGCATAATCAGCCAAAGTCCGCATATTTATGCGGGGGCCGCATTTTTTAAAATACGCCGCACTTTCGCCGCATAAATTGCCGATTTCCGCGCAAAATATGCGGGGCTTGCATGATTTCATAATCCCCGCATTTTCGTTGAAAAAAAGTCACAAATATCTCAGCAGAAAGTTGAAAAATGTTGCGTTTACTTCACACAAGAGCAGCCATTTTACCCTGTTGCCATGGGAACGTTATGAAGTGACGTAATTTCACCTACTGAGAACACAGTGTTGGGGAATCACTTTTTTTTCTCTTTTTCATCAAACCGCAGTTTTTGCAAGTTCCCGCAAGTTCCCGCAATTTTTGCAAGTACCCGCATTTTCATCGCATAAAATGGCATAAATATCCCGCATATTCCATCGCATTTTTTAAGAAAACGTGCCGCATAATCAAGGATTTTTGCCCGCAACAATCACAAAAAAACTCTCGTTTTTCTGGAGGGACTGGTTAATGCTGTAGGTGACCACTAGGGGCGCTAGAGTGCGCAATAGGTGATACAAGTAAATGTTATGTACGTAGAAGAAGAAGAAGAATAATAAAGTTACAGAATAGCAGTTATACATGTCTCTCAGCTCGTACTTAAAATACCTTTACAAAACACCACATCTACCCCAGTTCATGCAAATGTGAAATTTCAAGCCAAAAGGAATACTTGGAATTGATTGTGAATGGTTTGTGAATGGGCAACACAGATTTTGATAATAAACAACTAAACACGTTACACACTGGATGCGTACCATTAAGTATTATGAAGCAAACTGCAACCAGGCCATTCAGGCGGCCTGTTTGGAGTTAATGACTTCTGTGGGAGGAAAATCAATAACCTGGAGGGAGGCTAATTAACTCATAATCATTCTGCACCATTTTGTCAAGACATAAATGTTGCCATTATGAGAAGCCATGTTAATAATAGATCAATCTGACCATTTTTATTAAAGAAATAAACGCTTCCTTATCAGCTGCTAGATGTTGCTGTAGAGAATAAGTTTCCATAATGTACCAAGACTGCATTCAAAGCACTTATGTATTCCGAAAGTTAGCAACATATTATCACTATCATTGTCAGCAACTGTCAACAATCCTGTAAAATCGCCTACCAATTACTGCCACGCATTCTGCTTGGAAAGAACTAGAGTTGAGCCGGATACTCGGCTGAAACGAGTATCCGGTACGGATAAAGCACTTTTGCCGAGTACTAGTATTATACGAGTAATACGAGTCAATATCTGTACTCGGATTGAATAAAAATCCTCATTGGGTAGCTGACTGGTTCTGTGTCCTGTGATAGGCTAGAAGTCACAGCACCCTCCCCTCCCGCTCTGCTCACTCACACACAGAACACTGAGAAGAGAACAGCTGTCTCTCTCTCTCTCACGTTCCGCAGCGGAGACGTTCCGCAGCGGAGACGTTCCGCAACAGTTACGCAGCCTGTGGAAATCCTGGGTAAGTCACTCAGGTTCGCAGGTCTTTTCCGTTAACGTTTAGGGTCTCTTCAGCTTCAGGTTGTTTTTTACTTTGGTTTGTAGTACTTACTTATTAACCAGTAGAGTTCTGGTAAACGTGGGGTACGTGGTGCTTGGTAAAATGTGACTCGCGTTGCGTCTCTGCCTGTCGGAAATTTGTTTTCTTTTTTAAACCGTCAGCTGGCTCTAACCAGTTTTTTTACTTCACACACTGAGTGTCTGACACTTTCTTGCTGTATTTTATAAGTCAATGCAGAAAAACAGCGTTGGACTATTTGATCCTTAGAACACAGTCCCCCCCGCCCCCCCTCCTCTCTCTCTCTCTCTCTCTCTCTCTCTCTTACTCACACACACACACACACACACACACACACACACACACACACACACACACACACACACACATACCTGGTGTGGAAATAAAAAAATTAAAAAAGAACCAAAAAAATAAACAAATCACACTGATCATAAAAAAATTAAAAGTTAAAAAAAGAAAGTTATGTTGAGTATGAAAACTCTTGTTCATTACATTTTACTTCATAATTGCAACCACATGTGTTGTATTCATTGTTGATAAACTTGTTCTGTATATAGTTTGTTATCGTGATCAAAACCATTGATCTGAAGCTCAATGATGATGAATAACATACTGGTTAAAGCCCCGCCCATTTCAAGACAACCCGACCCACTTCCGGGTTAAATCCTGTCCACTTCCGGGTTAGGCCCTGCCCAGTCCGAGTACAGATACAGATAATTAATATGGTTAACAGATACAGATACAGATACAGATAATGCTGTAGGCTACTCGCTCATCCCTAGAAAGAACCAATGAAATGCCTTCTCGACCCGCTGCTTGTACTTGACCCTTCCAGTGCGAGCCTGAACAAACACCTGGATGCTGGACAAGACAGCAGAGGTAGACACATCAGTAGCTTCTTATTAATATTATGATTTTGCATTTTCTCAGCAGTGTAGGTGAATTGTTTACTGAATCACTAGATGAAACTGTCTCCACAGTTGACCTGAGGTTACATGTAGGCACATGCTACTAGTTTAGGCATGTAAACGCCTTAGCAAGGACAGTATAAGCGTCACAAACGTGTATTTCAGTTATATTACTGGTGTATCTCTTCAGAGAGAGAGAGAGTGGAAACTGGCCCGGTTTATTAAGTGATTCAAGAATACCCTGGGCAGGACAGCAGTTTATCACAGGTCATACATGTGAGTGACGAAAGAGAGGAAAAAGCTAGCCTCAACAGCTTCAAGGCTCCATGTCACAGACAGAGGTGTCAAAAGTATTCACATTCATTACTCAGGTAGAAGTATAGATACTAGGTTTTAAAAAGACTTCTTTAGAAGTTGAAGTATCAACTCAAGTTTTTTACTCAAGTAAAAGTATTGGTTTCAAAACTACTTAAAGTATAAGAGTAAAAGTAATGTAAGGGGAAAAAAATAATATCAATAGCGAGTTTTGGAAACAATTAGCTTGTGGTACTTGGGTGCGCAGAGCTTGCAGCGCATTTGAAAGAAGTTGTTTTTGCATCCAACCATTTCGAAATATTCTTCCAGGTACGGCCAGAAGGGTCGGCTGGTCTTCCTGGCTACCAACCTCCTCGCTGGTGCTGGTTTGGGACATTTCGCTCCAGTTCTCTTGAGTTTCTGCCACAGACATCTTCGTACTAGGCTACATACGTCTGTTATCTCTACCACAGACATCTTCGTACTAGGCTACATACGTCTGTTATCTCTACCACAGACATCTTCGTACTAGGCTACATACGTCTGTTATCTCTACCACAGACGTCTTCGTACTAGGCTACATACGTCTGTTATCTCTACCACAGACATCTTCGTACTAGACTACATATGTCTGCTATTTCCTTGCTGGAGTGTGATGTGATTTGTGTCATGTGCAGGTGCGATGGATCGCAATAGGGCAATAGGGTGTTGGAATGCTATATGTTTATACTTCTCATCCAGCCACAATCAAATTCACTCTATCCGGATGGTGCGATTAATCTGTATAGGTTGTTTTTTTTGTGTGTGTTTTTTTGAACGATGACAAGCTGGAATAAAAAAAAAAGCTGAACTGAAATAGGAGTAACGAGGCTATTTTTAAAATGTAAGGACTAGAAAGTACAGATAATTGTGTGAAAATGTAAGGAGTAGAAGTAAAAAGTCTGCTGTAAAATAATTACTCCAGTAAAGTATTAGATAACCAAAATTTCTACTTAAGTAAGGTAACAAAGTATTTGTACTTTGTTACTTGACACCTCTGGTCACAGAGACTCCATGTGTTTGGATCTCTACTGAAGGGATGAGCAGCACTCTTCCAAAAGATGTTCCCTCCCTGGTGTTTGGATGATGAGAGCGCTGTCTAACACATCATGTCCCTATAGCTGTGAAGGCCTTAGCATGCGTTTCACTTTATTCTCGAACTCATCAAACCATCCAGTGAGCCTTGTGTCCTGTGGATGATGCCACCACTCCTGTCAGGATATCCTTTTCTGTAATCACAGGACCCTTTCCATTTTGATCCAAAGCCTGGGCCTGCTCACCATATGTAGAATTTGTCACTGAGCATAGGGTTTCGATTGCTTAAGTGAAGCTTAGCGTAATTTCATGCAGGAAGACTTTACAATTTATTCCTAATTGTCTCTTACTACCTAATCAAGTGCCGGAACACCCACTTTCTTTTAGCCAATCAAAAGAGGCCTCCGTTTTCTCCGAGCCAATCACAGCTGGTCTTCCCTGTTTTAAACTGCGGTGTCTCTCTCTCCCTTCTGTCAGCTGTCATTCTATTCTAGATCGACCCTCCTCCTCCCCTCCACCTCCGGTCACCAGCTCTCGTGGCTCCCTGGGCTTCCTTCCTCTTTTCGGCTGGCTCCTCGTTCGGGCTTCCTCACACCACCGCCAGTGTCTAGACTCCATCAGGGGGAGGTCTTCGGCTCCGACCCCTTCTAATATATTATTGTATTAATATATTTGTGATGGAGTCTAATCTCCAAACACCATTCATGTCAAGTTATACTTGTGAATAAATTTTGCGTTTTTGCAACAAAGTCTCTACTGATTGAATTGTATGATGCAGTACACTGGTATGGAAGGTTCTGCATTCGTTTTTCCTCATATATTCTGTTTTCTTTCCATTCATGTAACATGTCTGTATATTGCCTAACAAAAACATTCACCCCTGCAGGCCATTTCGAGTTTCCAGTTAACCCAACCTTCCCAAATGCAGAAATATATACCGTGTTCATAAACCTTTGCCAGGCAGTGTGCTGTGCCTGAGTTTTAAGACTTTTCTTAGAAATAAGTAATGGGTGATGTCATCATTGCAGGTTGCTCAGTGTCTGTGCTACAGTGATGTAACTGATTATTATAGCAGTTTGTGTGATCATTTCAACATTTCTCCAGGCCGAGGAGGCGTAGACAAATCTGCTCCTGGTAGGCAAAGACTGAGTACTGGAGGATGTCGGGGTGTTGGTTGTGTTGCCAGCCCTTTGACAGATCAGATTGTAAGGATGAGTGGGGGAATCTGTCAAGGCAACATCCCTCATACACTGTGGAGATGTCACTGATGCTGCGGGTGGGACGATCTTGGGAAAAACAGAGCTGCTAAAGGTTTGAGCCTGCTGGCAGAACTGGGATCTGGAAACGCAGTACGAGGGAGAGAAAGATGGAGACAAAGCCTAAAACATTACAAACAGATTTATTTGGCCTGTGCGTGGTGTGCTATGGTTTTCACCCTGTGGCACTCCAAATCAATAATTGAACAGATCAAGGATAATAGCTTCTACACACATCATACACCGAGCATGGTGAGGAAAAACTAATTCGGAGGCTAAATAAATGGCTGTTCGTGGTCCTGAGTTGCTCATCACCTGTCCCCTTACTGTAGGATGGATGGAGACGGGTGTCCGTCATACACATGTTAGCTTGTATGCTGGGATTCTGTCAATGCTTTACATGTCCTCCAACACAAAGTACTCATCTCTTTCCTCTCCCACTTCCTGTCACAATAACTCTTAAGGCTGGGCCGGATCCCTCGTCCCACAGATTAGAAAAAGCAACCCAGTCCTGAAGCCTGGTGACATAGCTGCTTTACTGTGGTCGTAATATAATGAGATTGTAAAATACTGGCATTAGGAGGCAGGTACATTTGTGGATCAAGACGGCAATGAAAAAGATATGCTGAGCTGTTCAGGGATGAGGGAACAGAGCTGCTGCTCTCTGGGATGTATATATGCAGGCACAGACTTACAGTTGTCAGGCAGGGGCCTCAGGATGCAGGATTCAGACAAAAAAAAGGGTTTTATTGTACAACGGTGGTACAAAACCAGGCAACAGTTTCCCAAAACACACTGCAAAGGCAGCATCAAAAACAGGCAGTGGTCAAAAAAGGCTGAAACGCTTAAAAACACAAAGACATAAGATGAACCGGCAAAGAACAAACAGCAAAAAAATGAAAAATCTGCCTGCCTATTTGGGAATTTAACATAGGGGTGTACTGACATGTATTTTAAGGAAGAACATTTATTTATTTACGATACATTATTCATTCACAAAAAAATTGGTGTCCTTAAAGGTTGGATTTTTCCTAATTTTTGTAATTAAGGCGAGACACTACAGGTGAATAGGGAATTTTTTTTAACTAGCAGATATCACCATGAAACTCTGCCAGTTGATCACTTACATTAAGATGAGAAAAAACAATGTGCGCCAGTACGGTGCCAACGGTGCTGCCAACGGTGCTCAAATGTCATCTTCTTCTTAGCGCCGCTCTGTTCGGCAGTCAGCGTCTCCGTTAGTTTCAAGCAATCAACCAAAGTCTAATCTAAGATGTATACAAATACCTGAAGCTTTTTTATAATCCCATAATAACACTTCTTGTTTCTTATTTAGCTACGGCATTAAGCTGTATATATACCTAGTTACATGTGTCTGAATTAAATTGCTCCTGCAGAGATAACACAGTGTAAGTCAGGATTACTTCTATGAAAAGTCTTGCATCCTGAGAAAAGAAAAAGGTAAAAAGGTTGGAAAGCAGCACAGACGAGGGCTGTTCCACTAACTGCTTTGATTTCTTTACTTTCCACTAGCCTTGGCAGGAGGAGCACAGGAGCAGATTCATTTTCGACGATGGGATCAATAAAGAGATTTTTGCCCCCTTTTCCTGTCCTCCTGACACAGACGCGTCTAATTTATTGTTTACTTTGCACTTATTGAGTTTTGAACATTGTTAAAGCATACCTTTCAGCTGTTTAATTTCACCTTGCACTAGACCTTCATTCCCCACGAGCATTCTGTCTTTATACATGCTGCTCCCAGTACAGAGGAGGGATGAAGAGAGAGAGAGAGAGAGAGAGAGAGAGAGAGAGAGGGGCAGATGAAGGCACCCACAGGGTGCTAAAAAATCTTCCCTCTGCATTATTTGGTCTCTCCTCCCTCTTCACTGGCTTAGGTGCTCCTGCATGAAATGCTGATGTGGTTACCCCCTCCCTCCCTCCCTCCCCCAGGCCTTTCTTCTCCATCTTTTCCCCGTGGCAATAGATCAGATTTCCTCCAGGGAAATCATTACTTGGCATCATTACCATTCCCAACACTTTTATCTACTACCCCTTGTTTCCTCACTTCACCGCTTGATTAAGTTTAGGGAGGGGAGGAATAGTGTGTGTGTGTGTGTGTGTGTGTGTGTGTGTGTGGAGGGGGGGGGGGGGGGGGGGGGGGGGGTACCTTTTAACGCCAGCCTCAATAAAAAGGTCTTGGAGGAGTTGCTTTGATTGGGGTACTTTGAGGTGTGAATGCTGCCTTATGGGAAAACTCCTTTTCCATCCAAATTTAAAATAAATGTTTCCACTGAGAGCCATGCAAAACTCCTGTTACTGGTGGAGACCAACAGCAGCAGATGTTCCAGGTAAACCTTTATTAGCGATAGTCATGAAGTTAGCAGGATGCTACTAAAGAAACTTCTTACAGCTGAACATAATTCAATTCAATTCAATTTTATTTATAGTATCAAATCATAACAGAGTTATCTCAGGCCACTTTACAGACTCTATAATTTACAAAGACCCAACAATTCAACTAATTCCCCCAAGAGCAAGCACTAGTTGGTTTTATTAAACTGATGTAATATAAACTCAAAACGATCAAACACTTTTACAGTAGTTCTCTGTATTTTCAGTATTAACTCATTAACAAGAATCTCTCTATGCTTTGACATGCTTGGTCGGGTCTCCAGGCGTCATTTTTCCATGTGCAGGGTAAAACCACTTAGGGTTACGGAAAGATCGTGGGTGAGGTTACAAAATGTACACTGAAGTGACACGGCGTGTTAACCTTCCACTTGAAAACAGAACTGGACCAACTAGGCAGACAAAGGCAGGTTTAAATAAAAAGGAGAACTGCAAAATATGGGAAAATGTGTGTTGCTCACAAACCAACTAGCCTAAACTACAGTTTGCAAGCCTAGGGTAGATGTGCATGCCCACAAGAAAAACCCACATCTCTGCTTGTAAGGAGAAATACATGTAGGCCTACTTTTAAACATTATGAAGGAAATATCATGTCACCAACCTTTTCAAGAAGCTGTGAAGGAATGAAAGAGAGAGGCTGTGTTCGCACAGTCAAACAAGTCTGCCAGTGGTGGAAAACTTCGTTTTTTAATTAGTTTTAGTTTTCTGGTAGTTCTTCTAGTTTTACATTAATATGCAGTATGCACGGCTGCATGTAAATGGGAATATAAGTGGAATATTCATTTCATTTAAGATGTGTAAACAGCTTATATGTTTCCAGTTAAGGGCAAAAACCGGACTATTTTGTGTATTTACGTAAACTTAGTCATTGTTGCTATCTGCTTCATGCCATTAATTTCCCGCCTCTGTATTCTGCAACTAGTAATAATAATAATAATAATAATAATAATAATAATAATAATAATAATAATAATATTTGTATAGCACCTTTAAAAACAATAGTTCACAACTTGCTTTGAATGCAAGTCAATGCACATCAAATCAATACACATACCCATATGTACACATTATTGAATATGGGTAGCTCGTCAGATAATATAAGGCGTCTCATTAATAATTCATGGTCTTTCACTGATAGAAAATCCCCAAAAGCTGCTATTTCTCTCAAAAGGCGTTTGATATGGTGGAATGTACAAAATGTTGGAAATGTATGGATTCTGCAGCATTTTTATAAAGTGGATAAAGGTGCTGTATAAGCACCCTGAGGCTGCGGTGCAAACTAATGGGTACATTTTGAAATATTCTGCTCTTGGAAGGGGAACAAGACAGGGCTCACCTCTTGCTCCTTTGCCGTTTTGTTTAGCCATAGAGACTTTGGCTGCAGCCATTGGGGGGGGGGGGACGACTAACTTTCCAGGTGTTATGGTAGGCGGTGTCGTGCACAAACTTATGCTTTATGCAGACGATAAATTACTTTTTGTGTCCCAGCCTAGCAGATCAATACCCTGTCTACTGGGAATCATTGACATCGTCAATCAGGTTATAGGGTAAATTGGTCCGAGTAACAAGCGTTACCTTTAACAGCTCAGTGCCCCGTAACAGCCTTCCAATAGGGTGCATTTCAGTGGGCAAAGCAAGGTATCGTACATGGGTATCTTATTCCCTCCCTGGTTAAAATACCTAGTTAGTTAATTTGGATCCATTATTTAATAAAATCTATTTTGATGTTAATAGATGGGCGACACTCAATCTCTCATTAGCGGGGAAGGTCAATGGTCAAGCCTGGACAGCCCTCAAAAAGACGTGGGAAAGGGATCTGAGTATTACACTGGATGATGAGGAATCGGACAGAATCTGTAGGAATATTATAACTATGTCACGCAATGTGAGGGTGCGCCTCATTCAGTTCAAGATAATGCATCACTTCTATCGGACTCCCTCCAGATTGTTTAGAATCGGTCTGAAAGACACACCAAATTGTTGGAAATGAAAGACAGAGGACGGCCAATTACTTCATGACCTATGATCCTGTAGCCTAGAAATCTAGACGCACTCTATCAGCAGCAAATATAATTTGCAGCCAGGGTCGTCTAGCAACTCTCCGTTGGCTTGCGAGCTGGAAACCAAACTCTGGCCGGGCCAATCACATCGTGTATAGAGTCGGTGGGCGGGGCTTATGGCTGCTGCTGCTGGCGAACAGCGGTCTGTAGAATCGGCTTTGCCCGCGACTCTGGAAGACTTGAGTTAAGCTTTTCTCTGAGAACAGAACAAAGAACGGCACTGAAGTCATTCTTAAAAAAGGAAGATGTGTTCGGAGTTTTGCCGACCAGATACGGCAAAAGTTGAATCTATGAACTAGCGTTGCTCTGGTTGGTTGTAGCGCTATCCTATTGCGTGCAGAAGGAATTTGAAAGACAACCGTTTATCCCGCCCCTCGGATTGAGCTCTGCCAATGGTGAGTTCCCAGACCCAACATCTGGATGTGGGTCTTGATGTGGGTCTGGCTTGTCAGGCTATAATTGTCCTGTAATAAGGTCTAGGAAATTTGGGATACATGATAACCTATGGTGGATTGCAGGGACCCAGGTTCCATTCAGCCCATTTGTTAGCACATAAAATGCTGGGTCCAAATTAGTTTAATAAGAGCCAGACAGATTATTTTAATGGAGGAATGAAGGGGTGCTGTCAGTCCAAGAGTGGGCTTGTGAGATGGCAGCATTTGAAAAAATGTCATACAAACGGTTTGCCAGATTAAATGTTTACACAAGAAAATGGGGAAAGAACCTGAACTTCTCCTGCTCCAGGTTTCCCACCGTGGTCAGAAAGAACAGAGGAGACACTTTGTTTCTCTCACTGACTGTAGAGTCACTACTTGCTCGCTCCGAAGCTAATCGCCGTGACGAGCCTACTAGCTATGCAAACCGTCCGCGGCTTGTGTCTGTTTTGTTTCCGGTCTGCGACCCGCCCTTCAATCACTGCTATTGGCCAGGCGTCCAAGGTAACGTAACCCCATTTGTTCAGGTCCTATCCCCTGACCAATCCACTATCCTAACCACTCGAGGTGAAATGCCTAACCCCAACCAATCAGCTGCTTCGTAGGGCGGGACATGGCGTGGCCATAGACAGTTAAAGAAGTGGACTAATAGATCCAACAAATGGGTTTGCGTTAACGCCGTTAATAGCACGTTAAACTGACAGCACTAGTTATTTTGTAATTTTATTGTATGGAATAATTATGGTTTTTATGTTAGCTTAGCTTTTTCTTTCAGTCAGTGGTGATGATGAATGGGGGTATTCTACTACTATGCTATAAATAAAATTGAATTGAATTTAAAAAAAAATTAATTGTTAATCATAAAAAAATGACACGTATGTTTCTGGTAGTAGTGTTGGGTGGAATAAATAGTACTATTTCAGGTTTTGTAGTTATTTAGTTGGATAAAGTTATGGGCCAACAAACATTGTGCCGCTGAATAATTTGGTTGAGTGGAAGCATATTAACAGAAAATAAAACTGAACCTAAAATGGAACCGTGGGGAACACCATATCAATCAATCAATCAAACTTTATTTCTATAGCACATTTCATACAAGTTAATGTAACACAATGTGCTTTGTACAAAAGTGACATAAAATAAAATTATACAGAGTAAAATATATACAAAACATGTATCGAACACACACACGCACGTGCACACACACACACACACACACACACACACACACACACACACACACACACACACACACACACACACACAAACCAAGATCAACAGTGAACAGTGACAAACTCAGTTATTCATAGACTCTTGTAGAAAGCAAGGTTTTTAGCCTTTTTTCTAAAGTGTTTAGTGTGGAAGCCTCTCTCAGTTCCACTGGCAAGGTGTTCCATATCATTGGGGCATAGACACAGAAAGCAGCCTCCCCTCCTCTCAAGTCTTAAATTACCATAGGCAATTTGAGTTGTAGAGAACAAGTAGTTGCCTATGGTGACCACACAGGTTCTGTTAATAAGGTAAAGAATTACCAGAAAAGCAATCTGGAATCTTTACCTGAACACTGCAACCTGCATCTTGAAAGCTGTGTCTGGACCTGCCTGTCTTCCTGCACCTTTATTCCTGCTCCATTCTGGTTACCTGTGAATTATCAGTTCCTTATGTTGGGACTTTCTACCCATACCCAAAAGCTTTTGAATCCTCACTTTTGTCAGTATATCATTTACTGTCCTTATCAATATATGATTTAACTGTTTAACTAGCAAGTTTTATGGGAGTGTAATACTACATTCTTGTAATCCCTTAAGTTTAGGTCAAGCAACATTAACATTATATTTTTGAAAAGGACCAATTTTCCATGACAACATGCTAACAGTGTGCCTATAATTCTCTGTTGGAGCCTGACTGATGGCACTCATTATTTATAAGCTATCTACACAAACAAAAAGAGATACACAGATGTGAATAGTTTGGTTCAGAGTATTTTGAGTATTTTACTCCCTCTATGTATGTACTGTAGATAGAGCACATATCTGGTCAAGTACTGGCAAAATGATAGTGAAAGGCCTCCAGTGCATTGCCTGTGCTGATTCTAACATGTTGATTACAGCTGTAACTCACTGTCTGTATCGCTGTATTGTTAAGCAGCTTCCCTTTGTGCCACAAATCAATAATTCATACTCACAGTTTTTGTTTCTTTGTTGTCCATGCAGGCAGTCCCAGGTAAGTCCTGGTGCCTCAGTGGTGCAGTATGGGGCTGGGAGGCCCCGGGGTAGGGCCTCGGGGCAATGGCTTTGGCCCAGCTGCTCTCCAGAGACCGCCCTGCTCAACTGGTTCGCTCCATCTTCAGAGACAAAACACTCTGGTATCTATCAGCAGCCACTCTGTCTCTGCTTTCTCTCGTATTCTGTTCCTCTCTCGCTCTGCCCACGTATTCAACCCAAAGTGATTTACACCCTACAAATACTGCATGTGGGTGTGCTCTTCAAAATTGTTCAAGTGGGGTCAGGGAGTCAATGGTGGAGGCGGCCAAAAGACGTCTTTCATGACTTCACCAATACAAATACATCAACAAAGAGAGGAGGGACAGGATGAGAGTCATGCTGATATGCTGTATGAAATATGAAAATCTTAACACATATATATTGTTTAACAATAGCACATACATCTCTCCTTCATGTGGGCCTGAATCTAAACAGCAAACAATCCCTGTCACAACAGGAACTCCGAAATATCACTTGAATCTAATGCTGATACAAGCTAACGGTGCGGTTTCTGGCGTTGGGGTGATTTATGTGACAGCCCCACAGTCCATCTGACTTTCCACCATTCCTGCTTTCTGACGGATCACAAATGAAGCTCTCTCAGCCTCTATAGGCCTCTGCGGGCCACCTTGGCCTTTCAGGCTGGGGCTTGCCTGGGAATTAGGGGTGTCAGGTTCTGTGACGGGACTCAGTGGAGCTCACTGTGTTGTTAGCGTCACCTCAGTCCACAGCCTCCTTAATAACACACTCAGGGCCAGATGTACTAACGCTTTTGCGCCCACTTCAGGCGTATTTGTGTCGCAACGTGCGCGTAAAATCATGGCGAGGTATGTACAAACAGGCCGCAATGATGTAAAAGCGCAAACTGCATGTCGTGGGAGCTGAAAAGGGCAAATTGCGTTTTTCGTGTCATGCATATTTATTCATGGGAGGGTCGCGGGGAAAGTGGGAGTTTACCGTAAAGAGATGGGAGGGGAAGCGTAAAGAGCGCTTAATTACGTATTCCGCGGTATGTACAAACACCGGCAGTGATAGCGCGCCTCTATTTTGCGGTGAAAATTCTCCGCCTCTTAAAAGCAGGTGTAAACCTGGAAGCGGGTTTCCTCACATATGCCTCCTGGTGAAATGACAGCAGTAATCCGAGCAAGACGAAGACATAGGCCGAGGAGACGAGCTGAAAGGAGTTTTGCCACAAGGATCACAGATTGCAGCCATGCAAGATTACAGTTACTGGAAGAAATCAAAGATGACATCGAATCTCCGACTCAGAGTTCACATTCCAGCAGTTGTTAAACTCCTCACTACATTACAAATATTGGCATCAGGATAATTTCAAACAGTCATAGCATCAGCAGTGGGAATATCGCAGTCTGCACTCAGCCGTATCATAGCACAAGTACTTACAGTTTACGGTATAGTGGGCGGAGAAAGGCGCTAATTACGGATGACCTGCAGGTTTTTGTAAATATGGCGTAAACTACGGTATCATTGCGTTCGCTATCTGCGGGTGAGCCATGGCGCTGATAACGCTACGTTCGCAAATGTACGTACATCTGGCCCTCAGTAGCAAGAGCTTGCAGAGCAGCAGAGTCAGCCGGGTGAGACGTGCACGTTAAGTCAATGGAGGTTACCGCTTCCCTGTGATGTTTTCATGAGATCTGATTGGTAGAGAGATTCTGACCTTGTGGTGCACTGGGCCTATTATTGAAAAGGCAGGCTGCAGGCTTTGTAATTGCTCAGGGTGTATAAGGATAGTTTGGGTTGATATTATATTCAGGACACATTCTGGATGTCTTACTACTGAAATGAAGACAGGTTCTACTGAGGGTTTTTACTGTTTGCTTACAGACTTTCAGTTTGTTTATAAGACATACAGTATATACAATAAATCAACAGGCATTTCAACAAATATTAAAAAGTTATTACATAGGCTAACTTCTTACACCCCCCCCCTTCACCTGGACCTGTAAGCTCATCATTTCTCCTCTACTTCTCCCACTGTAACTTGTGTCACTAAGCGCTGACCGTCAGACCCCCAATTCCCGTAACCATAGTAACTCAGTCCTGCCTGCTCTTCTTCCAGAACAGCCGGTGAGATTACTTTAAACTTTAGGGTTTTTACAGTTCTGCGGAGGCTCCACGCAGAGCTTTTGCCGTAGCCTACGCCGTGGCCTGTTTTATACGTGTGTGCGTGGAGCCGGCATGTGTGTGTGTGTGTGTGGGGAGTGTGTTTTAGAGCGAGGAGGAAGTGAGAGAGTGACGGCGATTAGCTCCGGAGCGAGTAGTGACTCTAGAGTCATAGTGAGAGAAACAAAGTGTCTCCTCTGTTCTTTCTGACCACGGTGGGAAACCTGGAGCAGGAAAAGTTACCCCTCTCCTTGATTTCATGTTGTTTATGGAGAAGGAGAACCAGGAAATGAGTCGGGGGGGAAATGCAACGCTACCAAGCCACGGCCGAGAGACGTGCGTCGCTGCGACACGTAGTTACATTTTTCAAGAGGTGCACGTCAGGCTACGGCGTAGGGTCCGCGTCTACGCTGGACCCTGCGGTGCTGCTGAGTCAATGTTTGAAAGTAGTACACTGCCCAGAAAAATCATAAGTTTGTATGTTTAGGCTTCCCCTTGCCTCTTAATTAATAGCACTGCCTATGCTTTTACTGCATTGAGATGGTGATATGTCTTGGCTCGCACTTGGCGATCTGGTTCACCCCAAAGGTGTTGGATGGGGTGGAGGTCTGGGCTCTGTGCAGGCCAGTCAAGTTCTTCCACACCAAACTGGAAAACCATTTTTTAATGGAGCTGGGTTTGTGCACGGGGGCATCACCATCAAGAGCCTAGGTTTAGTTTCAACATTGTTGGGGTACACATAACCAGGGGGTCTTGGGGTCCTCCCCAATAACATTTTTAACACTTAATTTCCTGCATTCTGGTGAATTTATATGCAACAATGTGTGTCTATTCTGCATCAATTTATGATATTATTATGATACATTATTCTCCTTTATTGTTCAAAACTTTCTGCACATTCTAAACATTATACATGTTTTAAGATGTTTATTTTAGGAAGCATGTACATCTCAACAACAAATCTGTTAGAGAATGAGACCTTGTTAAAGCCATAAGCTCCAAAGTTTAAAGCTACATGAATCTCTCTTTATTTTACACGTTCATGTTGTGTTCTTTAACGCCCTAATGTAGCACAAGCAGAAACATTTCTTGTTTTCCGTACATGTTTTGAGCCCCCTGAATGGTTATTTTGACCTATTTTTGGGGATTGGGTTGTCTTTCATATTTTTTGAGGGGGACAAATCCCCTGTATCCCCCCCAACATCTACGCCTATGATCACCATGTTGAAACAGCCAGGAAGGGGTTTTCCCAAACTGATGGAAGCACATTATTGTCCGTTTTATGCTGAAGCTTTCAGATTTCTCTTCAAGTCAACTTAAGAAAAAGTAGGAGTAGGCTAAAAGCACACAGGGGTGTCCACAGGCTTTTGGTCATATATTGTGTCTTGCACATATTCATTTTGATTTCCATTGCCTGCTTGTACATTTATCTGAAAGTTTGTAAGTGTGTGTAGTGTTCAGGTAGGCTATTGCTTTCTGTATATTCTAAGACTGCACCTGTTTATCACTGATACACATTTCTCCTCAGATCCACCATCCGCCCTGTTTGATTACACTCATCCTCCAGAGAGAGAGAGCGGTGTATTTGAGTCTCCTCCGCCATTTCACACAACAAAATAAATGTTTCATCGCACAACGCTTCTCCACCAAACGAGCTGGGTCGGTAGGAAACTGAGAGAAAATTGCCTTTTGAATAATCCACTTCTTGATTTTTTTTCTTCTTTTTTCCTCCTGAAAGGTTTTCTGAAGGTTATTGTTCAGAATAATGCAGCTCCTGCCCCCCTGCAGATGACAATCATCTTTCCAATTTGTTTGAGATTAGGTCATATGGAAACAGCGCATCGTAAACACACAGGGTCGGCGTGCCGGCAATGGAGGATGAGGAGGGTGGCACCATTTCCCCCTGTTCTGGGTGCATCCAGCCTTGATTGCCATGACACTGGCAGTAGGAGAAACCAGTGCAACAAACAAACAGAAATCCACAGATCTCTGTTACTAACTGGGAGAAAAAGAGAAGCCGACCCCCCACCCTCCTCCCGAAGCAGCCTGACCAGATTGGATGTTTGATTTGCGGCGGGATCAGTAAACACACTATGGCTTTGGCTGTTTCTTTTGATTCAACATAAATCATATCTGAACAAACAAACGAGTTCACAGGGTTTGAGATACGACAGTATTGACATCAGCGCTGCCATCTGAGAAGAGCCTTAATATTTCTCTTAGTACTACTAGAGGCACACTTTTATCATTTAAACGCTTTAAATACAGTTGCAGTGCATGGCTTCTGTTGGTCAGCTGTGGTGTGTGTGTGTGTGTGTGTGTGTGTGTGTGTGTGTGTGTGTGTGTGTGTGTGTGTGTGTGTGTGTGTGTGTGTGTGTGTGTGTGTGTGTGTGTGTGTGTGGTAGATTGCAATAATTTTGCTTACATGGTTGAGCTGGTAGGCTGAGGCCTAAATGGGCATCTGGTAAAGGTTACCCTGCTACATCAAACGACAGATTTGTGAGACCCAGAAAGCTGAATGCCTGCAGAATCCTGCATCTCACAGACCATTAACCTCTTGCTACGCACCCTGACTGCACTGTGGCTAATGACAGGCAGATTCCTCAGCGATGCTAACTCCTAATGTGTTCTCTGAATAGAGGATCAGTTGACTGGGTCAGATTAGGGCTGGAACATGTGTTTGAGATGCAACTACACAATCAATGGGTTGCTAATTGTGTGTCTCTGGGACATTGACGTCTTATGCTATCTAGAATGTCAATAATCAACCGGGTTAGCTTGTGATGAAGAGACAACATGATACCAGTTTAAACAATAAAGATTAGCCCGGTAATTAGACAAAATAACATTCAATCTACTGCAAAAGGTGGGTAGAATATATACAAACATTCCACCACCAAATAAATATTCTAAGGCCTCACTGGTGACCATGGAAGGTTGTGTTCATTGTCCATTACAGTCTGCTAGACATAAATGGACAGCATTTATATTGCGTTTTTCTAGTCTTAGGGCACTTTCACACCTGCCTCATTTAGTTCAGATGAATCGCTTGAATTCATTTGCCCCGCTGGTGCAGTTCGTTTGGGCAGCTGTGGGAACACAGCAATGGTACTTGGGTGCACCAAAAGCGGCCCAAACAAGCGTACCGAGACCTGCTTGATGAGGTGGTCTCGGTATGCTTTCAATTAAGGGTGCTCCAATCAGGATTTTTGGGGCCAATCACCGATCACCGATTGCTGGAAGACGTATCGGCCGATACCGATCACCGATCACTTTTATGAACTGAAAATTACGCCATTACATAACAGTCACACATGTTTAGAGAATGTATCAGGAACTGTTTGGCTTTCTGTCCTAGCTCAAAATCTAAAAAATGTCCTTTCAATCACTGCACATTTCTTCAGCACACACAGACACACACAGTCAGTCACACACACACACACCGACACACACACACTGACACACACACACGGGGAAACAGCTGTTTGAGCGGTGCCGGAGCTGCTAGCTACACGACTCCGCTCTGCCTTAGCGTTAGCTAACTTTGAAAACTCCTCATACTCCTTTCTGTGACTAACCTTCAAATGTCTGATGAGGTTGGTGGTGTTGAAATGTCTTTGGAGCTTTCCGCCTCGTGGTATTTCCTCGGTACACACGTTGCTAATCGCTAGTGTATTGTCTTTTTCCCAGATAGCAATGAGTCGGCGGACCACCAGCGGTGCTCCAGAGGCAGTAGAAGCGTCAGAATGGTGTAATCACAAACACGTTTGCCGGAGCACCACCGGTGGCAGCCGCTTTTTAAAAGCAGTAGCCGTCTTCCTAGCGTCTTCGTTCCGCGGCCGGCCGCAGGCCAACTGTTGTTCTGCCGCCGTTCAGACACCTTGTAGAACTGCCAGACCGCTGAATGTAGGGACGCCGCCATTTTGAAAATGTTCTCAGGGAGTAGTGCGCTCTTAATACATCCGTGGTAGTGCATCATCTGATCGGCCTATCTGATCGGCCTTTATGGAGACCACCGATCAAACTATTTAAAGCCATTATCGGCCGATACCGATCGGTGGCCGATCGATCGGAGCGCCCTTACTTTCAATCAAACTGTGGAGCGGTGGGTTTGTGGTGAGAACGTGATCCGACCTCGAACCGCACCAACTATATAAACTCCACAAGTCTGAACTAATGTCTCCTGTAGTCAGCTGTGCTTAGCAATCTGCGATACAGCAGTGTATATGTTTGACAGAGTGAACACCATACTGATTTTCCTAGCATTTACAACAGCCACATTTTAGACTGAAATCAGTTAATTTGAGTGGAATTCCTGCAAGTACATTCACCTTTGCAGAATTCAACTCTGGTGAACTCTAATGGCGCTTACCCACTGCTAGTACCAGCTCTGCTCGGCTTGGCTCAACCGCGGTGCCTCGTCCTCCTTTTTCCATTGCAGATTTAGAACCGCCTCATGTGTGAAGCGAGCGTGGCTGGTTGTCATAGTGACACTGCAGGAAACTGCTGTGACCTAACGCGACACACACACAGAACGTCGACGGTGTGTTGTTTTTGATTCTCAGCCTGGGGCTGTTTGCCAGAAGACAAATTTAGTTTCAAAAGAAGCTGGAGGCAACAAAAAAAACACACCGCTGGCTAAACTATTTAAAAATGGCGGGTTTGTTCAGTCGCTAACAATGATGACGCAGTGATTAGTGACGATTCTCTCTGACCAATCAGTAGTCGGCAGGTTTTCACGTCACCTTTTGGGATCGCCTCAGCTCGCCTAGAACGGGTTCCGCCATTCCATTCCGACATACCCCCACTCCGACATTGACGTCTAACTGACATCCATTGTTTTCAAACGTCCCACCACTCCGACAATTTTTGTTTCCATTAGGGTTAGGGTTAGGGGATTGGCAGTATGACGGAGTGGCAGCATGTCGAACTGGCAGCATGTAACCGCTTGGAACCTTGACGGAAGTGATACTAAATAAAGTACCTGTTGGCAGGTACCAGGGACTTTTTTCTCATAATGGAAAACCAAAAAAGGCGAGTAGAGTTGAGGCGAGTCGAGCAGGTACCATGTAATGGAAAAACACCATAAGATGCAATTTCTCACCATTCAGCAATTTTAGTTTAAGAAGTGGAGGGTCCAGAATGAAGGAAGGTATCATTTAGCTGCATTGCACCATGCAATCCTATATAGCCTTCCTAACTCATAACTCATGTAATCAAGAATGTGCCGATACATTTTGCTATGCCACTTCCTGGTGTGACAGAGCACTAACACTGTACTGCTGAGACTGTATACATTTAAACTGTCCACCACAGGAAACAGCATTGGGTTGTTAAACTCAAATGGTTTCATCCTATTGCAAGCACAAACGTATTACTTAACAACTCTGAAAACAGGGTATTATCAGAAGGAAAACAATATACACCCACATTTCGTTCTCAATGAATAATTAATGCTACAGGGTCATGACAACATTTCAATTGCAAACAAGCTGGTGCTTGATGGTGTAAGAAAGCTTTCAAAAAGATGTATGCACAACTTTAAGAATTCGTATTTGTATTTTAAACATTTGTGCAGGCATGCACAATTACGTTTTCATACACGTGAGTCAATAAAATGACATTTGTATTTTTATGTGAGTGTGACTCTAGAAGCTATGACTGTAAACATTCATGAGTACAACTCTGATTTCTATGACTACGAATTCTTCACTATGAACACAAATTCAAGTTTGTGGGTACGAGTAAAGAACAGTTGAAATGACGTCACTGTCGTCACAGGGCAGGAAATCGAACCTAGATTTCATCCAACGCGCATGCGTCAAAGGTGAAAGATGGAGACGGGTATGGCTGCAGCCTGGAGCGTCCGGGAGCGTCCGTCTCATTTTTATATAGGTCTATGGTCTCATGCCGAGGCTGTTCAATGGTAAGTTCAGAGGGTCAAACACAAAATACGAAATCGCGAATTATTTAACCATACGTATAGGTTGCTGGTTTCTGGATGTTATTGTTGTGTCCCTGATGTTAACGTGATTTGATCAAACCTCATTTAAAACTTTATTAGCATTGGTTGACATTTGTTAGCAAATATTAGCTAGCTAACAATTGTAGCCATACTATTTGTAATAAAACAATGATCAATGAGTGAAGTGATCAAGGAGACATATTACCCGTCACAAAGCAGATGACATCAAGTAAGAGTATATTTGGTACTTTATTCAACAATCTGAACAAAGGAGAGACCATGTGTACACACAAGAGATGTATGTATCCATAGTGTCTAAAGTAACATGAAAGTGAACCATACTTATACATCTTGGTGGTCACAGAAAATAGCCTCCACACCTTATATGGACGACTCTGTTACCTGACGCTTTAGTCCTGACAATGACAATCTTAGAATAGGTGACCACATACATGTTGTAAATAACTCTTGTGTCCTTCACCCCATACAAGATACATTTAAACCTGAATGCTGGAATGTCAACCTATCACTATTAGCTAACAATTTTAGCCATATGTATAGTTTGCTGGTTTCTGGATGTTATTGTTGTCCCTGATGTTAACGTGATTTGATCAAGCCTCATTTAAAACTGCATTAGCGTTGGTTGACATTTGTTAGCAAATATTAGCTAACGTTAGCTAGAGAAATTTATGGTTGCATACTTTGATGGTTTCTTTCTGTTATTGTCCTTAACGTACACATCAGTGTCTTTAAAAAAAAAACACACCGCAGGTGACACGATGCATGGTGTGCTGTTATGTTACATATGTGTTTGTGACAATGTAGGCGGTGAAGACGTTGTGTAACTGCGTGTTTCCCTGCAGCCGCTCCCGCTCCCGACGCGGCGCGAGGAGCGTCCGGTCAGCTGCTTTGTGTCGGGCTGCGGCCCCATGCAGCCCAACCTGGCGGCGCCGGCCCGGGATGCTGCCTCTCTGGCGCGGGACAAACAGCGGCCGCCGGCGCCGAGCAGGATGATCAGCAAGGCAATGGTCTGCCTCGCATTCTCTCACTGTTTCATGACAGCGCCCGTGTTTGTTTTTTACAAATAATGTGTTTCAAGTTGTCATACTTCCATAAGAAGCTGCTGCCTGTATAAAGTATGAACAATGTGTATTCTCCATTTTAGCATCTGTAAATCTGTGACCGACCGCTGCACAAACAAGAATACAAAAATAAACATGTTACACTCATTCCAAGACTTTATTTTATATTCTATATTGTTTTCACACTCGATTTGTATGATATTGTTTAGTTAAAAAAACACCAAAATATATCAAGTAGCATATTCATTAGCATAGTCTGTATTTATACTACTGTTAAGTTAAAAATACCAAATATTTGTTTGAGACGGGACGCTCCACACTGCAGCCATACAGTCTTGGAAAGATGGCTAACAACAGACCTGAGGCTGGCTCAGCATCACAGGTAAAGTAAATAACTTTATATTGATATACATTTCCGCAACTCATAGACGTTATTGCTTTAGCTTGCAACCTGAGTCAGACAAAGTTTGCTTTAGCTTGCAAAATAATGATAACGTTAACTTACGCCTATTAGTTTGCCAAACATACTTCAGTTGTAATGTTTTGAATGTCTATCTAGCCTAACGTTACATAATGTTAAATTGGTACGGATAAGTTAACGGTACCATGTATTCCATGTAATATATATTTTGTTACTGTATTAGCACATTATGCTCATTAACATTACAATGACTTGCTGGTTGACGTTAACTCATATCTGGCTCAGTTGTCAACACTACTGATCTGGTCGACATTGCTAAACAATATGGTTACAGTAGAGTTTAGTTCTAACATCACTAACTATAATGTTACTTTAACACAGAGCACTTCGTCAATGCTAACGTTATCTAGCACTAGCTAAAGAACACGTTATTTACCTGTGATGCTGAGCCAGCCTCAGGTCTGTTGTTAGCCATCTTTCACCTTTGACGCATGCGCGTTGGATGAAATCTAGGTTTGATTTCCTGCCCTGTGACGACAGTGACGTCATTTCAACTGTTCTTTACTCGTACCCACAAACTTGAATTTGTGTTCGTAGTGAAGAATTCGTAGTCATAGAAATCAGAGTTGTACTCATGAATGTTTACAGTCATAGCTTCTAGAGTCACACTCACATAAAAATACAAATGTCATTTTATTGACTCACGTGTATGAAAACGTAATTGTGCATGCCTGAGTCAATTTACTCACAAATGTTTAAAATACGAATATGAATTCTTAAAGTTGTGCATACATGTTTTTGAAAGCTTTCTTACACCATACTTTGCACCATTTCATCTTCTAGAGACCATGAATATCCCCAGCAAATTTCACATACATTCAGTCATTAGTTTTGAAGAAACCTTGTTGGTTGGAGACTCTGAAGGGGGTCAAGGGACCACCTGTTTTAGGACACATTCTATGGCGACCACAAAGATCCATATTACACTCTGCATGGAATCTCTCTACACTTCAGTAAGCGATGTCAAAGCAGCTGCTTTCCATCGGCTGTCAAAGTCCAAACAGCTGATTTGACAGCCATGACGGAGGCGCAGCAGCAGCTGCATTCATAACACCACAGCTGTTATCTCCAAGTATTGCTCATGAAATTAAAGAACAGTGTATGGAATTAGTTTACTGCTCCTTGTTGCCTCCCTCATTTGGGAGGGTCAGAATCTGAATAAGGCTTAAACAATGGCTTTGACTGGCCCTGAATCGTGCCACAGAGGGTCAACACATTTAAGCTGCACAGATGGAACATTACATAATTAATGGTGAGTTTTTTAAAAACAACTTCAGAGAACCACGACTCTCCAGAAACGTATATATTCATTTCATGTGTGTCTTCTTTTTATAGAACACAATTTTTGGCTACCAGCATGCGATTGGTCAAGTGTTATGCATTGTTACTGAGGGCTCTCTAATCTTTCAGGAGGCTGTACTCAGTTGGGAAGTACACTCAAATCAGACACAATACTCCATTATCCCTGCAATAAAGAGCTAATGACCCAACAACAAGAATATATTTGCCATGGCACCCATCTCCTTGAAAGGGCCAAAGGATAAGGAGTCATTAAAGCAACGTTATCTGGTCCAGATAGCATTGGCATGTCTGTAAAGATCATTATTTTTGCCCCTGGAGCCGTTTGGCAACGGAGAGCAGGGCTAACTGCACAGCCAGCGCTAACTCCAGGGTCAGCTGTAACACGGGGATGAAGGCGCTAACGATACGCAGCCTGGCAGCTAATGCTTTTTCTAAACGCTCCTAATGACTGCCAACCCTAATGTAGGAAAGTTCGGGATCTCTGTTTTTCTTTGTGCTTTGTCAGCTCCATGTGGCAGAGTTGTTGCTTTTTCTCTACTTTTATCAGGGTTTCTTCTACTTTGATGTATTTTTTTTCTCCTTGCGGGTGGAGGGAGGGGAGAGCAAATCTCAATGACGGCCCCAGTGAGTTGTAAGCTGCTGATATTGTAATCAAAACTCCTAAATAAAACACAGTCTGGCTGTCTAGCATCTCCTTTGGTACAGCCAAGTGTTTATGGGATGGACTACTCCAAACTTTAGACACACGAGGGAGCAAGAGGAGGCTGACTTTAGCAAGTACCGTTCTCAAGTCAGCTACTTGTAGACAGAAGAAATGTTCAATATGTTTCACTTCACTATCTATTAAAATAATCATGTGGTAATTTAAAAGTTAAAGAATAGACAAAGAATATTGTTAGTTGACTAAGGGCATAATTTACTATGGAATCTAAGCCTAATATATCCTATGGGACTATCCAGATGTACTGTAACAGGGACAATAAGAAAGGCTTGTTTGGGTCAAACTAGTCGCGCTTTGCCAGACCCTCCTCCAAAGCACGCTGAAGGAAGGTCTGTCTAGTCCACACAGCATTCCTGGATGGGAGGAAAACATGCTCTGGTTTATTGGCATTTCTTTAAACCAATCAGAATTGTCATGGGCGGTGCTAAACTCCGCACAGAGACACTGCTAAATAGTCGTGCAACAGAAAACTCAGATTGGACAGATAGTCTAGCTAGCTGTCTGGATTTACCCTGCAGAGATCTGAGGAGCAGTTAACCAGAGTCCTCACAAATCCACCGGAGGTTAGAACGCCAACACAGAGAAAGAGGAAAGAAATGGAAAATATAATGTATCCGGCGGAATTTCCTGCACCGGACCAATCCCGGAAGTGGAACGCGAAGGATATAAACTAGGGTCAAACCAACATGGTCTACATGTACTGTATGTAGACCTGCAAAAATCAGGAGAAGTTTTTTTCAACCAAAATTGCCCCTAAATAAAATAGATGGTTCCATACAACGCTCTTTGCAAGTAAAATGAAGGATCAGTTTACTACTTTCATTGAGGGTGTTTTATTCAATTTTATCGCATTTGAAAAAAATGTTTTCAATAGTTTCAAAACAGTCTCCTGACAAAACAACATAAACCAGTCTGTGATCATCTATCAACATCCGCCAATCTTAACTATTAGTCCAAATAATTCATAATTTCTGCCTTTTTTAACTCAAATAATTTGGAATAATCTCGTGTTAATGAGGTTTAATGACCATGAATTCTAAGTGTAAAACTTGTAGTAACAAGTTGACGTTAGTGGTGCATATAAGTGTTTTTGTTTTTTTAAAGCGCCAAAAGCATTTTGTTTTTTATTTTGACCCGGAAGGACAAGTTCCAAGGGAAGGCAACACAAGGGTTTAATAAACCCGGAGGAAAACCAGGGGAAAGGCGGAAACAGTTCATGATGAATACAATGATTTATTGTCAAATTAAACATACACCAACAACTGAAAGTGATCTCCTCAAAAGGAACACGGATATATCACGAAAGGTTAACTAAAGAGCTACGTTTTAACAAACAAAACACAACTGCAGTTAAAATGACATGCAGAACATAAGACACGACAATCTGACATAAAGTCACATGTTTGCCATTTATTGGCCAATAACAATTAGCTCATGTAGTGTCATTTTGAATGGCAGTGGGAATGAATGGGTCAATATATGTGCCACATGGCCAAACACCTCAATGGTTAATTGTTACCACTTCAATCAGGAAGTAAGCACTATGAAAAGACCACAGGTGAGCACCTTTATTTATTTATATATATATATGTCAGTTTAACACGTTATTAACGGCGTTAACGCAAACTCATTTTAACGCCGTCAAAAGCGTCCGCACACGCTTGTTTGGGCTTGTGAGCCGCGTAGCTACTGTAGACTCGTCACGGGGATTATCTTCAGAGCGAGTAGCGACTCTAGAGTCATAGTGAGAGAAACAAAGTGTCTCCTCTGTTCTTTCTGACCACGGTGGGAAACCTGGAGCAGGAGAAGTTAACCCTCTCCTTGATTTTACGTTGGTTATGGAGAAGGAGAACCAGGAAATGAGTCGGGGGAAACCATAGTCGCTATGACGATGAGCCACGCTCGCCTCAGGCATGAGGCAGTACTATCTGCACTGGAAAATGGAGACAGATTATGTGACAGATTATTAGCTCCAAGTGTGAATGTTAGTGTGAAATTGAACACTACGTATATGCCAATGTTGTTTTCAATAAAAATAAACATTTGCTCAATGCAGCTGATCCACTTTTCCATGTTGATAAGATAATTAAAATGAGAAAATATAATGGGACAAAAAGAAATCAAGGGACATTTAGAATAGATAAAAATGTGCAATTAATCGTGAGTTTAACTATGACATTAATGCGATTAATCTGTTCTTTTCTTTTTTTTCTGCAATTTTCTTTTTCAGTTTTTTGTGAGCATATTTTTGTTCAGTCCAATGTAAATATATCTGCTGTGCATATGTTGCATGTGTGTGTATCTGCAAATATTTCTGTGCATGTGAACAATCTGAATCATTTTCTACAATTTGAACTATTTTAGTATTATGGCAAAGCATACTAAAGATGAGAGTGCTTTTCATTATGCCCATTATGTAGTTGGTTAGACAAAAATCTGGTAATATGAACGAAGTGTGTGCCAGTTGGTGCAAAAGTTTGATTTTGATAATGCTATATGTAGTTTTGGTTGCAGTGCTTCATTTTGCAGGATATATGAGGTATTTTGTTTGTGTGTGTCCTTTTGTGAATTGTGTTAAGTATTTTGATAAAAAACAGCCTAGTTTGCAAAATGTGTTTTAGCAATTGGAGAAAAAACTGTAACACGGATCTGTGGTACACTGGCTCCACGCTGGCTTCCACTGAAGCTCTGTCCAACTCACACTGGCAATCAGTGGCTCCGCCGGCTCAGCACGGCCATGCTATGCTCCCTGATTACAGCTGAGCTTCAGCTGTGGGAGGGACGGCACCTGCACAGGTACACACCTGAAGAGAACCACAACACAAGACAAGCAGAAAACAACATGGCACACATCACCAGTCACAGCTGCAACAGATCTTTAAATAATGAGAGGTGAAGAATCTCTCAAACCTGTGTAAACTTCAGGAACTATCTGCACGTAGCCTACCAATTAGAAGGAAGTTAGAAAATTGTGTTTTATTTGCAGGTCATTTGGGTAAACCTTTGCAGAGGCACCATTGCTCCATCCGTTCCGAAGGAACTTGTTTTGGTGGAACATGTGTACGTTCAAAAGTACTTTTAGTCGTGCAACAGAAAACTCAGGATATAGACTACGTTCAAAGACATCTAGATAACACATGAAGTAAGCCTATTAATACTTCTTTGTTTTTGGTTCTTACAAACGACTTCTCCTTTCCTGGGCTCTGTTTACCTCTAGCATATGAAAGCGTTGTTCCTACCACAGTGATCATAACGCCATGTGGTGAATATGGGTACATGGTTAGTATCGTACACTAGACTTAGCCATGGCTTTGTGTTGCATCATCCCTGTGATACCAGACAACACAGTGGTAATGATGCTACATTCTCAGCAGCAGGATTCAGGGGCTAACATCTGACTCCAGAGCAGCTGAGCCATAATGACACATGACACATGTCGGCCATTAGTGAGAATTCTCCCTATGGTTGCCACGCTTGCTTTTAATTTGCCTAGGCTGTAATCTCCATCTACTCTGAGTGTTTTCATCCACTAAACAACTTCCAACAGCTTGAGCCTAATCAAAGAGTTTCTCGCTCGTCTTTGTCTCTGGATAAGGAAATTCAATTAGCTTAATTGGCCTGGATATTATGCTCTGTAATGTGATGTAAGCATCAGTGTCGACAAACTTCACAGGGCACTTTGGAAGCACCTCGCTAATGAGAGTAATAACTTGAATCCAAATGTTTTACTTCGACATTCCACATGGTTCTAAATTGAAATCCAGGTAATTAGTTGAAACAACCTCTGAGGTGATAGCAGGCGCTTCTTCTTGAAAGCTGCTGATGGCAATGTAAGCTGCGCTTTTTTTTTCTTGTTCCATGTTTGACACATGACAGGACCAAAATAGAAAATCCACTTTTTGTCCTCCGACAAGATGAAAGCCTGTTGTGTATTTTATAGCTGAACAAAGGATTGATTTAAAAAAATGAATCTCATTTGAACGGGAAATTTAAATCACGCAACCAAGGCTCTTCTTTCTGAGCTCCCTATCACGGGGACAAAAGGGCATTTTACAAGCAGCAGAGACAACAAACTGAGGAAATGATTGCACTTTAGATCAATCATATATCATAGGCTGCACCATGCTCTGCTGGTTCGGGTAATGGACAGGAAACAGGCTCTTTCTGGCTCCGGGTTTGGATCTAGCGCTGTGCCCTTGAGCTAAATACTTAACCATAGTTGTTTCAGCAAACACTGATTTCTGAATGAATATACAAAGTATGAAAGTCTAAACTTTCTTCAGATATAAATCACAGCCTGACAACTAATGAAACGACACTCAAAGAAAAGACACCACACTCACAGGTAACACAATAAAACTGTATTACATTTGTGCTTAAAATTATTACAATTACAGTATTTACAAGCGTTGTCCTAAAAATAAACATCTCATGCTGGATGACACTTAAAAAGAAATCATTGTACAGTAGCAAGCCAAAATGAATATTTCTTATATGTACACCCACAATTTACAAATGAAAGAATTTTTATTTTTTTTCGCCAGCTAAGAAATGGTGCTGAGCACTGTTTCACACGCTCAGATGCTGACAGTTAATACCGGATGGAATGCCTCTGCAGCAGGGGGCTGCTGGGACCAAGATGGCCGCCCTGCTGCAGAGAGCAGTTCGCTGAACCCAGAGCTGTGTGGGAAATGACACAGCTACCCTTAACATACGCCAAACAGAGACTGAGAAATCATCAACTGGATTCAAGTATCAGCATGTCAAACAATGCCAAATGTTGGACAACAGGTAATGCTTATCAAATAAATAGTGTACAAAAAGTAACCAACCCCCACCACCCCAGACCAATCTGTACACCCCCCACAACAAACCGCCTCCACCAGCATGTCCCCACATTTCCCTTTGAGCAGTGTGAAAGCAAGGTTTTCATAAATAGAAAGACTGTTTCCAGCAAAAAATACACAGCCCTCTTTCAGAACAGAAGCTGGAGTCACAGTCAGAACCCAGCTGCCCAAACCTTGCTGAATGTAGCCCTGACACAATGCATCTCAGGAATGGAACGGTGCCTCTGGTCACCCCATGAAAGATAGCGTGGCACAGCCACGTGTTTGTCCACAGGCATTACTGTACGTCTGCTCCATCATGTTTAAGTTGCTGCATCTGTTTTTGGACCACTTGGGGGCAGTAGAGCAAGCTGAGAGCATAACATCTTAAAAAAGACTGTAGTCCTGTAGTTGTTGCCAAACCTGTTTGTTGCCTATTTACACATCCAGCAGACACAGAGCAAGATCATCAGGATCCACTGTTCACTGTTTAAGCTCTGTTTTGGTCTCCAGTATTACTGTGAGAACATCCGGCTCTGCTGCTGAATGCTCCTCCGAACTGCTAACTTTGACTGCTGTTTGGTGCATGTGTGCGAGTGAGAGAGGGATGGCGATTATCTTCAGAACGAGTAGTGACTCTAGAGTCATAGTGAGAGAAACAAAGTGTCTCCCCTGTTCTTTCTGACCACGGTGGGAAATCTGGAGCAGGAAAAGTTAAAAACCATCTCCTTGTTATGGAGGAGAACCAGGAAATAAGTCGGGGGAAATGTAACGCTACCAAGCCAAAGCTGAGCGAATTGCGTCGCTGTGATGTGTAGTTACATTTTTGGAGAGGTGCACACCAGACCTACGTACGTAGCCACGGCGTAGATTTAAAGGGGTGATAGAATGCAATACCGATTTTACCTAGTTTGGTGGGTAAAAGGACATAGAACCTCAACATCCCATAGACACCTCTTTCCTCTGCTAATCTCACTATTTGAAACTGCCTCTGAAAACGGGCAAATCCCAACGAACTGTCCCTTATTTGGCTCAAGGCTCTAGTCTTTGTCACGCCCCAATATTTACATATGCTACACAACTGACCTGAGGTCACCTTAGTTTTCTGAATAGGTCACGCCGATCTCAGACATTTTATGTGTGCTATTTAATTACTAAATTCATTTCTGAGACGTTTTTATGCGTGATATCAACTATGTAGAGGTCAACTATGTGCTGTTTTAGGAAGGTTGATGGCTAATTGCAAATTTTGTCCGACTGTGTGTCAGAGTTCAGGAGCTCATGATCAGCTGCAGGCTAACGTGACATCGGGTGGGTTGCTGCCTCACCGCCCTCCGTCACGGCCGGCAGCCCACGGCGCTCCATATCCGCGCAAAGTAAACGTTCCCAGGTTAGTGGACTACCAAATTCCGAGGCTTTGACGGAGCCCCAGGGCCAGGGCCGCTCTCCTGCTAGCTAGCTAAATGGCCCGTGTGTGTGAGTGAGAGCGCGATCAGCGAACTTGTTACGCCCGCAATCTCTTACCACAGATTCCAGTTAATCTTATAATGGATGTGTGCGTTGAGTTACGATCGGGGAGATAAACTTGTGCGCGATTCTCATTGATTGAGCCCGTGGTGAGCTGGATGTAGGATGTCTCATCAGACTGTGTGGACCTTCTGAAGTCCGACACGTCTTACCAAATTTGTAATTAGCCATCAATTTTCGTAAAACGGCCCATATTTGAGCTTTATATAGTTGATTTCTCGCATAAAAAAGTCTGTTGTGAATTTAGTAAGAAATAGTCTGTGTCTGAAATATGAGACAGTGCCTGTCTCGTTTTCAATGTATTTGAAGAAAAGCTCTCGTTCCAAATAGAGCCATTACACAGGGATGCATAAGGGCCCACAGAAAATCACCCATGGCATTGTCAGCCCAACCAATGTTACATACCCTATCAGGAGACCTTGAAGAACTGTGTGAAATATGCTGTTTAATCATTCTATCACCCCTTCAACACAGAAGCGTAAATCATGCTGTATAAGAGAGTTAGTCTCACATGGCCAGACCTTCCTCCACAGCGCTGCGGAAGAGGGTCTGGCTAGTCCACACAGTATTCTAGGATGGGAGAAAAACATGCTCTGGTTTATTGGCATTTCTTTAAACCAATCACAATTGTTTTGGGCGGTGCTAAACTCCGGTGCCTCTGCTAAAAACTTGTTTTGGTGGAATGTGTACGTCCAAAAGTAGTTTTAGTCGTGCAACAGAAAACTCCGATTGGACAGATAGTCTAGCTAGCTGTCTGGATTTACCCTGCAGAGATCTGAGGAGCAGTTAACCAGAGTCCTCACAAATCCTCCAGAGGTTAGAACGCCAACACAAAGGAAGAGGAAGGGGACGGACATCCAGCCACAAATAGTGACATCCTGCAGCACTGGAGCAATCCCGGAAGTGGAATGTCGTGGATATAGACTATTCTAAAAGTAACCAAACTGCAACCTTCCACATCTTTAACAACGCGTTTAAAACCACAATTATTGGTTCTCGGGTTTAGACACGAGGATGGAATATGCTCCTGTGGGTCATAATAGAGGGAGAAATAAACAAGCAATATCATTGTATAGTTTGGATGACTGGTCCCCTCAAAAGCTGACTCCTTACACCAGGAAAGGTCTTTTCACTGACAGGCCAATCACACATTTACTTTGTGCTACCAGAAGAGTAGTCCTATGTGACACTAGTCCAGTGACATAGTGTTCTCAAATATATGTATCTAGTGACTGTGTGAGAGATTCCATCCATCCAGAGAAACACACTGATTATGTCACAAAGTCTACATTTTAGAGTTTGTGAAATAATAACGCTGTGTGATTTGGAAGCATGTTGCTACTCCTGTGATTAAGTTTGGAATCTGAAGGTTCTAAAAGGACGATATGGACCACGCACACACGCACGCACAGAAACAAATAAATCAACGGTTTACATTCACTGTGTTTTAAATCCATCATACAGTACAGAGGTTTTTTCTCTAAAACATTGATTGGCAATACCTCAGTGTATTTTAGATTCAAGTAGTAAGTTGTCTGTCCTTGTCAGATGAGATGAGACAAGACTGCTTTTGGGTGGGTTCATTTTCTTTTTGTTTCCAACAGACAGGATCAGCTGTTGGTTAGAATTCTCTGAGGCGGCTAGTGGTTGGCCAGGAGGAAAGAGGCAGCATCCGTCACAAACACAGAAGTGGCCAAACTGTTTGTTTTCATTTGTGTAGTTTGTTGTAGGCTTCCAGGGCCTTTCCCTGCCACGTTGGCGTCTGCATGGCTATTCTGTACAGCAGAGTATGCCCCCCCACCCCCCCCCCCCCACCCCCCAGGGACGCTGAGTTATGTACATGATGGGACCAGGAGCTGGACAGGAGCAATCTCTCCTTCAGTCTCTCTTTCTCCCACTCCTACACCTCCTCTTCCTCCTCTCCTTCTTCCTCCTCCTCGTCTAGCGGCGGTCAGCGGACCTGGGGGGCGTAGCCTTCCTTCATCAGCCCCTCCTCGTAGTCCGTCTGGCACAGGATCATGTTGTTCTTCAGGAAAAACTTGTCTCCCACACAAAACCTGTGCCACACAAAGAGAGAGAGAGAGAGAGAGAGAGAGAGGAGGAGAGAGAGAGAGAGAGAGAGAGAGAGAGAGAGAGAGAGAGAGAGAGAGAGAGAGAAGGCTTTACATAAGCATCAAAGCAAGCATCTCATCATTAGCACTGAGCTCTAGGCTAGCAGGCTGCAGCTAGCTTCCTGACTACAGTGCAAAATCTGTACTTTAGCAACACGTAACCAACACCCCCCCTCCCTTTCATTTGCAGCGCTGCAGTGTGCCTGCAAGGTTCTCCTCTAGGAAGCAGTCAATTCAGTTACAAGGGGAAATGCAGGGCTTGGGGGTGGGGCGAAGCGGTCTTTCCACCTGCAGCTCTTCCAGAATCCCCCACTGACCTCGGCAGAGGCCCTGTCCTGCTCCAGCCAGGGGGGGGGGGGCACAGTTGCGCTTGACCTTTCAGCACAGTGCCAAGTGGAGATTATGTTGAGCGCGTAGGAGCAGTAACTCTCTCTTTTCTGTCCCGAGGGCTGCTTATCTCCCCTAGTGTGCAGGTTAGACAAGGTCGGCAAGTAGTGGTGCCAGTGTTTACCTGGGGGGGGGGGGGGGGGGGGGGGGGGGGGGGCTCGCCTCTGTTTGACTTCCTTGGATGTTAAGACTGCTGAGTTGAGTGCTGGGGCGGAGCCCAGGTACCTGACAAGCATGGCAGCATTTATTCAGGGCTGCAGGGCAGATTCAGAGCGTGATTTGTTACTTCCATTTGGGACCAATTAGCAGGACTTATAACACCAAAGGTGTTGGCACAAAATACCAAAAATTGTAAGAACGGTGTGTTTTTGGAAATAAATCCAAATACTCTGAGGAAGAGCTGACATTTATTTTGAAAAAAAAATATCATGTAAAGCTGTGCACTGATGTATGTATTGAATTCATGAACATTTCAGCGATGTATGACATGAGCATTATAGTCTGTCAGTCACCTACTCCTGCCAATGCTCGGAGTAGGTGACTACTTTGGGGGCTTAAAACACCAAACACCCCTGCCAATCATCCCAGCACTGTAGGATAAGAATCGCTCGGCCTTGTTAACTTCTTCTTGGAAGCTTTGTCCATGAAAACTCCCTGCAGCATCCTATCAGGAAGTACTTTTAAAGCTCCTGGCCAGATACATGAGAGACAGTAAACAGCAGCCTTGGCACATGGCAAAAAAGTTTTATAAATAGATATATAAATAAAACATGTTTTATTAAATGTTTCCTAAATTGTACGAGATGATCCCAAGAGCCAGCAACTCAAGATTAGCAAAAAACAGCTAATGTTGAGTTGAGTTGAGCCTGCAATACCTACAGTTATTTTCTTACATATCTATTGTGGTTGTTGCCAGGACTTGTTTTTACCCAACTAAACCCAGATGACTAATATCCATTCATCTGGCATGGTGATTATTGTGTTTCATGTAATGGTGTCATCCACTTTAATAAAAAATGACAGCATCTATTAAGCAGCTGTCTTTACCAACGCCGAGCCCACTTCCACTTTCACTTTATCTCCCTTTATTTTTTTTTCTCCACTAGCAGTGCCCCCCCCCCCCCCCCCCCCCCCCTTAGCTCTTACCCTGCTCTCCTCCGCTTATTTCACACAGCCAAATTGTTTCTGCTCGGTGAAATGTCAACAGCATATGTGACATCTGTGCACCAATTATGATGAGGATATTACACAGCGGTGTCTAATAAAGGACCTTGAGTTGCCCGAGTATTTCCACTTCCTTAAAAGCTGTTGCAGGGTACATCTTCTATTACAGAATGCTGATATATTGGTCGCCTGCTACTGGACTTTCAGTAAACATCTGGTAAACATGCTCACAGCTGGTATAGTAAATAATGAAAGATTTAACTGTATTAGCCTCAGTAGTATTAAAGCCCTATTTTGCTTTGTTGGAATTCCCGTCTTTTAGTGTGCAAGTTAGTTGTGTATGTCATAGATGTATAAAGTGCAAAAAACTACAAATGGAGCTTTCTCTTCCACAGACAGCACTTTTTCTCAACTGCCTGAAAACACCTCGGCCACATTCCTGTTTAAAACGCCTCCATTATGATGTCACTGATTGAAGCCAGCCCAGTTCTTCATCTCATCATTCTCTTGTTTGAATTTGGTTAACCAATCACAACACAGTGGGCCAGCTGACCAATCAGAGCAGACTGGGCTTTTCAGGAAGGCAGGCCAAGAGCTTAGACAGAGTGGGCAGTATGAGAAACATAATATGTTTCTTGAACATCAACGCATGTAAACCTAGTGGACCCCGAGAGTACAACTATGATGCTGAAAAGGAGTATAATAACCATGCTGTGCCAAAACCTGTAATTGGGGTTCAGTTAGGTTGAGTTCTGGTGACTGTCAAGCAGGGCTTTAATTTAACTTTTTTGATCACCAGCCAAGACGGTTAGTAGATTCTTAAAGTTACCAGCCAATCAGATTTTCCACTAGCCAAATTTCATTTTTCCTAACTAACTTTACTTTAATTTCAGCTACTCGGGTTTGTTTTGTGCCGTTCCGTTCGTCTTCTCCGTTTCAGCGTAACTCGTAATGGATACCGCGCAGGCTACACACGTAGCTGACGGTTGTAGGCTACTACACGTCACCACATAAGTGTTCATGGGAAAATTTAGGATTAGTGCTACAAGCAGTGTTGCTAGATGAAGTTTTTCTATCCGGCAACATTTCTGCAGTCGGTCGATTCAAACTGATGCAGTGTTGTTTGTTTCATTCGTCACCGGGCCAAATGGCTAGTAACTTTACAAGGTTACCAGCCAAAATGAATATGTACCCACATTTGGCGGGTGTCAATTTAAAGCCCTGCTGTCAAGCCCCTCATCAAAGCATTCAGCCCCTGACCCTGTATGAAACCACTGCTTTCAATATTCTGTACTAATTTACTTGGGTTCAGGTTCTTCCTTTATGAAGTCACCCATATGTAGCTAAACCGCATGTTACTGTGTGAGCAGCTGACATAAGCTAGCTTTAACCTTAACGCCACATCTGTTAGGATCCATAGAGTTGGCCAATCATATGATGGTTTCTAACTTCCAGTCTGTCTTGGTCTCTCCTTGTACTTCCTCCATCTTCCTTCCTTTACCGAGAGGTGGCTGTGACTAATGAGTCTTTAAAGACCTCTTGTTGTAGGAGGAAGAGAAAGAATGGCTTCCACAGGCACACACTTAAAAGATGTATTGCGATGCCAGCAATTTGCCTCGGAGGCCCGTGTTAACTAGAGTATTCACTTTCCACTCGATGAAGAAACAGGGAGATTGTCAAAGAGAGAAAATAGTCTCAACTGCACCAAATCTAATTACTGTTCAGATGCAAACAGGTTCAGAGACACTTGGCCCAGTGACACTGATGCTTAATTGTAACCGCATGTTGTAAATCTTCTCTGGCAGATTGCTGCTGGGCAATGAGACAGCAGCACACGGACACACTGAAGATGAGTGTTTCTTTGTGGAGTGTAACGTGGAGAATATAATTTCACATCTGGAAAGAAGGAGATTGACATGTATTTACTTTGTCTCCATCTTTGGTGCCACGTCCACGTCCACTGCTATTTTTTTATTTCATTCTGTCTCCATTTATGATGCTCAGCGCTCAGACGCCAAACAATGTCGCAACAATTGGAGGAAGCCATCATATTAGCTCTGTTGCACCATCCGACTGAATATGACCCTGCTCTGCCAGAGTAAAAAGTCCACAACAGAAACGACATAGTCTTTCCTTTTTTTATGTGCGAAAGAATTCTGCAGAATTCTGCGTCTGCAGATGCTGTGTGGCCCTGGTCATGAGACAGAAATGGATAGGACTAATCATAAAATCATAAAATAGGGATTTGGCAAGGCTATCCCTTTCCAAAAGTTCTTCCAAATGCAGCTCATTTTGGCTTCCTTTGAAATAGGCAGCACCTAAAATGGAACTCAAAACTCATCTGGGTACGGTGCACATTACTAGTCAATAGGGCTGTTGGAACGAATTCTGAAAGTCGAATATAATTTGAATACTAGAAAAAAAATCAATCCTATTTGAATACTAAAATTACTATCATTGTCATTTTTTTATAAATATGTTGGCTAACGTTAGCTAATCTCCCTGTTCTTGCTTTGGCCTACCCACATGTGAATATGAAATGCTTTTAAATTAAAATTTTAAAATTAAATCTGAATGTTATTATATAGAGGAAGATTGACAGCTCTACTAGTCAAGGTCCAAAAATGCAGAGAAGGATGTGGCTGCTGATGGTACACAGCTAGAATCTTTACAGTGCTGCAAATACATGAACTGGTTATTGGTTGAAACACTATTCTATAATTTCCATGAGTGTAGAAAAACTGACATTTATTTGTATAAAATGTGTAATTTTTACTTGAAGTTGTGCAGGATTACGTAGTTAAATTGTTTTCTCTTGTAGGCTGACTGCACAAGCTCTGAGTTCTCAACACCAATCATACACAAAGTGACAACTGTGTCCCTTATTGGCTATTAGGCTCCTGTCTAACAAGCCTAACTCGTGACATGCAAGGCACCAGTGGCTGAGCTTAGCTCTGCTGAACCCAATTGGTGTCAGTCTGGCCTTCCAAAGCTCCAGTATGGAGCATCCTCCCTTATCAGCACTGACCTTCCCTGCACTGTCACCCATCCTGCTCTCCCCCGCTCCCCTCTCCTCTAACCTTCCTCCAGCCTCCCAGACTGTGGCCTCCAGCTCATCAGGGGGAAATTGGGCCAGCACTGGCTAGATGATGAGGCTGGACGACAGCCCCATCGATTAGCTGTCCCCCAGGGCTGATCTGTGGCTAACTGCTTGCTGGATGGAGTCTCATATCTCTGTCCTTATTCCCAACACCCCCACCCTCACCAACCCCCCCCCTCTCTTCTCAGAACCAGCCCCCCCATCCCTTTGGCTCTAAGACCATGGTTTCCCCAAGAAGAAGAAATAACAGGTCCGGCTGGCGGGAAGGTCACAACGGTAGATTTATGTCCAGTTTAACAGAGTAAGGCCACACTGGGTGCAGACATGAGCAATCAGAGGCAATGTAGGATCCTATATTTTCACTGATAGACCAGGGACAGAAGCTATTCACTCCCCTCAGCTTGATACATTTCAAAGTCATGCACAGAGTGCTCTCTGGCAGATAAACAAGTAAGATAACTGGTGACGCTTTTCCATTTTTCTTATTCCTGAAAAGGTTCAGCTCTCAATGCTTCTTTCGTGGCAAGCCAGATATTGCTGCCACTTTGATGGTGATGATGACAAAGAAGAAAAAAAGCAGTTGCAGGTAACGATTGCACTGACATGTCCTCCCATCTCTGCCCTGTACTAAACTGGCCTATAACTTAAGCAAGGCCCCTAATAGCTGAGCATGGCGATGACCATTAGAGCCCTGCAGGGAGTCCCTGATGAAATCAGAGTAATTACTGGCTTGGTGTTTCCCATCCTTGTTCTGTGGGATACAGTAGGGTGGATGTACCCACAAAGCAACTGATGGCGTGGATAGATGCATGAGTATGTTTGTGTGTGTGTGTGTGTGTGTGTGTGTGTGTGTGTGTGTGTGTGTGTGTGTGTGGGGGGGGGGGGGGGGTTTGGTTAGACTTGATTGTAGCAATTCAACCTTCAAACGACAACATGGGCTGTGGCTGACCTGCAGGAGCGACAGATAATTACACTGCGTGACCCCTGCTGACCTCGCCGTCGCCTGCTATGTTTATCAGATTCCACATTTTCTGACGATGTTACGCTGAGAAATCTCTGGGCCATTTGTGAGATGGATTAGATTGGGGGCTTTCATGTTTGTTTGAGCTGGTGTAGATGAACAAGACAGCAAATCGGTATGCCAGACCAGAAGCCTATTTCCAGGCAACAAGGCACTGAAAAACTATTCAGGAAACCTTAAGTGAGATCTCGTGATAGATCTCAGGCTGAGGCTGGGAAAATGTGTAAAAGGCCATTCTATTAATCTGGATATAGATGTGAGAAACTCTAGACTAATTCAGTAATGTTGTTGTCATCACCGAGAATGCATCAAACCTGCTCTGAATCAGAAAATCTTCTAAAAGACAGAAATTCATTAACTCACAAATGTTAGATCTATGCCTTAAATCTTACAGTGGCAAGCACTTCCTCTCAGAACAACAACTCGCTAGTAGGCTGTTGACTGTAGCCTCCTGTTTGCAGATAGAGGCTAACAATAATAATTTGTACATCAGAGCTTTATTTTCAAAGAATACATACCCATTGAAATATGTTGTCTCTAGAATGTGACTCATGGTAAACTAATTGATCCTTTAAAGTCCTGCACAGGTATTTCTCCCACAACAGCTCTACCGATGTAAAGAAACTAAATGGAAAACAAAAAGTCCGCGCCCAGGAACAGCTTCAATTAAAGCCGAAGCCACACCATAAATCTTGGCCTGGCCCCGGTGAAATTGTGATGGGCATTTTAACGGTGCTTGCAAGGCCACAGTGGACCATGTGAAACACACTGATGTCGATTTTATTCAACAGTTCATCAGCTGGCCTAATGTAAAAAGAAAGATTTGCTCGTGCTTTAATGGGTTTTAATGTGGGAGAGCAAAGCTGGCCTGCCTGGACCCGGCTGATGAAGATTAGCTGACTTCTTCCATTAGGGGAAGCTGTCTGGTGCAGCCGGCTGAAGTGGCAAGACAATAACCCGGTGCTAATTGTGCGTAACCAGGTCCTTTGCCTTTAGCATGCACAATGTGTCTGGTTCGTGTGGTTGCATGCAGGTGCATGTGTCTATGTGTCTGCAACAAAGCCAAGTTTGGGAAGGTGAGAGAAACAAAGGAACACGGCCAACAAGTATCCTTCCTGACGTTCCGCTAAGGTTTTCTGTTCGATAGTGTTTCTTCTAACCTTGGATAACATTCTGGTTTGTTCATTCAACTCCATGAATGCTCATCATAGTAACACGGGAAGATAGAACCTTTGAGGATCTCCAGAATGTTTGAATTTTTTTTTTCCTGCAGGGTTCCCATGACTACAAACAGTAATGTTTTAGATATGGGGAGACTACCACCAGGGTGTAGCAGGTATCTCCTGTGTTTGCTCTGTTTCTGTCTGTGTGTTAATGGCAGGACTGGAGCCAGGTGTCCACGTGTCCAGCTGCATGTCATCAGCCACAATCAACCTCCCTCAACTCAGCGCCAGATCGTAGACAATACCTCCCAGTTAGTCACATTCTAGCCACTCTGTTGTTCTCTTTGCTTGTATATATCGTGCACTAACCCTGCCACCTGGACCCGACTCCTGCCACCACTCCACTCCTGCCAAACACGGACACAGGATCCCAAGGAATTGGATTTAACCACACTGGAAACCACTGGTCCTGGATCACTGGACTCTGTCAAGCCCCTGGTCTGCCCTTCGGCTTGACCCCGCTCTCCCTCAGACTCCACTTGTGTGTCACTGTGGAACTGCACTTTATTATTTCTTAAACTCCCTTTGTGTATGTAAATGAGGAAGGACAGATGCACTATTACGGTTCAATCCACCACCACTAACTATGAACCAGACACTGAGTATTATAAGCTTCACAGAGATAGGGCGTATTGCAGGGCTGTTGTATAGGATTGCAATAAATTGTAACGGTGCACATAATAAAGTCATTAAAGTCAGGGATTCAGTAAGGAGTTTATTAAACTTTCCTCTGTGCTGTGTCCTGAAATCTCTGACCACATCCTAATGGCGACTGATAGGAAGCATATATGTATGGACATGGAGCGGCACCTGTAGCTCTGGGCTGACACTGTTGTAGTAGTGCAGGATTAGAATCACTGTGCCAGGTCCAGCAGGTGTCCCTAAGGCCCCGGATGTATCTTCTTAAGTCACTGGTTAGCGTGATAAATCTATCATATGGGATCTGTCTTCAACTTTCAGCAGCGCTCGAGATTCACTGCACTGTGATCTTGCGTTCCCTGAACAGCCATCTGCCCAGACGCAGGCGGCCCAATCACTCACCTCTGATTGCAGAGCTGGCATGCGAAACAGTCCAGGTGGTAGACGTTCTCCTTGGCCCTCATGACCATCTCGAAGGCTGGAATTAGCTTGCTGCAGGCTGCACAGTTCCCTGTTACACCAAACAACCTGAGAGGGAGAGAGAGAGAGAGAGAGAGAGAGAAGACACATGATGTAAGTCATTCCTCCAGAACTCAGTACACAACAATAAGTCTGGGAGGTGTCTGTAGCTTAGCTTAGCTTAGCAAGGGAAAGTAACATACACACAGCATGGCAAATGTCTTTTTCCTGTTATCACTTTTTATTGGGGCTGCACAATTTTGTTATCGCCATCGCAATATCAACTGGTGCCGTTCCAGGCCTTTCTGTGTGGAGTCCCCCACCATCAAAAACATGTACTAGGTTCTCCAGTCAGTTCCCTTGATCAAGGCACTGGCTCAGATCTGGAGTTGGTCCCCTTGAGGGATGGGTTAAAGTTAGCTAGTTTGAAATAAAACAGACAACACATGCTTGTTTCCAAGACACCTTGAATGTATCATATTATTTGGAGTCCAGAGTTTGTGTCCCACCCTTCCATTATACTACAGCCAACAGAATTACAGGCCGAGTGCTTGTGCTGCTTCTCGGAGTGTCTCTGAACACGAGAGCGACAGCTGTCAGAGAGATTGTGGTAGACACACTAACATGATCGGCTCTCTGAATCAGTCACAGGAATAGGCTGGACAGAGGCGGGCTGCAGTAGCACAGGGCCACAGCTTGTGCCATAGAAATAGATGGGACAGAGCTAGCACTACTGCCCTGGGAGGAGCCTATTATTTCCTGGCCTGCTCCGGGGACATTAATGGGAGCATTCATTAGGGAGTCAGGGCTGTTACTACACAGCGACCTAGACTATACTAGCAAGGGAAAAAATATCTGATAACGAAATCATATAACAAAATAACCTATTAGGCAGACTTCTTGAGGCACTTTCAGCCGTCGTTGTTAAAATGATAAAACGGCATGCCACTCTCAGAGTCTGTAAGAGATCACAATCTGATAAATGATCTCAGGGCTTGGGAAATGCAGGGTTGTTTATTAACCTTCAGAAAGTATGTTTCCCAGAGGCAAAGGAAGCAGATAGATTGTGCCCTCATGAATATCTACAGAATTAAGAGCCACTGTCAACACACCTGGAGACAATGAAGGATATCTCTTGTAACATGGTAGGTGGGAGAAAACAAAGAGGGCCAACTCAACGGATTAGTGCCGACTTAATTAAAAGAATTATGCCTTCTCCTTTGAGCAATCTAAATTTGGATACATTTGTGCTATCTCTTGTCCTTTCTCTTTTCTGCACCAATGTGCATTGCCGGAAGGCTTTCATATGAAATAGATATTTCATCTATTTCTCTCCTTACAAAGGCGAGTAATTGATCTAAAAAAAATCCTTAAAAAAGAACAAGAAATGATAGATTCAGTGCGAGATAATGAGCATGAATGTTTGAGCATAACAGCAGCACTTTGTCTGGCATCTTATGACAATGCAGCTGCCTCTCACCGTGCAGGGGCGAACGTCCTTGTTTTCCAGTAATCTGAGTCATTTTCACATAGCGTGCACTCAAGGCTCTGTATTATAAATGATGGAAGGTTTTTGTGTAAAAAAAGGTGTTGTTTTAAGCTTTCTGCCTGCCAACTTGAATCCAAACGGTATTCTGTTCCACTGTTTGCCGTGTCTGCTCATGCTCTTCTCCCATCTCTTGCAAATGAATAGTGTGGCCTGGCCAGGTGAAAAGACTGTCACACTTTGCTCTGAGACATTCTGGGTGAAAGTCTGCTCTCTGTGAATCTGTGTTTGTGTGTGTTTCCCATCCGGTCGCCACTTTAATCATTTGAACACAGCACGTGAATTACTTAATGTAAAAGGTTTGCACACTGTGCAAGTTTACACATTAAAGAAAGAAAAGGAATGACTTAATATCTTACAGATGGTATGGACAGTATTCTGTAATAGTCCAGCGCATAGACCAGAGTAAGATAGATCTGGTATGAGATATGTACTGTATACTGCTGAGATAAATGCCAGCACGGCTTCCCATTCTTCAAAATCAAAAAATATAAACTAATAATAGGAATTTAAATTTTACATTTGAATAAAAGCAAGTTATAACAGTGAACACAAGTAAGTCTCTTTTAAGTAAATGGGTAGGAGTGAGTCAACTCTTTTGTGTGAGTCAAGAAGTCCTCCAAACCATACGACCACATAGGTCGTCTCTCCCCCCGCCCCCCCAATACGACCCACAGGAGCGTTTCCTAAATGAGAGCCCCTAGTGGTAGCAGGAAATACAACCCGCAACTATATTTTTCAGCCAATACATGCATTGATTTTTCTTACTAAGGAAAACACCTATTCAATAAGATACAATACTATACAAATAAAAAATTCCAAAGACCCCCAGGGTTCTCAAACAGAATATCCAAACTCCTATCTTCTTCTCATCCACTATTCTGCTGTAGAATTCACGCTGTACATTCCTGTGCTACTTTAACCACTGTTTTAAATGATTGAAGACCACATTATGGGAACAATACCTACAGTCACATTCAAATCAAACAAATCTTTGTTAGTGTCTCTGACTGAGCTAAAGAAGTGGAGCGGCTGATAACCCAACCTGGATCTGTGGCAGCGCCAGCATGCAGCCTGCCGGCTCGGCTGGGCTCTTGTGTGGCAAACACTCTTCAAACCGGCAGCACACAGAAAGCCTTAGCTCACCCTGTGGGGAGGGAAGATGGATGGAGCGTATACCTGCCACTCGTCTTTCGTTGCTCCGCCAGTTTGATGCCACAGACGCTAATGGCTCTCAAGGGACGAGGCAAATTAAGCGTGGTTTGGTTGCAATGAATTCAAAGGCACAGGCTCCAATACAATCAGAGGATGACAGTTTAGAGGCCTTGTGTGCAAGACCCAGGGCCTGGGACTCAACGCTTTCAGCACTGGATTATAATATAATTGTTAATAATTATATACATTTCCAATGCATCTCTCTCAGACTGACAACGGTACAGCTGTCTGCTATATCTAGAAGGCTTCTAACTGTGTGTCTGCTTCACAAAAAGAAAGAAAACAGAATAACATATGTAGAATAGTGGGCTTGACATACACTTCATATCCATGGCTGACAAGACAGCATGTATATTTAAAGAGGTTGAAGATACAACATGAAATTAAATTTGAATGAATTTGAAAGAGAGTAGAGGCAGTCGGTGCCCAATACCTTGTTCTAGTCAAAAGGCATTCACTGTGCATTACAGCCTTGTACGGCTCAGTGGTACCTATTTGATGAGAGAAAACAGACACCAATTAAATTATTCCACAAGGCTTTAGTCCAGTGGACCCCAAAACCCAATCTGATGTGCAGGCCCCCGCCCCTTCGACAGAATGTAGGAGTGGTGTCACGCCAATGCTTTTTCTCAGCTTTGTCAAGCTAAATCCAAAATACAATGACCGCCCAATTACTGGGGCGTTGGAAGTAAAATGCATTATCCTGGAATATATACATGGAGCTACTGATACTGTACGAAGGCAAACAAGTCTGTGCTGGAAGGATTACATATCTCTAAGTTCAAACTGTTTACATGTGAACTATTTTGTATCGAAACTATAGTCCCAATGAAAGGGTCCAGTGGATTGTTCTGTGGAGAGAGACACATGGGATTCTAGAGAGAAATGTTGCTGTTGAATGTTTTAAATGTGATTTTCAATGGTGTGAGCACCAAAATGAATGTCATTCATCTCCATTGTATTATTATATTGAGGGAGAAGCAGACAAAATCTAAACGATTTGCATGGATAGATAACACTAGGGGAAGAGGGAAGAGAGATTTTGTGATTTGGGGGAACCAACCCTTTAAAACTAGTTGTTGAACGCTGCCTACAGAACAAACGGGAGTCACAAGGATCAATCAACTCCTCCATCATTCCTCATTTTTGGGGTTATTACATTTTTGTGTGTGTGTGTGTGTGTGTGTGTGTGTGTGGAGGGGGGGCGGGGGGGGGGGTCTGATAGCATGGGTGCATTCACTTGCCGTTTGAAATTCCGTTGGCGGCTTTGCTCTCCTCCTTTCTCCCCCAACCCGATCTCTTCCATCCCTCCCACCACTTCAATTGCTCCAGCCTCAGCATGCATTCATCAGCTGCCGGATTAGAATTTGTTTCCTCACAAACCATTGATCATCGGCCTATTACTAGGCAAATGACAGTTAATTACCCACTACATTAACCACCGGGACCCGGGGACCGACTCCCTGTGCCATCAGTCAACATGATGAATGTGGCAAGTTCAGTAATGCACGGCCGTTCCCTCGTCCGCCTGCCATGCTGAGAACAACCCCTGGATCTCACTTCCAGGCAACCAGGGAAAATCTATGGCAATCTGCATAATCACAGGCTCAGGGTTAATAACAGACAAATGATTCGTTGCATCTCAACACAGGCTGTTTTAATGGGACCGCGCTTTGTCCATTTGATGAGCCACGCTGGTGTCCCACTTGGAATTTAATCACAGTGAGAAGCTAACGTTTAGCTGTGCAAACGAGTCTGTCCATTAAAGGTACAAGAGAGGTAAGAAATACTAAATATGGTTTGCCCATCAATGCTTCATCTCAAGACAATCTTGACATGAGCAGAAGAACAGAAACAGAAAAGTAGGGCTGATGTGCACTGTGGCAGTCGGGGGAGGGGAGACCGTTAAAGGTGGCAGATGTAATCAGACTTGTGCGTCAATTTTGACCGCCCTGCGTGTGTGATTGTCAGTGATTAACCAACTCTGGGGGCAAAATTATTTCAATTACCACAGGCATCACCTGGGAATTGTCCCTGGGATAAGATTTTCCTCCTTGAGTGCCCCGACTTGCCTGACTGCCGGCTCTATCAGTTCTCATCTGCACCTGGACTCTGATATCCTAATGATGAATTATGGCCTGCTTTCTGAGAGACTGCAGACCATACAGAGGAACATTCCCCTGAACTGTCAGCCTGAAGAGCAGCAGCAGAGTGCTACCTAATTAGCTCCTATAGAAACTCCTCCAAAAGGTCGAAAAACACTCACCATTTTAGATTCCACCATTGCACGCTTCTCTGAAACTGTAAGAAGAAGAGATAAACTACTGGTGGCAGTCCTGTCCTTACTATCATCAAATGTATTTGTTTTTCTAAAGCAAACCCAACCCTAAACCATTAAAAGAGTATTCCTTATATTTAACCTCCAACCCCCTCTCCCAAATCTACTCACACCTAACATCATTCTTGGTCAAAATACCAAAGTTCCTCTGTCCTTCAACGAGAAACAACTCTTTTAAAAAAAAGTCTACTTTAAACAAAGTAACCAGGAAAAGGCTTTCAGCTGTTTTTTTGGCAGGGCTGTGTTTGGGTCCATTTTGAAGTGGGTGTAATGAAAGATTTTAAGCCCCGCAGGGGCCAGATGTGCAGTTCGATAGGCACTTCCCTACGCCAACCCACCTGCAATCCCAAGCTGGGTGCCAGGCTGTGGCACACCAGCCCATAATTATCTGCACCAAACACGCACAGTCCCATGAGTCATTGCTCTTCACAGCTAATTTAGCTAATCTCAACTGGAGGGGATGGTCCAAAAAATGATGTGTCCAGGCGACTGAACTGAAGTATTTTAGTTCAAATGAAAATACCAGAGTTGTGTCCTGTGTGGAGACAAAATGGTGGCCATATTATTCAAGGAACGTGAGAGAAAAGCAAACGTGTATGTGTCATTTTCTATGTATTTTCAAACATTAATAACTAGAACAAGGTTTTGGAAAATACTGAAAGAGAATGGAACCAGTGCAGTGTTGCCAATTTGAAAAACATGGCACTTAAAAGGAGGCCTTAGTCTATATTTAGTAGTGAATGAATCAACAACAATGTGTTAGTTCACCCCTGAATACTCCCACCCTGTCTGTTGATTCTTGCTGAAAGTTGCAGATAGTGAAAATAGTGCATTTGTTGGGCACTAGTTTTAGCAGCGGATTAATCTTCAGTACTAGTAGTAGTACTGTAGTGAGTAGTTCCGCCAGCAGGATGGTGTACGTGGTACCGGCCAGTCACTTTTCCGGTTCAAAGGAATGTGCAACCCAAGTACCTAAACTAAACTATGTTGTAGACTTGACATTGGTTTTGGAAATGACAAGACTTAACAGCTTCCTTCCCACATCATACAGGCTATATTTCAAATGCAGGCTAAATTATAGTCATTGAAGGCCTGTCATTTATTCCATAAAATGGCATTACTTCTGTGCTTTTGGGAAACAAAACAAAGGCACCCCACTCTTGACCTCCCTTTAAGGAAATGTGACCCCTCTCATTGGGACAATGAAGTGCTGGAAGGAAACAGAGCCTCCAGTTCATGTGACCCTCCTTCAGACTCAATCGCTTGTGATTACCGGTGCCCAGTTTGACCCCTTAGCATTTTCAGATTACATGTGAAAAGCCCAAGTTAATTACAGGAACCTCAGAACACACACATTTGGGAGCTCTGGCATTATTGCCGTAGTAATTGCTAGACGTGTGAAGTGAATTGTGGTGTTGTGAGGTTAATGGCAACCAAGCTTTCCTAAGCACAACATACCAATTATAGGGTGCTTTCAGAGCTTTTAACATCTATGTGCCATTTCATTAAACTGCAAACTGAGGTGGAAGCTTCTTAGCTTCTCATTTCTTTGTATTGTACTTTCTGAAAATTGAACCTTTAAGAGACAAATATAACAAATGATTGAGAATTTAGAAGAATGATGTGTTACCCTTCACTTTAGCAGAAGAACATGCACAAAAACTTCAACTTCCTCTTGTTGTATTGTAGCTTGTCATCAAATCCATTGTCTGGTCTGGTTCACTTTGAACATTTGCAACAATTATTTTTTTCTCAAAAACAGTTTTCACAGAAAGGCAGTTCAACATTAGTGTTAATTAATTTCCTCGGCTTTTACATGAACCTAACCCTAACCCTAAGTGTGTAATGAGACACTTCATGTAGGATTTTAGCGAGGTAGACATTTTCAGGTGGCAAGTGGAGAGATTTTTGTAGAATTTAGTGATAGATAGCATATTTACTGCATTTGCATACAATTATATCCACCTAGAATAAACATGATCAAATTGGTTATGATGCATTTCACAGCAGTAGGCCTGCAAATAATGCTATGATAGGCTCTCTCTTAGTAAATGTGATACAGCGGCATGGTCATCAGTCCAGCAGAAAGCCACGCCAAGTCAGCTTCAAACAACGTGTTAGTGCTAACTAGCAGAACATCTCAATATTCATATCATTAAGTATCAAATGCATCCCTGCCTAATGACTGAGTTCATCTGGGTATCACAGTGTGGCATTATGGACAGGAACACCTACATTTCCTTTATTGTTCCAAAAATGTGGCAATGAGGCAAAAATGTGTGAAAATGAAGCCAGGCAAGCTGTGGAACAAAGGAGATCTTGATAATGAATGGACCAAGTGCAGCCAATCAAATTAATGAGAGCCTACCAAAGACTCAGGTCTGGCCAAACCTAAATGTGGAAAAGCATTAAAGTGTGAGAAGCTTTGAAAAAAAAAAATATAAAATGTCATACAAATAAGTTAAGAATGCAAAAATGGAAAAATCCATTTATAAAAAAGTGCATTTTAAAATGACATTGATACAATTGCCACTGTTCATACCAACTGCTATGATTACTGATAGGTTTTAGTGAATTTAGCATGCAAATGTCTTTCATCTATTCTGAGAGAGTGCCTAAGCGTCAGGTGACTGAGTCTCACAGAAAACATCTTGAACTGGCAAATCTATTACAGGCATGTGCCATAAAAGGCATAGTTTTAAGACTATAGAATGTCAATAGACTCAAGTTCTGTACTATGTAAGCAAGAAAATAAGTATAAAAAGACTCTAGCTGCAGGTATAAACTTGGACACTGTTGTCTCACTGTCACAAAGGTTTGTTCATTGTTTGAATAAAGCTGCACTTGAATCCAAGATCACCTGACTCCTTCCATCTGTTGCGGTCTCCTTCGTCACTTCTGAACTTTCAATCATTATGAATCATATTTCTCCATATCTCTACATCTGTATCAGTGTCTCTGTGTCCGACTGACAGCATCCGATGCCCCCCCACCACCAAGAGCCAGGGTCTGTCTGAGGTTTCTTCCTAAAAGGAAGTTTTTCCTCGCCACTGTCGCACCAAATGCTTGCTCTTGGGGGGGGAATTGTTGTGTCTCTGTAAATGATAGAGTGTGGTCTAGACCTACTCTATCTGTAAAGTGTCCTGAGATAACTCCTGTTGTGATTTAACACTAATACATTGAATTTAATTTATATTCATTAACACCACACTAACAAATCAAGTGCTTTTAATTTGAACTAACCCAATAACATAATATTCAACCAACTTTCAAAGTCTTTAATAAGGATAACAATAGGAGCAAACTCAATTACTTCAATACTGGCATGTTTTGAATCATCAGTTTCTAGGTGAGCAGTAACCTTGGTATCTGCTCTCTGACATCCTGGTCAGTGCTGTGGTGATGTGTTATTTTTCCATCTGAATGTGGTCATTCAGCCTTAGTTTTTTAAAAGCTCTCTACAGTGTTGATGCTAAGTACAGCTAACTGATGAATGCTGGGGTTTTGGTCTCCATTTCCATATTCTTTACTGTATTACTTGACCTTTTTAAGAGCTTCTTCAAATGTGAAACCTGAAGACAACACAAATTCTAACAACGCGTCTGCAAATCACATGATCAAATGATGATCAGTTTAGAGAAGAAAGCACGTCACCCTCCCAGCCCATTGTCGGATCCTCACCATAGAGGAGATGGAGCAGGGCTGCGGGGTGTGTTGTGCAGTCAGCTGGCGGGATGCTTTCTGTGTCTGAGTGCAGTCCCAGCCGTTGATCAGTGGAGGTGGCTGACAATCCCCAGACTGACAGCCGCCTGCACACTGCTCTGATTGCCTCTTTAGCATTTCACAGATTAAAATGGTATGGAAAGCCCTGTGCAGTCACTGCTGTGTCCTCCAGCCTCTCACTCCATGTACTCAGATACCCAACACATATACATATGCATGACTTTAGCAACACATTGATTCTTTTAGACCTCCGAAGCCAATTCTAGATCGGATGTCTTCTCAATAATGAGTCTTTGTATGGATTTGGCCTGACAGATTTGTGTTCAGTTTTCAGGGTCTTGGCTTGGGCAACCGTCCTGAGATGATGCCTTCAAACGGTTTGAGCTAACACTGTTCTCAGGTGTGTCTGTAGATAGCTCTGCATCAGCCAGCACAGAGTGATGCAGGGCTGCATGTGCCAACGCTGTCAGGTAACTTAATGAAGATGTTAATTCCTTTGCTGAGTGACTTGTTTGTTAATGTGCTCTGGCCAAGGGCACAGCAGTGTGTAGCATTAGAATTCCTCTCTTTCTTTTAGCTTCCTCATGAATAACTTCGGCTGCTAAAATTGCCGCATTTACATCTCATTTTACACAAGCGTAGCACAGTGACTGCTCCTGGCTCGGCTTGGTTACGCAAGCCGGCCTTTCCCTCCTCATTGTGGCGTGTGTTATCACAGAGATTCAGGTTCCACGCATCACAAAGCATCTCACCCCTCCGTTCTGAGCACTGTGGTTATCCTGAAGGAGAGCACAGCATCAAACACATCATATTATGTTCCCAAAGCTTTGCACTATGAAAACAACAGGAGCCTGAGAAGAGCTTTTCAGCGCTCTGCCACATGATGTTTGTACTAAAAGACGCTTCACAAAAGGATTCTATCGTAGCATGTTCTCTCAGTCAGCCCAGAATACCCTGCCCAGCGCTGATCCTGCAGAGATGTGGGCGCCGTGCGCCTGGATCAGGGCTGGCTGGGTGAGGGGGGGGGGGGCACAATAGTGTGCACAATAGTGTGTATGGCAGTTCCGCTAGGCCGCCCACTAATTGAGAAGTCGCTCAGGGGTTCAGCGCAGGCTTCACAGCTCTGCCTATAGCATCCAAATAGCGGCTGTAAGTGGGGCTGACACCAACCAATCAGCATGTTGAAATCCTGTTTTCCACAGTGCTGTCCCCCCCCGCCCCCCACTCACTGTTCTAACAGCTGCAGCCAGCTCCAGTCTCCTCTCCTATACTTCATATCCATAAAGGCGTCATTAAGCAGGGGGGGGGGGCAGAAGGCCTGGTTTAAGCCCACCTCGTCTACACACACCAACACACTAACTGCTCACAGCTCTGGCTCAGCATACAGGTCTTTCCATTTATTCTGAAATAAAACGCAGCTGGCCTGCAGCCAATAGTTGAGACAGACTCAACTTTTGGAGAAACACATCCCAGCGTCACGTAACGGAGATCTGACTTGTGGGAGTGTTTTGAGGTCAGTGTCAGAGTCCCATACAGGAAACAGTAACATCACCGCCTCTATCTCTGCCACCAGAAAGATTTAAAACACCAAACACGAGCTCTGAACTGCCCGGGAGTTTGTGGAACAGCTGACTGTTTCCTGCAACAACAAAGCACTCGCTGTGTCTCGCTCGTCTCTATTCTCTCTCTCTCCTGTGAAATGAAGCTGCCTTCAAGTGTGGTCAGAAATGTCAAATTCTATAAACGATCTGATGGAAAACAGTAATTATCCACAACACAGTGGACATGGCCTCACTGCTGCAAAGGGACATGCACTGTCCTTTCTGTCTCTGGACATATTCTAATCCACAACTAATGAAATACTAATCCACTTACTATTGAGGCTTCTGCCCACAGCCATCACTGGAACCCCGCAGCAGCCAACCTTAGCTGATCCCAGAGCAGCGGAGGCCTCAGCTCTACATCTACAGCTGACTGGATCCTCACTGAGCTGCTAACACACACGCAGAGGTTAGAGGTCACACTAGATGGGGTGTGTTTGACTAACGTATATCTCCCTCCTCTGCTCCAACCTCCTAACTTCTACCTCCTCTGCTCCGAAATCCTGCCACATTAGTCATGCATGGCTGCATTTGATCTTGCACGCCACAACACATCTGCTTTTGTCATTTGGAGCAATTTAGCATCAATAGTTGAAAACCAAAATGTGTGCAGGTCCACAGGGAGAAGGCGGAGTCCCTCCACCACAATAAACCTTCCAGAAGGGAGGGGCATTTATTTAGCTTTTGGACCATGAGAGTGTGATTGTATACAGGCTGGAAAACTGTGGATGATTCCCAAACACAGAGCCCTGAAACCAAACGTATCCAATGCCAAAGGCTGTGGGCTCTTATCATCCTCTCACATGCCTGCAGAAGAGAGGTGGCAGCCAAACCTGTGGCAGCGCTGCACGCCAGCATGGCACCGCACACGCTCCTCACATACACACATCTGTAGACATGACAGCCAATCACAGCTCAGAGTTCAGCAGGGAGGCGACAGGATCACACTACGAACACCCAGCCCTCTAATCTGTCCTCTTTTGTCATTCCTTAATCATTCGAAAACCTCACATTGGTCCCAGAGTTTGAAAAGGTTCTAAATACCCAGGATGCATTTGTCCTCAGTATGGAGACTTGGAAATTGGGTGTGTTTACTCTGTCCAAACGTTTAAACAATTGTTTTTAGACTGACTATTTAATCCAGTTTGACTGTTTTAAATATATATAAACTTTAATTAAATATAATGAAGGGAATAATGTTTAAAGAATGTAGGTCATTGCCGCATGGAAGCTTCAAAACAACGTTTCAGTAAATCCATTTTTGGGCCTTGATGACCTCACTTTCTTGCACTTTCCACATTGTATTCAACTACTTTTACATTACTCTGTACATTTTATTCACTATTCTCTATCCATACATTCCTGGTATTTATACCTCTCTAAACCTGCTTTTATACGTATATTGTTTGCCTACCTGTGTAGTTTTATACTCATGTGTTTCTATTACACTTTTTTTATTCTAATCTTAAACAAACAAATCTTACTCATTCTCTTCTCATATGTCTTTATTTCATTTCTTCATTTTTGCACTACTGACGCCTGCACCAAAGAATTTAAATCAATGTATCATTTACATTGATTAAACTCAGATTCTCACTCTGCTAAATAATATTGCCGTTGAAGTGAGGAAATTATTTTTTTTCTCAATTGGAAATCGACTTAAGAGGAAATTGAAGGTGAGGGTTCTGGAGGTTAACCATGGCCACAGACAAAACATAATCGCTTCAAATACACGTTCCCTCAACCATTCTAACTAAAATCTCAAACATTTTGCTTCTTGTCTATCAAAGAACTTCCCGCATAGCAGATTAAAAACGGCAATACTTGAGACCCAAACCTCTCGTTAATCTGTAAAGCCTGCTGGATCATTGCCTGGGAGGAAAAGGGAGGAGGGCGAGTCATTAATATATGCATGGAAATGACCTGCGGCACTCCCCATAAAGAGGGGCCTGCAAAGGTCAAATAGCCTCCAAACTGCACTAGAGTTTAATTAAAAAGACAAAGAAGAGCATCATTTCGGAGAGGACAGGCACAATTACTGCTCACTGAGGGAAGCTGGGCTCAGGCTCGTTCACAAGGCTGTGTTCCCATTCCCATAAGGCATAGCGCCATCTTCCCATCCCTTTGATGTCAATATAGAGCATTTATTAGGGCCATAAAGGTTAATCTGGAAGGAGAGAGGATATCAAATAGTCGGGATGAGGAGAGAAATCCACACAAGCTACCACTGTGGAGGGGAGTTACATTCAGCCTGTGGCGGTAATGGAGTTACCAACATCAACTTCTACACTGGGAGAAATGAAATGAAAACCTTGAAAACAATTGAATGCTGACACTTTGGCGCCCGTGACCAGAGTGGGCTACAGCGGGTTGCAGACATTTAAAAGGCTTGATTTGCTTGAATGGATTTAACGCAATATGAGTCAATATTCATTAGAAAGAGGTCTGCGTGGTCAGAGGGGTTCCTGACTGGGACGGCCACATGATTTACAATATTACAAAGCAGCAGGAGATGATGGATGTGTTCAATTGCACAAAGTAACTGACTCAATGAATTTTTCATTACCCTGGTTGATGTGTTTGGGACACTGAATTAGATAAGGCCAGTGATGAAAGCCAGAGCTGCGGCTGTGTACAGGAGGCTCTCAGCACTCAGAAACACTAGGCTGTCCATGTGGACTGGCAGAGTAACCTACACGATCAGGACTGAGACAAGACTCATGGTAACACTGAATTAGCCTCATGTTAACACTCAGAAAAGAAGGGCTATTCTTGTGTCTCCGGGAAGTAAAGATGGTGGGAGACAGTATGCTTTAAGGATACTGGCATTGCTTCTATCGGACTCCCTCCAAATTGTTTAGACTTGGATTAAGAGACACACCAAGTTGTTGGACATGTAAGACAAGAGGACGGCCAATTACTTCATGTCCTATGGTCCTGTGATAAGGTCCAGGAATTTTGGACCAGGATACATGATAACCTATGTTGGATTGTAGGGACCCAGGTTCCATTCAGCCCCAGATTATTTGTTCTGGTCAATCCTAAACGGGATGGATAAACACATAAGAAGCTGGGTCCAGACTAGTTAAATGATAGCCAGACAGATTATTCTGAAAGTATGGAGGAACGGAGGGGTTCCTACAATCCAAGAATGAGCTTGTGAGATGGCGAGAGTAGCAGCATTTGAAAAAAAAAAGTCATACAAACGGTTTGCAAGATTATGGGGGTAGTACCTAAGCTCTTTGGAGGGCTCCTAGGATGCCATGCACTGGGGGTAGACATATGCAATGTATGCAATGTGCCTTGTCTTACATTTTGTATTGGGAGGTGGCAGAGATGCTCACAAGTCTCTGAGCTCGAGTCCAAGTCAAGTCTCAAGTCTCTGGGCTAGAGCCCAAGTCAAGTCTCAAGTCTCTTTATTATAATAAGTCTCTGGTTATAATAAGTGTTGCATCATGTATGCACACACACACACACACACACACACACACACACACACACACACACACACACACACACACACACACACACACACACACACACACACACACACACACACACACACACACACACACACACACACACACACACACACACACACACACACACACACACACACACACAATAACAGCAGGCCCTGACAGGATGAGGACAGAGTAAAGGTACACAGGACCTAAAATTTCCCGCAGCTCGAGTCCGAGTCGAGTCTGAAGTCTTTCGAGGACGAGTCTCAAGTCGAGTCTGAAGTCACTGTGTGTGCGACTTAAGTCGCACTCGAGTCCGAGTCTCAAACTCGAGTCCCCATCTCTGGGAGGTGGTGATGTCACGGCGGGGAGGGGGGTGGGGGGGTCAGCTGAGTTCATGTCGTGAGTTGTATGTTTTGTGTTAAAAATAAAAAAAAATGTTAATCATTTTTTAAAAAGGACACTGACTTCATTTATGGAGATGATCTAAAGCACTGAGGAAGTCAAAGTGAAAGGGAGATCAGCTGTAATGTCGCCAGGCATCCCTCAGTACACAGCAGAAGCAGAACGTTTGACTGACCTTTGTCTGGTTGTGTGACTGCTCCTATTTCTTCCAGTTGGTTTCACTATTTCACTTGGTGAGAACAATGTTTACAGAGCAGTCATCACTGATAGAAATAATGGGAATAACTACCAAAATAAGACTTGGTTTGAACTGGGATTTGCGTCATCTGACCATGAATTAACTTTCATGTCATTATGTCTGTGACGTCATCCATTAATACCTGACAATGGACACCTCCTCTGGCATTAAGCCTTACTTATATGACATTGTCACTGAAACTAATTTGTGACTCAGTCACACACTTTAAAAAGTGAGAGTGAATTGAATTTGAATGACAGAAATATAATTGGATTTGGACATGAGTTATCCAGCTGCTCCGTTACCCCTAACCTGAGACTCTTCAATCAAGGTGTGTTTTCAATCCAACTTTCTGATATGGGTACAACTATTTATTTAAAAAGGTGTTTTAGGACAAAGAGCAAAGAATATTCTAAATTTATTTGCACAACATATGAACTTATTACACTGTGATGCGCAAAGTCTCGGAATGAGCTTTTCTTTTTACTCAAATGAAAACATTTTCAATGCGATTAGATCTCTCTGTGCACTGACTTTATATAATGTGCATACAGCATCACAGTAATAATATGAAGAACATTTTGAGGCAGATTTGCCCTGACGTTTCCCTTAGTATCGTCATCATTAATACACAGATACCTCTAAGGGAGAAGATGTAACCTGCTGGCGGCTCTGCTAAAGCTGTGTGAGCTGAAAGCTCGGAGCCTCAGAACTCTTCCAGGAATATGTGGCTGTGAGGAATCAACAACGACGGGCACAAAGTGAAGGCTGCACACACACGGCCACTCTACTGCCCAACCATTGGACCAAAGGCCACGCTCAGCCCGCGTGATGTCATCACCAGCTCACCTCCGCTCACCCTCGCCAGCAAGAGAACCCAAACTGATCACTGATAGTCAGCCATAGAGTGGACCCTGACATCCAATATCCAGAAAACCAACCCGTACAATAATATGCATATCTGACGTTATAGAGGCAGTTGTTGCTGGATGTTAGTTCGGTTTTTTCCTGCATAGAGGAATTTTTGGCATCCCCCAAAGAGGTTTTAGCCAGCACCATAGGAAAATCACCAGCACCAAAATGATAAGAACTGAGAATAAAAATAGCAATTCAAATCCTCTCTGTGTTTAAGAGCAATTTACCAAACAATTGTTGAACAAGCAGAACATAAACTTCAATATGAAAGCTAACCTCAGTTTTATCGGCCAGCTGTAACGGACTATCCCCATGATTTATATAAATATTATTATTATATCAGTTTTGTTAATCGGGTTACATTTACTAAAGCATAATATACATTGTTTGTCAAATTGACAGAACCTTCCTTATACTTCTCTCCCTAGTAGCGTGAAACGAACAACAAAAGCTGGAGAGACGAGGAGGTGGAGTTATTGCCCCCAACAATGCACACACACAGCACACACACACAGACACACACACAGCACACACACACAGACACACACAGCACACACACACAGACACACACGCGGCACACATACACACAGACCAACCCAGTCTCACGTCAGTTTGTGATGGCATCACAAAAATAAATCCATTAGATCGTGATACCATCACGACATTGTGAAGATTTACGTGACAACACACACACATTCTCACACACACATTCTCACACACATTCTCACACACACACACACACACACACACACACACACACACACACACACACACACACACACACACACACACACACACACACACACACACACACACACACACGACGGTGGATCATTTTTAAGATTTCCACTCTGGAGGGTGGTTTCACTTTTTTGCGCTTTTAAGCCCCAAAAACGCACATCTGATCAAATATTTTGTTGTTTTCACCCGCGAGCTTTCTCATATAAACAGGGCCTCAATCACTGTTTTCCAGTAAAAGAATCATAAAATATGACACAGTGATGTTATAAGACACTTACTCCATTCAAATCCCCATGAATTCTCAAATACAGTAGTGAGACTTTGGAATCCTACCATGCCATTTTTTATGATTGGTGTTAGGCTACTTACTGTCAATGAAACCCAACCCTTTCTGCACATATGTTTCACATTAAAATGGGCCCAATCCCTTCCATTGGTAAGCTTTGAATGTGAACCATCTGCAGAGCAGGTTGAGTTCCGTTGACAGTAGATTAGAGGCATACAAAATAAATGGCAAAGCAGAATCTTTAGCTTCTTTAAGTTAGTAGTTGTCATTAACATCTGGTTTTTAATATTTCAGCAACATAAGGTCCTCATTCTGTCCTCATTCCGGTCAACAAACAAAATTCAACTATGGTTTTGGTTTGGTTTGTCCGCTGATTGGTTGGTCCGTCTGTCAGCAGGATTACAGAAAAAACACTGGCCTGATATTCCTGAAACTTGGTGGAAGGGTGAAGCACAGGCCAAGGAAGAAGCCATCACATTTTAGACCAGATTCAAATCACGGCCGGATACACAAATTATTTTTCACTTTTGTTAACATTGCAAGATTGGGCATTTGTGCTACGTTCAAGAGGAGTAAGAATAACTGTAAAAAATGAGTTCCCAACTGGTAAAATGCACACTGCATTAACATGAATATTTGTACATACTGCATCTTTTGTGGCTTTGTACCAGTTTTTTAAATTTCTATTTGAATACAACTGCACTGTACAGATGTAGATCACAGTCTTACCAAGTTATCTTATTTTCATAATTAATACATGTCTTATTTTCCTGGGTCAAATTAAGCCTTCTTTGTCACTGTTTTTTAGTCAAGTTATACTCACACTCATAGTAAAGAAGTTTCTTAGCTGCTTGTGATATTCATTCAATTTGACTATTTCAGACAAAATCATAAGAAATGTGAAGGTGCACCATGCAAGGAGATACATCGTTATAGAGTGTGGTCTAGACCTGCTCTATCTGTAAAGTGTCTTGAGATAACTCCTGTTATGATTTGACACTATAAATAAAATTGAATTGAATTGTCAAAAAAAAACTTCAGGAAAATATCCCTTTAAGTGAAATCATATGTGAAAACAAAGCCTCTTTTGTACACAAAAGTGTTCATTCGTTACACAGTATGTGATTCCATCTCGGCTCTGGGTACACGGCGAGCTGTTTGATTCTCAGGGATCGAAGAGTTAACAGAATGAATAATCACTGTAGAGCCTGAACCATCAGACTCTCCTCTCACAAGCTATGTTTCCATCCACACGTTTTTATCCAAATTAAGTGATATCGAATGAAAAATGCCTTATGGAAACGGTAAAATTCGATTGAATTTCATGAATATCAACTCAAAGGAAATACGTTCGTTCTCATTAGATTTTCTCTTGATCGATATACGGCGAATAAATAATGAATTGCGATTAAGTTTTAGGTAGGGCTGTCTACTAATACTACTAATTAATCTGAGAAAAATTAGTGCGTTAAAAAAATTAATTGCAATTCATCCATTCCATATTGACCTTTCACCCGGAACCGTTCTGAGACCATGGATGTAGCCACAGAGTGCGCAGAACAGAAAATTGCTGGCTAGTTAACAGCTTAACAACTCAACAGCAGGTAACGCTGAAGTTTGACTGTTTCTGCTGTTGGTCGGAACACAGACGAGAGACGGTGCGTTCAATGAAGCTGGTAATCTACAGCCTCGCGGTGCATTTGTAGTTGTTGTAAAATACCCTTTTGAATTTATTTCCTCAGCATATTAGGTCATATTGTTGATTGTTGTATGTATATATATATATATATATATATAATATATATATATATATATATATATATATATATATATATATATATATATATATGAACAGTGAAAATAATAATAAAAATAGTTTTCTTTTAACTTTAATGTCACTAATGATGATTATTCATTTGAATTGAAATATTTAAAATACTTTCACAGCAAAAATGATGTATGCGATTAATTTAGATTAATTAAACGATTAAATAATCGATTGACAGCCTTAGTTTTAGGTCATTTTATGGTTGCAACCCATCACAAAACGAAGAAGAATAAGTTTCAGTTCATTTCCACCCAGTATTTCCGCTCTGGCGGGTGTCAACAAAGACAGATGTAAGTGGACGAACGAGGAGACGAGACACTTTTTGAATTAATTTACGAGCAAAATATAACAGCTATTTTAGATAGCAAAAATCTAAGAAATGCCATAATTATTAGGAACTCGCGAAGGAAATGGCCAACAAAGGTTAAGGATTAAGTGTACCATCTACCAAGGTAAACAGACGCACCTGTACAGGTCAGAAGTGGTGAAGACTGCCGCGTCATGCGCACTACTGGGGAGTGCCGACACAAATGTACCTTATGATGCAACGACCGTCTACCACAGCCTGTAGGACGATTGATGGCCAGCCCTTTCTGTTGACAAACTCCCTGTAGCCTTCAGTAGGGGGTCTAATCGGGACGTGAGTCCCGTCTATTGCGCCATACACCTGTGGCACAAGGTGCGCTCTGATATCATGCACCTCATCCACTCCAGGTAGCTATATATACCATCGCATCATCCTCGTTCTTATGGCACTGCACACGGCGTAAACGCACCGGTGGTTTTGCTGACTCCAAACGTTTCGCCTATTACTCTGTATCACTATGGCGATACGCTTCTCGGTTGGAACCGGAGGGCGATAGCTTGCGATATCTGTGGAAAGGGACGGGCCAATGAAATTACACAACAGGTCAAATGTTGTCTTGGTCATCTGAAAATGCTTCAACCAAAGGGTTTCCTCTGAACCACGATCTCCCAGAACTGTTTGGAGCGCTGTCGTTCCCACACCACAGGCCGCCTCCGTTGTCATCGGGCATTTACGTGCATCTGCATCATCATAACAATGTTTTGATCGTTGTTTTCTTATTATAGCTTGATATGTTGGTATCAACTGGCACATAAGGACTATTACAACTTGTGCAATATTGATCATTTGTTGGTAGATGGCGCAATCCATTTTGTCTAGCAAAACTTTGTTCGCAAATGTTTGCTTGAATGTTTTGCGATTCAGTGCGAAAATGAATGGAAACACCTTAAAATGTCTCAAATCAATTCGATATACCAATTTGATAGCAAAACAACATGTGACGTCATTACACCCAGGTTTTTATTTGCTTTAAAGCCGTTGGATGGAAACACACTTTCACCAGCTTTATTTGCATGAGTTTTTTTACCGAACTTCAGATAATGCGATTGACAAGTGGATGGAAGCTTAGCTACTGACCGTGTGCTCCCCCAAACCAACAGCGACGTTGTAATGCAGCGATGTTAGGCCTTTATGTGAAGCTATAGGTCTGACAGCTACATGGTGAGAATCAGAACATTCCATTGCTCAGCACAGACCAGATCAAATCATGACATAGACCACGCAGTGAACCTTGACCCCCACCAAAACCCATTTCATTTGGAGAGATGGAGGGGTGAATCGTGCTGTACTGTCGAGGACGTTAAGATAGATTTGTGATGCATGCAAGCTGAGAGAGGCTTAAAGAAACCTGGAAAGGTTAGTGGGAGGGAACTGCAGTCCCATATTTCCCTCTGCTAAAAGAAATCTGAAAGATACAGCAACATGTGGGATTCAGATGTACTCTGTGAATCATGCTGTAAAGCACTTCCAGGGTGCAAATCACTGTCCTGCTTTAGACTGCATTTACTCCTAAATGCTGACATTTAGACCATGCTCTCAAACCTTAATCACAGCCACTGTATGTTCCCTGGAACTACACTGGGCTGCTGCAGCTGAATGGCTATAAAACCCCAGAAATTCCACTAACTAGAGATGTCCCATAATTTGACTGCTGATTAGCATTTCTCCCATTTTCATCTCTGCTCGACCCCCCCCCCCCCTCTCCCACACCACACACACACACACACACACACACACACACACACACACACACACACACACACACACACACACACACAGGCCACATGAATTCAACACTGCCATCAGAAGTTTAACGACAAAACAGGGTGCAGAGAAAGAGACTTATTCATATTCTAATACCTTCAGCTCAGTGGTAAAGGTATTCTTAAAAGCGGCAGGTGGTGACATCTTAATTTTTCACGGCTGAAAAATGTGGCTGCGTGGCTCCCTCCCGTGCATTATTCTTGCTTTAAGCAGCGAGTCTCCTCCGGGGAAGGGGGGGGGGGGGTGGTCGGGGTATTGTTTTACAACACACCCAGCTGCGGCCTACTTGCCTTGCCCGCGGTTCTTTTCAAGGAGTTGTCTTGGGTGACCCCTCTCTCTGGCAGTTATTAATAATAACACGTGCCGGGGAATCGTTCACCTTGTAGCTGTGGCCGCCTCTCTGCTGCGTCTGTGTCTGGCCTCATACAGAGGAGTCTCCAGGGAAGGAGGGGGGAGAGGAGAAGGGTGTGTGTGTTTTGGGGGGGGGGGCTGAAAGCTATAGGAAGCCAGAGCCAGAAACACACAAAATACATCAAACAAAGTTTCCCCCTTGTATGTAATTAGAATCAGGTAATCATCTAAAGTGATAGAGAGCCTGATTAGCAGCATCAAAGAAGGCCATGTGAGTGTGTGTGTGTGTGTGTGTGTGTGTGTGTGTGTGTGTGTGTGTGTGTGTGTGTGTGTGTGTGTGTGTGTGTGTGTGTGTGTGTGTGTGTGTGCATTCTCTACCTATGAGTCCCATCAGGAGCTGAGCAGGAGAGGCTGAGTGTTCTATTGTAATAAGAAGCAGCAGAGACAGGATTCAATCTGGGCCCTGAATGAACTGAATGACACATTCCAGGCTAATTCTCCCCCTCAAGTGCTCAAGTGATTAAAAAATCACTGTCTGTTTGAGGCCTCAAAAAGGATTTTGTCCTGAGCGGAATCTTTGCGCCAAAAATGAACCTCTGCATTCCAGTTTTGATACTTCACCTCATGTGCCATTTAACATGACAGTGACTTCAATAAATGGGAAATCACATAAGTGGAGGATGTTGGTCTGTCAGTTTGGGACTGACTTGACTTTCAGATCTAAACTGCAGTTAACAGAGCACTGTTCTGCTGCTGTCAGGCCGAAGAAAAACTAAAATGTGGCCAGGCACAAGGACAGAGTAAGTAATGATGGTGGCATTCACTGACACAGCAGGCACTGTAACCTTTTAGAGAGCCACATCCTTCAAAAAACAAACCCTATCCCATTCTCCTCTAAAAAAAAACAAAAAACAAAAAAACAATTACAGCACATGTGCAGACATGGGAGAGACAGGCTGAAGACATTATATTCTATTGTTGGTTGGTCATAGCCTGACGACATCAACTGAACCAGGAAAGAAAATGCATCTGCACTCAATTGGATAGACCTACAACCAATAAGAGCAACGGATAGACCTACAACCAATCAGAACAACTGAGATAGACGTCACAGAAGCTGCAAGTCAAAGGCAGGCTTCGACAGAGCGAAGGCAGAGGCGGCAGTTTCCGTGTTGTGTGGACGGGTGTGGCGATGTGTCTACATACGTGACCGCAGTTCTCTGTTCCTCTTTTTAAATGGATGTGCTGTCGATATCTTCTATAACAGACGCGAATCTACACATCTCAATTCTCCAGCGGCAGCCATCTTTGTTGTAAACAAATTCAACCCAAGCGCTCTTTGGTGACGTGGTTGATTACGTTACTGTTGATTATCTGTCCATCATCGTATAAAGCCCGCCCCCTGACAATTTGATTGGTCCAAACAGCTCTGGTTCAAGCATAGTTGATCCACAATGGATCAAGTCCAGACCGAACTTCCCAACCTCAAATGTTGTGGGGGGGGCTAAGTTCGGCTGGCTGACTAAATAGTTAGGGTTAGTAAAACATCAGGGATTAAAACGAGTTACGTAAAACTGCTAATAAGGATGTAAGGTGACGCCACAAACCCCGGTCTCCTGAGCAAGGGCATCGGACTCGGGGGGTGGGTAAAGGGGACTGAGTACCCAGGGCCCTCATGCGAGGAGGGCCCAAACAGATGCTACAGTAAATTGCTGTGGATGCGGGGAGGAGCCCGTAGAGAATGCCTTTCTACAGGACGTTGAAGTTTGTGCTATACTCCCCTGCTCCTGAGTGAAAATCCTGACCCTAATGTAAGTCCAAACTGCCTGCGAGCTTCTCCTGTACTATACGGTAATTCTTCTACTATGTGACAGTAAGTCGCGTGGTTATGACACAATCGTTAGCCTATTTTTATAAAAACGTCTGCTACGGAGCCATAACGTGAGGTACAAGGTAATGGAGCCTTTTATACATTGTCGTGTTTCTTTAGAAATAAACAACGGTCAAATAAAGTCTTTAAACGCTTCAGATGTAAAGTTATTGGCTGTCAAAGTGACGCCAAAATGAATGGCAGTCAATGGGATGCTAACGGGGGGTGAGTGCTTCGTAGCATTAAAATGGCGCCATGTGGAGAGAAGCTTGCCCCCTTGGCAGAATTTGGGGCTCTTATACTTCCTCACCTCACTTCGTCGTTTGCTCTCCTGAGGAGAAACATGCGGGGCGTTATGAGTGGGTTGCGTAATCATACGGTCGTTTTCTGGGTGAGGACGGTTCAGTCTCCTGCCCATCTACCTTCTTTGCTTCATAATCATCCAATATGAACATTATTTCTCGGAATAGGGGGCAAGCTTTATGGAAAAACACATACACCATTGTAACAGGCTTTAAAAAGGGTCAGCAGTGATGTAAAGTATTACTGTCTGTCCTCTGACTGCAGCCAGAGCAGCGTCGCTGAGGACAGGAAGCTGTGGTGTCAGTGACCAGCGGCCGGCTCACCGTGTCCCGGTGCCCTTCACCGTTAGCCGGGAGAAGAGCTGAACATCTGCGCTAGTCATTAGAGAAAGAGGAGCTGGCCTGAATCTTTCAGCCTGCAGAGAATCAGGGAGGAGAGAGCTGATGACAAACTACAGCAGCTTCCTGCAGATCTCCCAGGAGCTCGGCTATCCTCCGCCTAGCGGGACGCTGTGCTCTGGCTTAGTGCTGGGCGGTATGACCAAAAATTTATATCATGGTATTTTTTAGGATTCTGGCGGTTTCACGGTATATCACGGTATTTTCTTTCTTTTGCTTGACTGGGTCTTTATATAGGTTTATTATATATTATTGTTTTACTGTCAGTATTCAGTACTGTCAGAATATACAAAAGAAACGTTTCAATGTCGTCATGTTTACTAAAGGTTTTGATTACTAAAGGGTTTGCTTGGCTCCACAACATTATACAATAACTGTATATGAAGGAGATGCATGAAACAGTTACAGAATCTAAACTATGTTTATTGTGCAAAATACAAAGTAGTAAAATAAACTTAAAGTAAATGAATACAAATACCAAAAATTTTAACATGCTTCCTTTTCAAAACAAAATAGTTGTAAGATTGCTGTTTAAACACTACCTTGACCACAGGTAATGTTGTTGTAGAAAAGTGGGCGCAGCTCCGCTGTCAGCTTGCTTCTGTGTTGTTTGAATAACGTTAGTGGTTTGGCAGAAGTATTTCGGCGAGGCAAGACATCTTAAATCCAGTGTTTTAATCATTACTCCGACCCGTCTTTCTCGACGGTCTGTAGCAGGACCGTAGGAGGATTGTTATTGTGTTCATAATGTTGCTCCGCTGCCTGCTTGAGGTGACCGGTTTTAACGTTAGCACGGCCAAGTAACGTTAGAGATGAGTAGCCTACAGTTAGCACAATTTTTTAAAACCAAAACACCTCCTAACAACAGACACGGCTCCTCTTCTGTGTCATTATGTTCTGCAGCTTCGTTTTCGGAACTTCCCATGTCTATTCTATCCATCTTCACCGGAATGTGACACCAGAGCACTACTGTTTGTTTACCCTGCGACTGGAGCAAGCCCCCAGGAACAGCGCCATGTCTAAAAATCTTAGCGGATAGGGGTGCACTCCATGGCCCAGAAAGACTTTTCACATAGACTTTGCATGGCGAAAGAAACGTCTATATTTCAGCGGATAATTTGTTTCAGGGTATATAAACTTACCAGCCCGAACACTTAAAGGTTCCTTGTTTAAAATGTCACATTTTTAACCTTTTTGACATTCACTAGTAGCGAATACAGAATTAGAAATGATGAACGCGCATAATGGACGCGAGCAGACCCGCGGGACTGCGCCGCCCACTCACATGACTGTTCTCCCGAGATCATGTAGCTAGCTGTAATAAATAATAGCGCTAGCTAATGGTTGTAATTCACCATGTGTTATGTTAATACGTCCATGGTATTATCTTATGAAGTTATGATGCATCCGAGGGATGTGTTTGTTTGTAAAGCCTGTTGCGTGGATTTAACGTCATTAGCATTTCCCAAACTGGCGGGGCTATCGGCTAGCTAGCTAGTTGCTAACATCAGGGGTAGCTAGCTATATGCCTACACAATGTTACTACAGACATAGTGATTACATTGCCTTGGTACTGTCTTATGATACATCCGAGGGCTGTATGCTGTAAAGCTTGTAACGTGGATGAAGGATGAAGCCATGGATGAGCTTTGTTCACTAAACTGCAGGCTAACTGCTAGCGCTAGTTAGTAGCTAGCTAGCTAGTAGCACAACATAATTATTAAATCTCCTTGGTTGTCTAGCTAAATACATCTATCGTTTATTTAGCTAAGCATGTAAACGATCGGGAACAACGAAAACACAATGTTTAACGTTAGTGAATATTTTAGACAATGAAAACGGCGAGTTCATGAGTTCGCCACCTGTAAAAGACACGAGAAAGAAGCTCATGAACGAGCATATTGCTACCGGTTGCTAAGACAACGCAAACAAATTGTTGCTAGTGCGCGTGTTCATCGTGACGTCATGGGCCAAGAATGCGGAAGATCCGAGCTCCATGTTTGCTTTATGTGCTTTTGAGCAACTCTCGTTGGAATGTACGGGGCTTCCCGCCGAACACTGTATCCAGTTCTCTTAATACATCCATGGACTGGAGGCGTGACCATGCGTGGCAAAAGCGCAACATTGAAAAGGGTCCGTCTGAAACAGTGTCGCGCAGCGTAGCGTTCCGAACGTTGTGTAATCAAATACACCGGTGTGGCGGTATATAAAAATTCATATCATAATGAAAATATACACCGGTATATAAAATCTGATTTTTTTGGGGGGTCAAGTGACCAGGTCAGACTTCTTCAGAAGTAGTGTGAACACTCAAATCAGATTTAGACCACTTCCATATGTGGTCCTGAATCAGACCCAGGTCTGATTTTGCGGCCGCAGTGTAAACAACCAAGGCCTTTTACATCAATCTACATCGACATTTGTCACAATTATGCGCTGGCAGGAGTTAGCCCTAGACACAGACAGTAACATTAAAAACTTGACTAGGCCTACAACATGGAAAACAGTGATGGAGCAAGAGGGAGAGGGAGGTGTTAGACCTAATTAGTGTATGGGGAGATACTTCAATTCAATCAAAAATAGAAGGATCATACCGTAACCGCTCCGTTTTTGAAAAAATAGCAAACAAAATGGAAGAACGGCTGCCATTAGACAAACAAAAATGATTCCTTCCTTCATAACCTCCCTAACTTTAGTGCAGCAGCATGCTGCGTCTGATGTCATTGTTATTGTTCTTTTACGCATGCGGGTCAGTTCGAAACCGCAAACAGTTCACACTGGAATCTGATATATAGGCCACATTTTAAAAAGTCATGTGGACAGCCAAACAAAAAAATCAGATCTGAGCAAAAAATCTGAATTAAGCATTAAGACTTGTGGTGTGAATGTAGCCTAAGAGCCTGCAGCTCTTTGTGGGGCTGTTTGCCATCCATCGCTGCCACAACAATGAGAGATGGAGTCGGAGTCCAGTGTGCTCTGTGTGATTTGGTTAGCTGTATCTTTAGCCTGATATTCACACTGAATGGCCATTTCATTACCACTCCGTTATTCAGTCTGACACTGATCACTCTTTCGCTGCTGTCTCTATCTCTTTTGTGGGGGAGATTTTATTTTTCGTAACCAATCACTACTGAGTGATGTGCCCTGCTGCTCTTATATCATTATCAGTAAAGCTACATTAGCCAGTGTACATTTAGCAACAGTCCTTGAAGGAGACTGTAAAAAGCTTAGTCCTTCATAGAGGCTATGTTCAGTTTGGATTGATGTGGCTCCAATAATGATACTATAATTATATAATTATAACAAACAATACAATAATGAATGTCCTTCCGTATGCTCAGTATGTTCCACAAAGTAACTATTAAATATACAGCTTCTGTGTCATGTTATCACTCTCCTCAAAACTCCACAGCTGGCATTTTTTATCCATGTTGTGGTCCAAGTATGGAACACACATACTGTATATACACAGACAGAAGAGTGGTGAGTTATGCTGCAGGAGTGCATTAACAAGGTTCTATGGGTATTTCCATATTATTGTTATAAAATCTTGTTATCAACTTTGTATCTGACATGAATTCAAGCTGAAGTACAAGCGCTGTTCTTCATGAAGATACAAACTACAAACCTTCTGCAGCCATTTTACAGCGAGTGTCTGCTACTGCAACATGCCCTCATACCAAAACAGACTCCCAAACAACATGTATGACCGTTATGCATATAAATTATTATCGCAAGAGCAAACTAGGCCACACAGTGGCTGTTTTAAACAGTTACCCATGACCACGGTGGAAATCTTAATCATGTCAGGTGCCGGAACTAGTGTGGAACTAGTTAAGTTTAGGCAACAAAAACACCTCAGAGTAAAAACGCAGGGATTGGCTTAGAATAAGTCATGTAGGGGCAGCCTCTAGCTCACTCAGTATGAGCACTGCAAGTCCTGCAGCGGCCGGGGTTCGAATCGGACCTCCGGCCCTTTGCTGTGTGTCATCCCCCATCTCTATCCCACCTTTCTGTGACTATCCCACCTTTCTGTCACTATCAAATAAAGGAAAAGAGCCCACAAAAATAATCATGTAAAACTACTATAATAAGGACGTAACAGGACGTCACTGCATCACGGATTTGACTCAGCTGAGTGTTCACACGGGACACCAACCCCGGTCTCCTGAGTCAAAGTCCTGTGTTTGATGATAATTACTTCAGCCAGATTATGATACATATGTTATGAGCTGCTTGCACAATTGACCTGTGTGGCCTTTTTCTGGGTGAGGATGGTCTGGATACTCACAAGATACTCAGATTTGGGCTGGATCTTTTTCAGTGTTTAGACTGGATGTGAATTTGCTCTGGGCACCCACGCGCATTACGTGTTTAAATGTTAGCAAGTAGTGTCTTATCTTAAGGCTTTTGGACTCCAAAGGGTCCTTTTGGACTCTGGCAGGCGCTACAGATCCCTGCGCACAAAAACAACCAGACATAAGAACAGCTTCTTTCCCACTGCCATCACTCTACTGAACTTCAGACAAGTGGGGTCACCCCCACTTTGGCCACTCACCCACTTCTCTACACATTACACACTTATCATTCCAATATGCATCTTGCATACTATTACATTTTGCACTCTACATCCCACTCCATGTGTACTTGTCTTGATATTATGTCTTATTTGTATATGTACAGTATTTTTGTATATCATGTAGATATGTGCCTATATGTATATTGTTGTCTCTATTGTACAGTATGTGTCTATATTACTTTTTGTCTACTACTACTACATGTCTACTTGTTGAATGTATAGAGAGTTAACACCTACCAAAGTCAAATTACTTGTGTATGTAAGTATACTTATAGTATAGTATACTTATATATATATATATATATATATACTATACTGATTCTGAAATCATTCAGGTACAGAGAGAAGAACAAAGGAAGAGGGGTAACAGAAAGTACTGGAGTTCCTGGAGAGTTCTAAGATCAGTCGGAGACTAAGTGCTTACACACACACACACACACACACACACACACACACACACACACACACACACACACACACACACACACACACACACACACACACACACACACAGTGGATGGGTCAAACAAACACAGGGCTTTCCCCCAGGAGACCAGGGTTCATGAGGTAACCCTGCATTATGAAACAAACGGAACAAACAGAAATAGGTCACGTTCTCCGTCACGTACATAACTGCTAGTGAAGTTACATAACAGATGTGCTAACCTAACCAAACTGCGACCGTTACCTTCTGTGGTTTATAGTGCGTTCTTTTTGCCTCCGAACTCGTATTTTACGAGGTCAAAGTCGTAAACACGCCCCCTGACCTTCGGATTTATGAGCTCGGAACTCGTACAACCACCGAGTACCCCGAGTTCAAAATCCAACATGGCTGCTCCGTGTATCGACAGTTGTGAAAGCTGTAGTAACACAGTTATAAGCACTTCTGTGTTATTTGTGTCACACTAAATCAGTCGTACACGCAGCGCTGTCTACTATCTGTGTTGAATGCACAAAAAAACAGCATATACACTGTTTAAACTGGCATTGCTAACAATGGCTAACCTGGCTAGAGCTAATGAAAACAATGAAAATCTTCAACTCGGGTGTGACGTCATTCCCAGTTCCAACCTCTGACTTCCGAGGCATGTCCTATTAGGGGGGGGGACGACAAACGACTGATATGGTCCTATGGTTTGGGGGACTGGGTGGGATGGAGCTATACAGTGGATCTCAAAACGATTCCCGATCTGCCTTAAACACTTCATTTGAATGCCTGAGCTAAGAAATCTATATTTTGCTACTTTGTGAGTAATCACACACTGAACTGTTTTTTTTTATTAAAGGTGTGACACATGTTCATAAGGAAGAATGTATCTAAATGAGATTTCTGAAAAGAATAGATGAGTTTCAGACAGCCGGAGCCGTTTCTCCTCTCTCCCTGCCGGTCCCTGGAGATAAAGCTTGACTCGATGTCACAGTCACGCCCGACGCCGACATACAAACTGACAACGCGCCACAAGCCGATGTGAGATGAAGGACGATACATTTTCATTTACATTTACATACATGGTTATACAAGGTGGCCGTACACTGCAAAGTTGATTCTGAAGGAGGAAAAAAAATGTAAGTTATTACATGTTGGTTATCTCTCACTAGCTTTCCAAAACGTTAATAAATCCAGCCATGTTGACGGTCTGTGAGTTTGCTTGCATTTACAATCTTAGTAAAACCACTGTAGAGGAAAATTGAAGTTGGATTAAAAAAAATGAATGAATAGATAGATAAATAAATAAGTGTTCTCCTGGTGCTGTCTTTAAAATGGATGCCTGGAATTTACAGTTTTCCATTAACTGATGCCCAACAGCTTTTTCACGCCTGCAGCTGGCCTTGGAGGCAGCGCGGCTGTGTGTGTGTGTGTGTGTGTGTGTGTGTGTGTGTGTTTGTGTGTGTGCGTGTGCGTGCGTGCTGGCACTCAGCAGGCCGCTGTACTGCAGTCTTCATTTTCTCTGCGTTTTCTAACTTAAATGTGTCAGTCTGTGTGCTCTCCTCCCTCCTCTGGCCTTTCAAACATTATCGCTGTGTACTGTGGAAATCACACATCAGCATATAAACAGTGGTGTCGCACTGTTACCAGTATCATCAATGGACGCTTTGCTCTCAAAGGGATCATTTGTTGATAAAATGTTCCTGCTGCATTTCTCCATATTCAGAGAGCAAAGCACAAATCAAGCTCTAAGAGATAATACCTGTAATTATGTTTGCAGTCGCAGGTTTATGAAGGGATGGCTTGGTAACACAGACACACACACACACACACACACACAGTCCTCTCTGTACATCATATTTGATCACACAGGGACTGCTGAAACTTACTACTTCTCCCCGTATGTTTTTTTCTTCCGTTGTTTGTGCATGTGTAGCGATAAAGGATTATTATTTCTCTGCGTGTGGGATCACATGAGTCATGGTTGGTTGTAGACCCCTGAAGAATTATATTAAGCCTGGTCATGTCAGGCCTAATAACATGCTACCCTGCTAAGCAGAAAAGGATTGACTTGGAGAAGGGGGTGGGTGTGTATAATGAAGGCCCAACTAATTTACTGTTAAAGCCAACGAAATATAATAATGGACTACATGTGTAGTCATGCTTATTTTTTCCTCTCCTGTTGCTAACCTGTGCTGACAGATGAGATAAACACAAGTAGAAATAACAGATTTGATGTTGCTTTTTAAGTAAGGGTGTGCGTGTGTGTGTGTGTGTGTGTGTGTGTGTGTGTGTGTGTGTGTGTGTGTGTGTGTGTGTGTGTGTGTGTGTGTGTGTGTGTGTGTGTGTGTGTGTGTGTGAAATTGTATTGCTTTGTGATGCTGCTGCCATTGATTGGCTCAGTGATGGAGCCTGGCTTTCTTTGTTGCTCTGCAGATCAGATGTGGACGACTGCCGTTTCTATATTTGCCATTCATTAGCCGGCAGTGAGGAGATGTCAGAGCGCATCCACGCGCAGGCCACTTGTGTGATAGCGAGCGTCAAATCAATTCAGTCACCTTGAACTTTGAAGATGAAAGAATAACATGTTGGAATTGGTCTTCCTGCACGCCTGCTCACAAACCCGGCTCTTGAATGCATCGGTGTTAGAAAACGACGGATTCCTTCACCACATTTAGACTTTTTGGTCTGAAGCCTTTGTGACACAGTAGCCACCAGAAAGACCAGTGAACAGTCAGTGCTCACGGCTGTAAGTCCGTCTCTCAATGAGCCCTTTGGTTCCTACTAAAGACCGGTTGTTTTTTGTTTGACACTTAAAACAGCTGGTCACGGAAGTTTTTAGCAAACGCTACTCACGCAGGAGGAAATGGTGCCTTGGTTGAGAACTATTTTCAGTGGTGGATTAATACACATTTGGGGCAGCAGGACGTGTATGTGTGATTGAGTCAAATTAAACTTCAGTGTGTGTGTGTTCACGTCATTGGCTTGAAAATGAGCAATCTGCAACACAACAATCATTACCCAGCATTCCACTAAACCAGTGAACGGGAGTCACTCTGAATTCAAACATCAGAAGGGCTTTCCTAATGTTAGCCCAGTCTCACTGTAGCCCAGTTAGCCTTCCTAATGTTAGCCCAGTCTCACTGTAGCCCAGTTAGCCTTCCTAATGTTAGCCCAGTCTCACTGTAGCCCAGTTAGCCTTCCTAATGTTAGCCCAGTCTCAATGTAGCCCAGTTAGCCTTCCTAATGTTAGCCCAGTCTCAATGTAGCCCAGTTAGCCTTCCTAATGTTAGCCCAGTCTCACTGTAGCCCAGTTAGCCTTCCTAATGTTAGCCCAGTCTCACTGTAGCCCAGTTAGCCTTCCTAATGTTAGCCCAGTCTCAATGTAGCCCAGTTAGCCTTCCTAATGTTAGCCCAGTCTCAATGTAGCCCAGTTAGCCTTCCTAATGTTAGCCCAGTCTCACTGTAGCCCAGTTAGCCTTCCTAATGTTAGCCCAGTCTCAATGTAGCCCAGTTAGCCTTCCTAATGTTAGCCCAGTCTCAATGTAGCCCAGTTAGCCTTCCTAATGTTAGCCCAGTCTCAATGTAGCCCAGTTAGCCTTCCTAATGTTAGCCCAGTCTCAATGTAGCCCAGTTAGCCTTCCTAATGTTAGCCCAGTCTCAATGTAGCCCAGTTAGCCTTCCTAATGTTAGCCCAGTCTCACTGTAGCACAGTAAAGCTGTGTTACATAGGATGAAATATATAACAAAATATAATATAAATAAAGATGAGATTGCACTCGGGACGGGCAGATAGGCAGTATTTATTTACGCTAACTATTCAACAATACTTTGAACAGAGACTCCTGGCTTGATATGGGTTTTGACACTTTTTTTTGTTGAGCAACTTACATTTTACACACATGCGCGCACAAAGAGACACACACAAACACCCACACACCAGAGACACCAACCTGGATGACCCAAGCTACCCTCTGAGCCACATGGGCTGCTGCTTCACGCTCACTCCTTTCAGTCATCTTTTACTATGTTAAAGGTACGTAAAACATGGAGATGTTAACACTTTACTAAATAATAATAACAGTAATAGCAATAATAATAATAAAAAAGTGTCTCAAATGGTATCCTAACCCTAACCCTTTTCACGTTATATGTAAATGTTCTGTAATTTATTTTCTTAAAAAGAGGTCAACAAAATCTAAATACTGATTCATATTGGAAATGATTTCACCTCTTATTCACATGTCCTTTCTTTAAATCTTCTTACATTTCTTCAGTGAGTCTGCCCTGGGATCACGGATTGGACCTTACCAACTCGAACGGAAAAACACTGATAAACTACAATGCCAGACTCCAAAACATGCTGCACTGCAAATGAAAAAGATCTACAAATCTCTTTCTGTGAATTAAAGAAATGATTCAGTCTTTTCCAGAATAAACAGGTGAGTGAACTCTAGTCCAGCAAAATAAATTCAATCCAGATAAAAACAACAAAATATATGATTAATTCATATATTTTGTTGCTTGTTGTTTGTTGTTATCAGTCAATAAAATGCTGATGTTCCACTGCCTGGAAGGTTTACGCTGCAACCGATTCTCTCTGTCAGTCAGGGGATCATGGTGCAAAGAGAGCCACTCTCCATGCAGAAAACACATTATTCTATTAATATTATATTATTATTATCAGATAATAATTAACCCTTAAACCCTTTACTGTCAGAAAGGTTAGTGACATGGCTGGACTGGAGTGGACACGTGAGTACATTTTGCACTTTATCATTTGTCACCTGTGATATTTATTACTTATGATGCTGTTTTATTGCTAACAGTTTCACTTAAAAAACAACAAGCTGCCATATTTTAAAGTTGGACCTTTTTAAGAAAAACCTAATTTCTACATGTACATAATCCATTAAAAAAATCTAGATATCTTCATTTTCAAACAGCCCTGGTTATCTTAAAAAAGGTGCCATAACAACCATATTTGTCCATATATCTGTCTATATGGTTCATTCAGAATATCCAGAATATCCATATATGTTTTTCTTATTATATATTCTGATAATAGACTGCATATATCTATATTATTCTTACTACTATTATAATGTCACTGCTACTACATTGCACATATCTGTACATATTGTTCATACATTGTTCATATTACATTGCCATATTTATTCTGCTTTTATAACACTGCAATATATTTCTTGTCCTGTCTATGCACCACCTGTCTATACTTGAATATCACATTGCACTTTTCTGCTTTTTTGCACTTCTGGTTGGACGCAAACTGCATTTCGTTGTCTCTGTACTAGTACTCTGCACAATGACAATAAAGTTGAATCTAATATAATCTAATCTGAAGCTAATTTGAGATAAATAGAAACAGAACAAATATAGTCAAAGAAAAAAAAACAATAATGAAAAGAACACAATAAAAAGATAACAAAATATATCTAAGTCTAACTAATTAAAAACTTGAGTGCCATACCATAATTTACAGGTCAAATATGCAGCTTTTCTAATAGCTGGGTCGTGACAAATTGTGAGGCCGTAAAACGAGGTCCCAGGCCAAAAGCAAACGCCATCCTGTGAATGCAAACGCTCTGCGCCGCCCTGTACACACTGAGCCGTATCTGGATGGGATGAACACACAGTCTCTCTTACCGTAGGTAGTCTCTCCGGCACAGGATGAGGTTGGCTTTGGTGTAGAGCGTGGAGCCCACCTCGCCCAGCCGGCAGTCACAGCAGGCACACTTGAGGCAGTCCTCGTGCCAGTACTTATCCAGGGCCTTCAGCAGGTAGCGGTCCTTGATCTTCCGGTTGCAGCCGGCACAGCCTTTTGGCTTGGTGTCCGGCTGGACGGAGAGCATTTGTATACCTGACGGAGAAGCACAGAGAGGCTTCAAACACTCCAAGAAACACAACAAGACATGTACGTTATATAGAACTTTGTTTTAAAGGTTGTGGTTGACAGGAAAAGTGAAATGATGACAGATAAGGGGGTGTCACTTGTCTTCATTGTGCTCCTTGATCTCTGAGCAGCGGCGGTGGTAAAAGTACAATATTCAGCACTAAAATGAAATAAGCCACGTGAAAAAAAAGCATTCGTGATTATTTCATTCATATATTTCTTTATTTTCAAATAACATATATTTTAACCTGCACTGCTATAGCCTACAGCAGATTAATTAGCTATCATATACTGGAGGCAATTTCAACACGTTAGGAGTGAAAATAAATGTAATCTTTTTGTCACAAAACGCTGATTAAAATCTGTATCTGTGAGGTTCAAGCCATGTAGGGCCAGGAGCAGAGCTGGGTCTTTTTAAAGACAAATTCAATCAAAGGTTAGTAAGCAGACTCTGCAGATGTTCCTTGGCTGTGCAAAACGGTGCAAACAAATAAAAAAAAATCTAATGTGTAAGGTTTTCTAAACCTTAGAAAACAATGTTTTAAAGAATCACCTTTTTCAGGTTTAAATGGCAGTGGCATTCAGAAGTCCCAGTTTAGCTAAAAAAAAAAAAAAACACTACACCAAGTGTACTTAAAATGAAGTCCAGCGTACTAAAGGGTACATAACATTAAGTGCACACTTATTTAAAAATGACATGTAGTAAAAAACGTCAGTGTGCTGTTGAAGTATTGTTCCACAATGCAATGCACAAAGGAAAAGGAGTTAGTTAGTAGTATGGCTGGACACACACACACACACACACACACACACACACACACACACACACACTCCACTTTTAATGGAAACTAGCCCCCTGCATTTCAGTGTTCCTCCCAGGAAACAGACATGCAGTGTTATGTAACACTGCTTTAAATTTGATTATTTAAACAAGACGTAACAAAAACCTGATGTAGCAGCAGAGATGAAGAGGCTGTTGTAGTCCCAGTACTGTAAAATAACAGCTGAAGATGCAGTGATGCAGCCCACACCCACACACACACACACACACACACACACACACACACACACACACACACACACACACACACACACACACACAAAGCCACAGTTTCACATTTCTTTAGGACACTTTTTCACATTGACCTCCTCTGTGTGTGAAGGGGCGTGGCTACAGGCAGTGGCCTGCATTGTTTGGCCTGAGCTGACTGAGGAGAGCCTTTGTTGGCCCATCAAGGGGGGCGGGGAGGGGGGCAATGTGGCTTTACACCAGGCTGGAATTAGTATTCTCCTACCATTCCCTGAGGAGAGGCACACCCCCACTCCTCTTTGTCCCCCATTCACAACACACACACACACACACACACACACACACACACACACACACACACTTAGCAATTCTAAGTTTCAGCTTTAGTCATTTGAAAAACTGCTGTAAACTTCCTCTTCTCCATGTTAGTGGACACATGTCGCTGTAGTTCTCAGTCTGAAACATTTCAGAGTGATGGAAGCATTGTGTGAGCACTGAAGGACGCTGCAGTCTGACTCTCTTCCTCGCTGGAGGCCAGTCAGTGGTTTGCATTAATTTCACTACTGCCAGGCTGCATACACAAAGTTGAAAGGTTGAGCCATCCCAGTGCAGATCCAGTCATCTTCGGTCACTGTGTGTCAGAGCACACTGATGTAAACAGTGTGCGCACACACACACACACACACACACACACACACACACACACACACACACACACACACACACACACACACACACACACACCGTGTCCAACCTGATGTTCACCGGGATGGACTATCAAGTTTCAAGTTTGCAAGTTGTGGTCTTATGTTGTTAACTAGTGGCTACCTTGGAAGTTAAGCAGGAGAAACCCTTTTGTTGTCCAACTAGGACTGAGAGGAAACTGAGTTGCATTGAACGGGCTTAGAGCATTTTAAATCCTGTCACTACTCATGACCATAATTTTCCCTCGCCTCACACACATTATATACCTACAAACCAATATATATATTTTACTGTAAATCGTTTGCAAAGACAGTGAGAAACAGGTTGCAGTGTGAGGTTGTCGGCTCGGCCACCGGCGGAGCGCGCGCTGCGATTGTCCTGCCTCGTTAACACTACAAAGTCCCCGCGACTCATTAGCAAACCAAAAGAAGGAAGAGGCTTTACTGTGCAATCAACCCGGGAGAAGGGGAGAAGCATGGCAGGAATGTGAGCGCTCCGAGGGGAAGTACAGAACAAAAGCTCCATGTTCCATAAAGGGAAAGAGAGCCAGCTGCCCGGAGCCCTGGTGCGGGCGGTGTGTGTGTGTGTGTGTGTGTGCACCCTGTCACTGTGGAGCTCGCGCTGCGGCCGCCAGCTGCGCGTCCTCGGCCACATGTCCCCCCCCCCCCCCCCCCGTGAGCCGCTGTAGCGGCTAGAGGCTGACGGACAGCCTGCTATTACACACGCTGACATTTCACCCAATCACTTTAAATTACTGTTGCCATGGCAGCGGAGTGGTGCTAAAGGCCAATAACGGATTTAACACACAGACCCAATCTGCCATGCAGCTCCGCACACATCCTAGCAGCGGTAACAGCTCTCTGTACAGCGGGGCTGAAAGCACCTCGGATCCACGCTAACACTAAACACACATGAAACGGGCCGTTCATAAAGTCAGTTCTTACCGAAACTTTTCTCCCTTTTCTGCATTTGTTGAAGCGCTGAAGCAGCCGAAGCACCACCATGCAACCCGGAGCCGCCTGGTCCGGAGAGCCGCCGTCTGCGGGAGGCTGGCAGCGGGCTTTGTTAGCCTACAGCGGGGACAATCCGACACGGAGCCCGGGGAGGAATGAGAGGCAGGGGGGACGCTGCGGAGCGGCTCTGTTCCTGCCGTCGGCCAGAGCTCGGTTATTATAGTCAGCACGACAAAGAGATGCTTCCCCTCCGCCGCACACAGCCCGTCTGATCCGCCTGGCCACGGACACTGAGGCTCGCGCTCACTGCACGCTGCTTCCTAATCAGCGCTTTGACGTAGCAAGCAGCGGGCATCACCGGCCAACAGTAGGCTACACACTCACACAGCTGGATTCACAGCTCACATCTCACAGGCCTGCACCCAAGCACATTGGCATTCATTTCAGCTTGGATGGAATGATGAAGAACATTTAAAGAATATTGTTGGAACATGTAGGCTAAATGAGTGTCTTGTCTCAGCTCTCTCACCTTTCTCAACAAGTGAAGCAGAAGTGTGAAGTGCTAAGTCTCTGTCCCTCTGGCCACTAAAAAGTTCACCAAACTGGCATTGCGCTGATCTTCAGGATGGACAGAACGAGCTCCACGTGGATACGAGGAGACTAGGCTATACCCAGCTACAGGTGTTGAGCCGCCCGCCGTGCAGCCTGCGGAGCGCGCGAAGATTGCGCGGAGAGAGTGCGAAGAGCGTGCGGAGCCGGTGCAGCAACGGGAGAAGTCACAGCCCGGTCCCTCACCGCTGAGACATTACACCGCCACGATAAGGTCATTCACTTATTACCAGCCGCTCCACTATATGACGGAGCAAGCATCGCGCGCGCGCCCCCGGAACGCCCATTTCTTCCCAACGTCCTTCAATTCTGGAGCCGGGGTGCGCGCAGACGCGTGGCGCTCATTCTATTCTAGAGCCAGAAACACAGGAGCCTAGGTCTGTCCACAGGACACCTTGTGTCTTGAGGGACAACAGCTGTTTCGGACACCTGACTGACATGTCCTTCACCAACCAGACTCATTCAGGTGTAGTTTACCAAAGGTCCAGAGAGAGTTCAACATGTTGTTGTGTTAGATTAAACCAGGCTACACTACTGTACAGTAGTACAAAGACTGCCATCAACATTCCCTGTGTTGTTGGTCATGTGGTGTGTTTTCATTTGGCTCAGTGACTAGACTAGTCTGAGAAAAGAAGAAAGAGGAAGCAAATATAATATGGACAATGAAATCAATCCTGATTCCTCTCTCTGGCATTCATTATCCATGTGCGCACACGCAGGCGTCATTTGTTGCAGCCTCTCTCCGCACTCTTTCCTTCAACCCTTCCTGTAAGGATTCTTTGGCCTGTTTTTGCACCAGCCCCACATGTTAGGGCACCTCACGCCTCCACACAGGGCTCCAAACACACAGCCTGACAGGTTTAAGTTATTCCCTTAAATATTCTGCTAGGGAGGGGTAGGGGGGGGGGGTTCTGTGGGAGGAGGAGATGCAAGTCAATAGTTGGCATGCGGCTCCAGCCTAAAATGCATGCGATAATGAGATGGGTCATAAAATGCTCTCTGCGCCATTATGAGTGATGAGAAGCATTAAAGCTGACAGCGTATTACCTGCCAGTAATTAGCTTTTGTCATGGATTGAATTATTTCAAGGCGGCCTATCTTGGTAATCATGCAATTTTCTGCAGAGTGTGTGTGCGTATAGTGTGTATGGAGTGTGTGTAGAGTGTGTGTGAGGCTGCCACCTCTCTCCCGGTGCCCTTCTGTTCTTCATCCTCCGTATGAATGGGAGATGGAGACAGAAGGCAGCGGTGAAGGTGGAGGATGGAGTAGATGCCAATGGAAACACGCACCCCCATTATTTTATATAGCTACTCATCACATGTGCGCACACGGACAGAGGAGACGCTTGTTCTGTCTGTGCCTGACCCCCCCCCGCCACAACAGCAAATCAAATGAGAGCACCAAACCCCGACAGCACATCCTCAGCACCGGCGGCCGCTCGTTACAGCAGCAGCCTCTCTGGTGAGCAGGGGGTTTGGTGCTCTGCCCTCAGCAGCTGCATGATGCTTGTGTTTGTCTTGTTGCGGAGCTCGCGGACTCTTTACGCACAGGTTGCCAGAAACACACAGAGGACTGAACACAGCCTACCTTTAAAGTACAGCCAGGGATGCCCAGAACCTCTTCTCAGGGTCGCTGCAGCGGCGTTTCTCTTCTCTGTTCTCTTGACTGAAGTGTCCACAAGGCAACTTTCTCACAGCAACTCCAGATTGTGTAAAGAAAACTTGACGACAGGAGTTGGAACAGTTGGTTCACTGCCCAGGTTGCTGGGATGTCAAATCACACTGAACCTAAACTCTGCTTCCCCACGGCTTTGCGCGTCCCGGCTCCCCTGTCTGTCTGTCTGTCTGTCTGTCTGTCTGTCTGTCTGTCTGTCTGTCTGTCTGTCTGTCTGTCTGTCTATCTCTCTCTCTCTCTCTCTGTCTGTCTGTATGTGTGTCTCTCTGGTTCCCTGGCATGAAAAAGCGGCAGAGAGTGGAGCCTCCTCTCTATTTAAGCCCCTCCACCAGGTCCCCAGTCAGCAGCACACTCCAGCTCATCCAAGAAGCTGACAAGCACCGTTAGGGAAGGCAGCGCATGTTGCTCTAATGGACCTCATTAAGCTCTACTTACAGATGTTCTCTTAACATAATTGATCTGCAGCGAGTTGAGAGGACGGCAACCTATTCCCCAGCCCCCAATTATGGCCCGGTAATTAGATCCCCAACCTCCAGTTCTCCACATTCACCCTTCTAACATTCCGAAATATCAAAGTATCTCTTTCTCTCAAAGCGACCGCCCCCCCACCACCTTACCCCCATGTCTCCTCCCCCTCCCACCCACAAGACACTATTGACAGTCAGATCTGCTAACCTTTGTAGTGGAGCCAGACTTAGCAGTGCACTCACTCCAATTGACAGAGCTCACTCACTCTTCTATTCCTCCTTCCTCTCTCCTTGCCTTTTTTACCCGTTGGGAAACACAGAGAGAGAGAGAGAGAGAGAGAGAGAGAGAGAGAGAGAGAGAGAGAAAGAGAGAGAGAGAATCAGAGTGAGTGGTACAGATGGAGAAACAAAGAGAGGAAGGGGGAAAGAAATAAGTTAGCGCTTACCATAAAGGGTTGTAATGATAATATCTGTCAGGGGAAAATCTTTTTTTAGTTTTTTTTATCTTAAATAATTCCTCTGATGGCAACTTTGAACAGAGAGAGAGAGAGAGAGAGAGAGGGAGGGAGAGAGAGAGAGGAGTGAGGAGTGATAGTGCAGCTTTTATAATGCCAATCAGTGCCACTCCTATCACCCATCTAATTAGCCAGAGTGCTAAAACAGAAAGCACTGGGGAAATGGTAATGTCATGCTTTTGCATGTTCAAAAGAAGACAATTTTCACTCTGATGTACAAAAACTATTTGTGACGGGGTGTAATCAAGTGTTTTCTGAGAAAGCCGTGTTGGATAAAATGTTCCCAGATCTTTATGTTGTCACACTTGTTTTCAGATCATTTTTCTGGATGTCTGGATGCATGACCCAGATTGAAATGTTCCTTTGTGTGTGTGTGTGTGTGTGTGTGTGTGTGTGTGTGTGTGTGTGCGTGCGTGCGTGCGTGCGGGCGTGCGTGCGTGTGTGTGACTGGAGGACAGATATCTTCAGGTGTGATGGTGGTGACAGTACATGAGTGTATGCATTGTCAGCAAACACAGGTCTTCACATTGTTTTTGTCTGGTTGAGTAGTTTAGATCTGGTGATATTCTATATTTTCTTATTGTCAATAAACAATTAATGTATGTACTACCAAGTGTTGTGTGTGTCAAGGTTTAAGGTTCTTTATTAGTCATGTGCAAAATATATTGCAGTTAAGATATATTAACAAATCAAATATAACTGAATATAATTGTAATAGTATTTGTATAGACAGGAATGCAAATGAATTAAACAGAGTGTAAAAAGGAATGTAGTAATATGCATATATCTATATGCATAATGAGAAGAATATAAAAGCTCAGAATATATCAAACTTAAAGCTCACACTATAGTCTGAGCTTTAAGTTGGTCATGGACCTCCCCAGTAACCCTGGACGCTTCTGATAGGGGAATGTCCGTACAGTGTCCTTGGTATGATGTCATCGATGCGTTTGCCGATGTAGCCAATGTGTATGACCGTGCGTTCATGGACATCGGAAAAACATTTTTCCCAGTGAAAACGTCACCATTCACGTCACCTCCTGTGGGAATCAGAGGTGGGAAACTCGGGCTAGACGCGTTGTTGACAGCTGACGTATAAAAACGTGGCCGACGATCGTTAAAATGTGTTGAAGGGTGAGAATCCTTTCCCGTTCGTTGTCCTGCAGATAACACAAACACCTGTCCATGTGCTGTTTGAATGCTCGCATAAGAAAACAGCAGCAAATCTTTTGGCCTCCCATGTTTTCACACACCTGATGCTCTCGACTACGCCCAACAGTTGGTGGCAGTCATGCAACAAGTTGTTATGCCAAACGCCAATATAACAGAAGAAGAAGAAGAACACGCATCCCGACCATGTGAACGCTGGCAGTCGGAAAAACAACGTAATCACGGGGGCGGTCCCTGATATTCCCAGGTGGCATGAACGCAGCATGAGTCTATGTGTTGACCCAGAAGCACTCTGTCCTGCTGAAGCAGTGTTGTAGAGCTGAGTCTTGATTAGTTGCACCAGCGCTGAGGGGTCCGTGTCACCGATGGGTCACGTTTGAGTTTCTGCCTATAGCAAGGTAGAGGCAGAAATGAGAGGTGGGCGGGGGAGGGCCTTATATCCATCTCAGAAAGGAGTATAAACGTGGAGGAGTGACTTTCCTCAGGTTGGCGCTGTTAACATTCTCCAGTAGGATTGGGCATCAAGAACCGGTTCCAATCCTTTCAAAAATTACGATTCCAATGGAATCCTGTCTTTATTGGAATCGTTTGGAATCCGATCGGTTCCAATTGTAACACAAGTTTTGGTTTCCGTAGCAACCACCGTACTTCCAGGCGCTTGTTGTGTTCCAGCCATGGAGCACAGTAAGCAGCGCTCTAATGTGGCTTTGTTTTACGTTTGAAAAAGCCCGGTAAAACTGTAAATCAACCAAAATAAACAGCTTATCTGGGGGCGAGGGGTCCAGCCAGCCGGATCTGCTTCCTCTGGGTCACACAGCTCCATTGTTTTCCAATAACTATTGAAACTCATCAGTGATCCACACTGTTGCACTCAGGGACATCTTCCTCATCACCATCAACACACACACTGTACTTTATTCTGACACAATCCCACACACACCGTCCTGCTGCCACAAATACTCACTAGAGCAACACATGTGGATTCATCCACTGCTTAAAATAGTATATATATTGGGGCGGTCAAAATCAATGCGTTAATAACGAGTTAATACAAATTCCTTTTAACGGCACTCATTTTTTAAGCGTGTGATTAAAGCATGCACGTTCTGCGGGGTTAACCTTAACCGTTCCGTACGGCTTCAGAGGTCAAACCTTATCTTCAATCACAAATAAAAGGCTCTTTTAAGAGCCACACGCTTCATCTAAAGAGAGACTTCCCGGTCCGAGTAACAGGCTTCATTACTTACATTTTTGAACTAATTCGATGATCATTAAAAAGAAGCTCAAGAGCCAAAGACAAACAAATCATCAACATTCCTTGAGCATAAATAGGGAAAGAAAAGGGTCCAGATGGTTCTCTCCTCCAGACTAAAGTTATCTGCATGTACTGTGGATGTGAACTGAGTTACCACTGGAGTACGTCCAGTCTCAAACACCACAAATATATTTTTTAATTTAGAACAGATAAATGTGCAAATAATTTGCGATCAATGGCGAGTTAACTATGGAAACCACACGATTTATGGCAATTAAATATTTTAATTGATTAACAGCCCTAATTTATTTATTTTAATACTGCATGTTTACAAGTAAGTCCTAGTATTTTAAATTTGTGAATAATCTGTGATTCCCCCAACAAATGATGCACTATTTCCTCCTGTTTGAGTAATGTTGGATAAAAACTACAATTGCCAACTGGAAGGAAATTGGGAAATAACGGAGCGATAAAAAAAAAAAACTATATATTATGGTATGTACATGTATATATGTATGTATGTATATATATATATATATATATATATATATATATATATATATACATACATACATACATACATACATACATACATACATACATATATATATATATATATATATATATATATATATATATATATAATTGAAATTGAATTGAATTGGTGCTAAGTTTGTGTTTTACCCCGAAGTGCAGAGGGTGTTTATTAAGATTTATTAAGATTATTATTATTTTTTTTTTTAAAGGTCACTGGCAGGTGATGGCAGCTGAGGGCTGGCTGGCGTGGCAGATGAAGAAAGTTGTCTGTACTGAAGAATTACTTGAGCCGGAGAACACTGGAACACTAAAGACTGCACACATGGAAAAAACCTGAGGTTAGTCCAGGAGTCACAAATGCAGGAACAAAAAAAAACTACTAAACTTCAACTTTTAAGTTTGATTCCTCCTCTCACTTGTGGCTCGCTTGATGCAACAACTGCATGCTGGTGGTTGCAATGACAACATGCTGGCTTTAGAGCTGTGTTGGAATGGACACATATATATTGTGTCCAAACACATTAAAGTGCCCATATTATGAAAAAAACACATTTTTTCTGGGATTTGGGTTGTTATTTTGTGTCTCTGGTGCTTCCACACTCATACAAACTTTGAAAAAAATCCATCCATGTTGTTCTGAGTGAGATACGGTTTCTGAATGTGTCCTGCCTTCAGTCTCTGGGTGAGCTGTTCAAAATCTGCACGGCTTGTTACGTAACTAGCCGAAACAACGGGCTAAACACAACCGTTAGCATGCTAGCGCTAGCGTTAGCATGCTAGCTCGTTCTCAATGGCAAAGCACTGCTACAACACACACAAGATCACCATAATCTCCAAAAGAAGTACTTCCATGTGCACCCTCCTTTAGAAGAAGTCTCCCGGCTAATCCTGCCTTGTAACTGACCAAAGTTGGAGAAACAACCTTTCTTTTACTGTCTATGGAGCTAACTGACATGATCTACCATCTGAGCTACTGGAATCAAATATAGTACAGAAGAAAAGATGATTCACTCTGTAGCTAAAACAGAGACCTGAACACAAGGTGAAAAGAGGAGCTGCAGCTGTGAGAGAGAGATGTGACCTTAAAATACAATTATGAACCTGAAAATGAGCAGAATATGGCATCTTTAATATATTTGCCTTATGTCCTCTATGCAATGTATTCATTATGCAGTCCCACTGTAGTTGTATTTGTATCTCTCTATTTTAAGTGCATTTGTATTGTATCGTGATTGTACTGTATTGTATTTTAATGTATTGTACTGTATTAATAGTAGTGTTTTATGTTGTAATTGTATTTAATTAAGTACCTGGCTGTGAAGACACCTTAATTTAAAATATACAAATAAAGTTAACTATCTATCAATTTCAACCACACCAGAAAGGCTAGATCATAAGGAAACTTGGACTGAGGAGCCTATTCACTCTACCGATAGCAACAGGAAAATCGGGCAAGGGAGTGGAGTCGTGACCGGGCTTTTATGTGTGGAGTGATAACAAGATGAATTCCAGGTGTTCCTTGTTAGCTCAGCCAGCCACGCCCTCAGCTAGCCACGGCCTCAGCCAGCCACATCATCAGCCAGCCACGCCCTCAGCCAGCCACGCCCTCAGCCAGCCACATCATCAGCCAGCCACGCCCTCAGCCAACCACATCATCAGCCAGCCACGCCCTCAGCCAGCCGCGCCCTCAGCCAGCCACGTCATCAGCCAGCCACGCCCTCAGCCAGCCACGTCATCAGCCAGCCACATCATCAGCCAGCCACGCCCTCAGCCAGGCACGTCATCAGCCAGCCACGCCCTCAGCCAACCACATCATCAGCCAGCCACGCCCTCAGCCAGCCACGTCATCAGCCAGCCACGCCCTCAGCCAGCCACGTCATCAGCCAGCCACGCCCTCAGCCAGCCACGTCATCAGCCAGCCAGCTGCACCAACACTGCCAGGAAGAGAAACAGAAAGGGAATGGGGGAAAAAGAAACAAAAAAACCCCACCACCAAACACAAAAACAAACACCACCATGACAGCTGGTTCTGAAAACAATTCCTATATTTGCAGATACATTGAAGGATTAAAAAATGCTCCATGAGATAAGTAATAATGTGTGCCCGGGAGTGTAGGCCTACTGTGGATTTTAAAACAGTGATTTTAAAAATGCTAAAAACCTTCCATAGAGCTGAGAGGAATTACTGAGTGTGTGATATTCTTCTGTGGGTGTGTCGACACATCTGACATCTGACTCAATGTAAAAAATATTTATTATGTCACAATATCAACACCACAAATACACCAGGCCAAAATGTCCAGCTTCATAATAATACAGAAATATAATCAGTTAAATGCACTGAAGGTATTAAAAGTACTCACTGTGCAGAATGAGTGTTTTATTAGCAAGTAATGTCTGATTATTATTGATGTATTTAAAAGCAATCAATGTTGTGATTCATCAAAGTTAAGCTTCTTTATTGGGTAGTTTAATTTATGACAATGTACAGAATTTAATATACTGATTATTAGTTTTGTAGCCTACGCCATACGTTTGAAATGCTAAGAAAAGATGAGCACTGTAATTCATATGATTTCCACTTTTTCTTTTTTTTTTGCTGTGCACACCACATTGACTGCTGCTGTATAAGAACGCGGCTGGGCGGTTGTCGGGGTGATGGGTGGGCATTAACACAAAGGACTTTCAAACCAGGGAGGGGAGTTTGCTTCCTGCACAAAACAAAAGACTTTCACCCAGGAAATGCGTGTTCCTTGGGAGTGTTTTAATACAAACCACTATCTTTTTTCTAAACTTAAGTAGTCATTTCGGTGCCTTAACTTTGCTTTGTACCCGGCTCACAGTCACCTATTCTTGGGTAACTGAACCACCAACAACGACCGGCAGCTCGCAGTACTCTGTACCCATCTCACAGTCACCTATTCTCGGGTAACTGTACCACCAACAATGACCAGCAGCTCGCGGTGCTCTATACCCGGCTCACAGTCACCTATTCTTGGGTAACTGAACCACCAACTACCGCTGACCTGACGAAGCACCATGCGGAGCACCGTAGCTGTGTCACAAAGCTCTGTATCAGCTTAAACAGTTAGCAACTGCTGCTCTGTAGCACGGAGCTCTGTAGCCGATGTCACGTGACCAGCCGGCGGTCTCCTAGATTTTGTACAATATCATATGAACCAGTTCATGAGAATGCGTTGGTAGGAAACAGCAGCCTGACACGGACACATGCTGTCTACTCTTGTATATCTTACCAAACCAAGTGACAGCTGTATGAATGGAAGCAGCACAGCCTCTCTGTTCACTACTACAAGCATTGACTTGAATGGCCACGATAGCTCGCTCGGGTTGCAGCGCCTCTGGAATGCAGCACAGAAGCACCTGGTGGAAACGATAGTTACGTTATTGTAACTCCAGATTCTATGAGTATAGGCGAATCCCTCTAAGAGCTGTTGCTTTTGGGTTTATCCCTTTGCGCATGCGCAGTCGTGAAGATTTTCTTTCCCGCCCTTGGGTCCAGCACGGGCCTCACCTACGTCCGCAGATGCTGTATATAAACAGAGCGGACTCGTAGTCCGTCTCCCAACATGACAGCTTTTTCTTCATATAATGTTACTGGAGCAGGTGGCCCGAATCTTAGAGGGCTTCGCCTATGCTCATAAAATCTGGAGTTACATTAATGTAACTATCGTTCTATTTCGTATAGGCTTCACCCTCTAAGAGCTGTCGCTATTGGGTTAGGGCGAAGCTGATGTAGTCAATGCCACCTGCGATACAGGGTCCCAAACAGAAATAGACTAATATTCCCCATGCACTGCCAGGAGAATGTATCAGATGATCAGTCTATTCTGATAGAGAAAAAAAACCCTGCCACAGTAATGGCTTGGCCCGTTTGTTGCAAAACCAGTTATGAGTGTAGGCGTGCATGGGTAGAGAAAATAGTGTGAAAAACCCTATGCAGCGGTGCACCATACCATGATTGTAGGTGTGTATGTGATTGGTAAATTATGGGAACAACCGTGTCCAACCCAGTCCCCAGGGCAGGAGGGGGTGAGGACAACGGCGAAAAACATGCAACAGTGCATAATTCTATGATTGTAGGCGCGCATGATTAAAGAGAAATTGTATCATGATTGATAAATTATGGGACACCCGAGGCAGCAGGCAGAACACACTTGCAACGGCGCGTTATTCGTCATTGGTTGTGGATAAGACCGAATGGGTCATAGAGGGCTCAGACATGTCATGTAGATAGAAGCGGATGAAAGGAAATGGAGATGCCCAGGAAGCTGCTGCGCAGATATCGGCCACTGTCACGCCTCTGAACAGGGCTGCAGACGCCGACAGCGCCCTTATAGAGTGTGCTCTGATGCCCTGGGGGGTTCCGCCCCTTCTGCGCAGTAAGCCTGGGTGATAGCTTCGCACATCCAGTGAGACAAGCGTTGCTTTAAAAGGGCCATCCCTTGGGAGTGTTCCCTATAGTGTACAAACAGCTGCTGTGTTTTTCTGATGCCCGCTGTGTGTAAAATGTATTGTGATAACGTGCGCACCAGGCACAGATAGTGAAAAAATTCCTCCTCGTCATTTCCGTGAGGCGGGGGGAAAAAACCCTCGAGGGAAAATACTCTCGACCAAAAAGAACTTGTCCGAATTTTCGGTGTGAACGAAGGGTTTGGTTGTAAGGTGGCTGCGCTCCCGTCCCCTCTAATGGAGAGGCAGGACGGCGAGACTGACAGCGCGCATAAATCGCTTACTCTTTTGGCTGACGTCAGGGCAAGGAGAAGCGCCATTTTCAGCGACAGCATCCTGAGAGAACCTTGTAATAAGGGCTCGAAAGGTGCGCTCCATGATGCACCGGTTGAATTGGGACAGGTCGAGGATGGGGTGCAGCCCACCTGTCAGGCCATCTCCCAGGGGGGAGGGGGGACAGCCGTTGGGATAGTCGTCGTGGGGGGGAGACGAGTCTGAGGACTCATGCCCGCCGAAGACGTCCTCGTCCAGTAACTCCAGGGCATCGACAGAGTCCCATCGGTCCGCCCAGCTGCCATCCCCTTCACCCTCAACCTCATAAGCCAGGAAAGCTTCCGCCCGCCGAGTATGCTCTTTAGATGGCAGGCGGGCGCAGTACTGGCAGGAGGCGTTGGGTGTGAGTGCCTGGCTAGCGTGAGCGGCACCGAGGCAGGTCTTGCAGCGGGGATGGAGGTCCGGCAGCAGGATGTAGCCGATCCGGCAGCTGGGGCAGACGCGAGGAGCACCGCTGGAGGTTGAAGTCTCCATATTGCTAGCTTGAAGAAAAACTGGGAGATGAACTACGGGTGCGCTCTGTTTACATACAGCATCTGCGGACGTAGGTGAGGCCCGCGCTGGACACAAGGAAGAAAGAAAATCTTCACGACTGTGCATGCGCTAAGGGATAAACCCAATAGCGACAGCTCTTAGAGGGCGAAGCGTATACGAAATAGAACTAGGGGTTAGTTGTCTTTTACCGTTTATCTTCGGGATCCTAAAGGTTACCAGCACACCTCTGTCCAACAATTCCAGTAATTCCCCCAAGAGCAAGCATTTAGTGCAACAGTGACGAGGAAAAACTTCCTTTTAGGAAGAAACCTCGGACAGACCCAGGCTCTTGGTAGGTGGTGTCTGACGGAGCCAGTTGGGGGTGTGATGAACAGTGGCAATAACAGTCACAATAAAGATAATGGATCAGTGGCTAGAAAAAGTAGTCGTAGTAGTTCATGTCATATCAGGGCACTGCGGGACGTTACAGGATGTAGCATGGCACAGCAGAGCATAGCAGGACGTAGCAGGATGCAGCAGGACACTGCAGGGCAACGTAAAGAGTAGCAGGGTGTAGCAGAGCATAACAGGGAGTGCAGCAGGACCACAGTGACAGCAACATAAGCACTCCGAATAAGCTCCCTAGAGCTAGGTTATAGCGGTGAGATGACAATGCAAATACATACAGGATGTGTGGCTGAGTATTTCTGTGGTCTGTGGTCAGTCACACTGAGTGTTCAGTTTGAAGTATAGTATTACATCATGTATTTCCTGTTGAAAACTTCAAGTTTCTGTTTTCTTTGTTGGCTGTTCATCCTTTCTACCCACCTCTTTTCTTTCTCCAGTTGATCACAAACACCTTGGAAATGTGAAACGTATGACATATGACTCACAGTGTTTAGAACAGCTGATGGAAAGCTTTAAACGACATGGCTGTAGGTGGAGGAATATTGATATTCACGATTACCAGATGTGAGTGAATTGTCCCATCAGTAACATTTCTGGTGTCTGTCCTTCTAAGAGAATCTTCTTTGATGGCTTTCTTTGACATTTACTAGAGGACACCCCCCCCCCCCCCCCCACCCCACACACACACACACACACACACACACAGACACGCACACACACACGCCCTTGTCTCCCCCAGGGGGATATCCCAGGAGCCTGTCTCCACTAAGGACCAGCCTCTCCTCTCCTCTCCTCTCCTCTCCTCTCCTCTCCTCTCCTCTCCTCTCCTCTCCTCTCCTCTCCTCTCCTCTCCTCTCCTCTCCTCTCCTCCTCTTGTCTCCTCTCCTTAAAGTCACACTCAGTAATTGCTGCCAGTATACGACCTTCAAGTGGGGTCAAGGGATACGTAATTTTAATGACAACTTTTCTTCTCCCCCGCAGGCCAATTTTGTCTTTTGGCAGAAAGAGAAGTGGCAGAGCTAAGTTCCAGAGCCATCTTTCCACAAAAAAAATCAGAAGAATCAACTTCGGTAATAGGTCAGAAGGGAGCCCTCCAAATCTAAAGAATAGCTGGGCCAAAGAGTATTGACCCTTCTTATTACTCCACTGAGAGTTAATGGAGATTACTTAATTCATTTAGTCCGAATATAAAATGAGAACAGCAGCAGTCACAGAGCTGGGACTTTCTCATTCTCTCTGACTCTGGACAGGAAATAAAAGAGTGGCCGGTGGCAAGTGGAAGATGGAAACGGCAATCAAAGGGAAGCTACAGCTTTACCTTTTGGAAAAACTGGACATTCATACAACAGATCGGTAAAAATGAACATTGTGAATCCACACACTGAGCCAGTTAATCTCCATCTAAATGACAAGACTTGACTCACACCTGTGTTGTATATTGATTGTCTATTCAGAAAAGGTTACTGTAAATACACAGTCACTGAAAATATCTTAACACAGCCAGACCTAACTTTTTCACTAATAAGAAAAAGTTTCTGTTTATTATTCGTAGAAAAATGTGAATTCATGTCTTTGTTATTCAGGCTCTCTAAGCCTTGGCATTTTTCAAGCTTCTCATGTTCCTTCTACTTGTTGCTATCGCTTGACATTGCTACATCTATCACAACTGTCTTCTGCTGTTTTCAACCACCGTTTTATCAGTCTGGATCTGGAGGTCCCATGTGATCTTAGCTCTGTCATTTTCTGCCACCTGTGAAGGTGCCTCCCACTTTGACCTCAGGACTTTCAGCCCATACTCCCCAACATCTCGCTAACACAGATGTCCCTGTACACTACGCCAGCCACTTGGTTATGGCGTTCCATGAATGCCATACCTGCCTGTATCTTACACCCTGCTGTTATGTGCTGGACTGTCTCAGGGACATCTTTACCCAGCCTGCACCTGGGGTCCTGTCTAGTATAGTAAACCCCGGCCTCTATTGATCTTGTGCTCAGTGCCTGTTCTTATGCTGCCATGATTAGTTCCCCTGTGCTATCTTTCAGATCAGCCTTTTCCATCCACTGGTATGATTTCTCGATATCAGCCACTGCAATGTGTTGGTGGTACATGCCATGCAAGGGCTTGTCCTTCCATGATGGTTCCTCTTCTTCCACTGCCTCCTCATCACCAGGTCTCTGCTGCCTGAGATATTCACTTAGCAGGTCATCGCTCAGGCCCATCTTCCTAGTGAGTCCTGGATCTTTGTTGTTTCATCCTGGATAGTGGCTCTGATGCTCACTAGTCCTCGGCACACCCTCCTTCCGCTTGGTGTATAGTGTCAGGGTGCTGGACTACGGCTGAAACCCTCCATGCATTGCGAGGAGCTTTCTTGTCTTGATATCAGTGGCTTCTCTCTCTTCTTATGGCTAGGTTATTATACCAGCTGGGTATCTAATGACTGGCAGTGCATATATGTTGATGGCTCAGACCTTGTTCTTCCCATTCAGCTGGCTCCTCAGGACCAGCATTACCCTGTGTATGTTGGCTTCTGGTAGTTCCACCCCTTCAGTTGTGACCCTCTTACCTCTCTTTGATACCATCCGACCACACTTTTCTAGTCCAAATGACATTCCAATGATCCTGATAATGATCCACAAGTAAGTTAGGGGATCACCACTGTAGAACGTAACCGGAATCTTCTGATCACATCATGTTGGTGATCAGAGCCTCATGTACAGTATGCAGCACAGAGACTGTGGAATGCTCTGCCAGCGTATCCCAGAAGTGGCTCTCTGCTCTGCTAAAAATACGTGCCAGGTCTATTTTTTTAGATTATTTTTTGGGCTTTTCCACCGTTATTTTGATAGGACAGCTAGGTGAGAAAGGGGAGAGAGAGGGGGAAGACATACAGGAAATCATCACAGGTCGGACTCAAACCTTGGACCTCTGCATCAAGGCATAAACCTCTCAGTATATGTGCGCCTGCTCTACCCACTGAACCAACCCGGCCACGCCAGGTCTATTTTTGACGGAGCCGCAAGGCGTTTAACTGGGAGTCAAAGGGCTCAAGCTCCAGTAGGGATAGGCGAAACACCCCGCTTCTGACACTCCCGGTGTGGTATGACGCATGGCGGACGACGGAACTGTGTTTTATGTGCCAGTATCCAACATGTCTGTTGATATAAACTGCATTAAAAACTGTAGAATTTTTCATTTTATTATAACGGACAAGTGTGATGTGTAGTAAGCACAGAAGTTTGTGTTTATTTTTCCACATGTTGGTGCTTCTTGTAAAAAAATAAATAATAATATTACAATAAGTTTATTTAATATAGCACCTTTTACAGACAATGTCACAAAGTGCTGTACAAGAGAAAAATACCAGTGGATCTGTTATGTGTAAATGTGTCTTGACAGTGTGTAACCTCTCTCTAATTAGAGACTGCAGTTGGAACAGAGTAAATGAAAGGACAGCAGTACACACAGTACTGAAAAATTACATTTAAAAACTTCAACAGCAACACGTCTATCAATAAACAGTGTCCCGTTATGCTGGATAATCTGCAGAACCTGCTGTTAATAGTTTTCAGAGGGGCCTTTTCTTTAGGAGAAAACTTTTTACAGTCAGGTTTGAATCAAGCAGAGTTTTTCAGTTACTACCTTATGCCCATCCCATTAGTTTCTTCTGGTTTGAAAAGGAATATTATCTCTTTATCAACAGGAATTATTTATGTAGTTACCATGTGGTCATTGGTAATCCACCTGCTCACCCTTGTGAATAAATGTCATAGATGATGAAATATCTTTACAATTTGATGTCAGGTAGACTACAAGATGACACTGCTGTTGAAAAGAGATTGGTGTTGGATTAAATTGGCTACATCTCTTGTGTACAAGCTTCTCAAAAGAAAAAGCAATATATTCTAATCCCTATTTTCTGACTAATTTTATATTCAAGGACTTATCGATCAGAACAACACAATAACAACTTTTTCCTTTGGCCCTCTGAGTAATGAATGCAAATTAAAGTTATGTACATACTATTGAATTAGGGTGGACATCAAAACAGCACTTTCAAATGACTGGAGTTGAATCTTGTGAATCTGTTATAGAGAAACAGACCTAACAAGGTCAAGACATCAGACTATAGCTGGAGGAAAATGAAGCAAAGGCCTGTTTCAAAATCAGCTCAGCAAAGAATACTTTGGAAGAATAAATACGAGCAATGCATGAAATGGTATGAAAGATGTCTGTGCTGTATACTTTTAATGGGTAGGGTCTGTCTGTGCTGGTTTAATACAGATACAAAACTAAAAACAAACAAAACAACTAATTAGATTATATTCTATTAGTATCTCAGAAATCCAGCAGGTATCATAGGGTGCATACAAATGAATACATTATGCTCTTGAATCAATAAAGTGTGCACAAAAATGACTTATTCCCGCGCACAAATTAGCAGAACATAGCATTAAACATATTCTTGCCTTTTTAATGTAAAGATAACACAGTGTTGTTCAGCAGGCAGCATGCAAAGCCTTTTTTGTATATCTGTTAACAATCCAAACCAACCTGCATTGAATCAAAGAAGCTCATTTACATTGTCCATGGCCTTTTCTGTTCTGTAGTTGTGGTCCTATATTAGATGTTGTTTCAGTTAGCTGCACATATACACCTGGCTAGTAGAGCTGTCCCAAATGCCATCATTTTAGTGGTTTTGTAAGGGGGCACCATATAGACCTCTACACACATTAGACTGCCAGGTTGTAACTCGACTCTGCCAGTCATTTCTCTGTTCTTAGTGGAAATGGCCTCTCACAGTATGACAGAAGATTAAAACTCTGCACATATTTCAACCCTGCAACACCTCCAGAAAAAAAAACCTTTCTTCCAACATCCCAATGGGAATCGGATCTGGATAAATTACCCCAGGTTTTACTAAGACCTGGGGCGTCGGACTGGGGGAAAAGGGGACTGAGTACCCAGGGCCCTCATGTGAGGAGGACCCAAAAGATGCTAGAATGAATAGCCATAGAAAAGCCTTTCTACAGGGCCCAGAATCTTGTGCTACGCCCCTGACTAAGACTGATAGAAACAGATCAGCAAACAATTGGCAAACTGATACAAACCGAAGACCAACCCAACCTCACCATAGAGGAAAAAAAAATTGTCTTAAACTCAGCAGACAAGGGCAGTGCTGTGGTCATTATGTTACCCAAAATACATGAACCCAGGAACACTTGGACAATACCCCTGTTGAACCGCCACTCCAGTTTTTTAAAAGACACTTTGGATTTCATCCAAAAAATTAAAAACACATAAAATAAAGGAATTGTGCATGCTCTTTACAATGGATGTAAAGAGCTTATACACCAATATTGACATTCCCCTTGGTATGTTAGCCATTGATAAATGGCTTGAAAAATACCCAACGGACAACAGACTGGACAATGACATTTTGCAGCTATTGCATTTAAGCCTAAAAAGAAATGACTTCCAGTTCAATAGAAAATATTTCCTACAAATTAAAGGCACAGCAATGGGCAAACAGTTTGGTCCAGCAAATGTGACAAGCTCTCCAAAGAATACTTTAGGTACTTGGATGACATATGGGGGATTTGGACCCACTCAGAAGAGGAATTTAAAGGGCTACTTTACCGATTTGTCCCCCTGAGACCAGAGATCTCTGTATTGTGGGTCTGGTAAAAAAATCTTCCGATGACGTAAAACGATGATTTTTGCGTCATCAGAAGATTTTTGCCCAGAGTCTGTGGACTACAGCCAGCTAGTTCTGCATGTTTTTAACCTGCCCATAGGGGGTTGGACTGCCGAGTCCATTTGGAAAAGCCTGATTCAAAACGAGTCAGCTATCTTGAATCTTCGCTAAGGCTCTCTCTTTTCAGCAGTAAACATTTACAACAATGATGTGCATTCAAACTACTGCACATGTGTACCACCGGGATACATCGGTACAGATCGGAGAATATGCAGAAAACGTCATTACAGACGGAATACTCAACACACTACGTGAGCTTCGCCTGGACGGAGACCAGCAGGGAGACCAGCGTCACTCGATGCCCCGAGCCAGGTAGGGGACATCCTCGTCGGCTAGGTGGAAAGCTAACGCTAGCCGGCCACCTGTCTCATCAATCCTGCTTGCAAGTGTCCGTTCATTAAACAACAAACTGGACTACATCCAACTTCAACGAAACTCCCAACACGAATTCAGAGACTAGTGTGTTTTTGTGGAAACATGGCTGAACAACAGTTCTACCAGCTACCAGGCCTGCTAGCCCTCCGAGCTAGAGATGCTCTGTCGCCGGGTAAAAGACTCATGGAGGTGAGCTGTGTTAACACGGACTGGTGCAGAAATGGGGTGATTTGTATCCAACTAACTGCTAACTGCTGGAGTTTGACTGTTACATGGCGACCATTCGACATTCCACGCTAATTCACGGCTGTGTTTATACTCGGTGTTTACAGCACACCAAGCATAATGCTAGTATGCGTTAGCTGAACTTTAGCCTATAATGTGTGTGCACTATATGTAGCCTGTTTCGTATGTCGTTTTTATATAATGTTGTTTTTATATATTTTAAATGTGTAACACCACTTGAGCCACGATGAAACGTTGTTTCGTGCATATGGTTGAAATAACAATAAAACACATTGAGTTGAGTTGAATGCCTGTCTGTCTGTCTGTAAACAGTAGGCGTGGCCTGGGAGTGGACTCGTAAAGCAGTGAAGCAGGTGCATTCTGGGATTTGGTGTCTTTCATTCATATGAGCCAAAAACACATTTTCTGGCTTTTTTCGGCCTAGAAGGCACCATTTAAAAAAAAAAAAAAAATCACATTTCTACTACATAAGTGACCCAATTTAAAGATATATTCAGCTTTCCAGCAGTAAAATATTCCTTTTTAATAACTTTGTCCATTACTTAAATGGCCATCCCACTCTAATAAAAGTAAGTGTTTAGTGTACTGTAAGACTGCTGCGTAATGTCATTTTTCCCGCCGTACGCTACATTAAAATTAATGCGACACACCTTACAAAAAGCTAGAGGTTGTCGATATGACTAGGTTAGATGCATGTAAATTGTTGCGCCCAACACTGTTAAAATTTACAGCTATATTTTGATTTCTTTGCGGGAACACGGCTTCACCTGCCATTTTTATCGGTTCGCTTTCGGGTCTGAACTTTCCGCAAAGCTTGCGCAGAGATCAACTGCGCAACTGGGTTATAGGTTGCCAGGTTGAGGTGACAAACGGGTTGAAAATTGTATATGGTATGTGGATCGTGTGTATAGGATGTGTTTCATGCCAGATCTGGCAACTGGTCAACATTAGACAAACATATTGGTCAGATTATTTATAAAGGAGTTTGGGCCATGCAAATTACGGGAGTTTCCTGGGAGAAATAACAAACTGCAGGGAGGAATCTGGGAGATAGGGTTAAAAAACGGGAGAAACCCGGGAAAAACGGGAGTGTTGGCAGGTATGCTTTAACCCTAACCCTGACTTTAACCACGCCCCCTTTTTCAAACTACACCCACCTACCCACTCCCCACTATATACCCCACCTCTATTCTTTTCCCCATCTCTCTAGCTAATTCCGATCCCTCATTCTCATAAAATATTTAATCGCAAATTAATCTTATGATTGTCTATAGTTAACTCATGATTAATCGCTAATTAATGGTACATTTCTTTCTGTACTAAATGTACTTTAAAAGGATAATTTTCAGATTTTTAATGCTCAGGTGGTATTTGAGACTGGACGTACTCCGGTGGTAACTCAGTTCACAGACAGTACATGCAGATAACTTTAGTCTGGTGGAAAGAACCAGGGCTTAGAAACTCAACCTGCCATTCAAAAGACCCTTTTCTTTCTCCATTTGTGTTTCTGCTAGCCATCCACAACATTACTGCTGCATCGCTTCCTGATTGCACAATCTGCGGAGTGGCCTGTGGCCCAAATCTCAGAACGCACACAAGTTAATCATGCGTCGAAAGAAATAGTGGTTTTAAAAGGCTATTGCTTTTACTCTGTTGTAATTACGTTCATTTTGACATCCTTAATAATATGGTGATGCCATTTCACATGCCAGCACACACACACACACACACACACACACACACACACACACACACACACACACACACACACACACACACACTGTTGTTATCTTAACACAAGCTCTCTCTGTCTGTATCTCACACTAACATGCAAACTCATTCACTACCATATCATATTATTTCTCCAAGCCTTTAATCATAACCTTGAACAATGCAGTGCTGGTAACTGCTACATAATATCTATCGATTCCATCTGCTGTGATTTCCTTGAGTAGCTTCGGCTGAAATGACTTGTCTGTTCAGAACTGAGCATTTCAAGCAGACTGCTGTATACCTCAGCAGCAATCAATCAGCCTTAATCCAAAACCAATTTACTCCGCCTGAAGAGGAAAATATCTTTTAATCTCTCGCAGACAATCCCTGATTGCGGTGCAGAGCATCAGTTGACAGTCAAACTGTGCCGCTTAGAATGGGATGTTTATATTGGATTTGTGGTTGCCATTTTTACATACACATGAATGAATTGTCAATTTAATACCTGTGAGTACAGTTTTTCCCTTCCTGATGATGGGATATTGCTTTCTTCCTACGCATATCCTGTGCTATCCTCCAGGACACTGTAGCAAAAAAGACAAAAAAAAGGTCACACACAAATTGGAGAGAAAAATGCTAACGTGTGTGAAGACACCATCTTTTCACATTTTAACAAATCTCACTCTGGATTAAAGATTTCAATATGAACAGATTTTTTTTAAATATTCACTGTACCTCTGACACTAAGCCATCTGTTGTACATAGAGATTGCTTGTGTTGTTCAAAGCCGAGGTGGTTACCTCTGACAGGAGCGGGACAAATATACCAAATAAATAATAATACCCGTGCAGTTGGAAGGAAGAGATTTTGCACTTCATCTGCCTGTCTGCCCGTCTGCCTGTTAGCAGTATTTCAGAAATGTAAGAATGTCTTAAGACCAAGACCGATCTACAACACTGGTATTCGTTATAAGGAAATATTTCAAGTCATGGAAAGAAAAACAGCAGTTGTTTTACAACACAGAGTTGAGCTCCAGCCGCTTGAGCTCTGCAGCACACTATATCATCATCATGCAGCGATTTTCTCTATATTCACGGCACTAACGAGAGGACAATAACAAGTCACAACCTCCTCCGGCTATGAACAATAACGTGTCAGTCATTTGCTGTAGTACATTTTCCAGTGCAGTGTCTCTAAGGCCCTCAGTAACCAAACTAATTGAGGGCCATATGTAAGCAAGTAATTCTTGCTTTAGAGTCGCGCACGGAGGGAGTCTTATAAATGAGCCCCCCTGGAGGGACACACAGCTGAGCCACGGTCAAGCAGAACATCACCACGTAGAACAAGACCAAGCTAGCTAGGGACAGCTCACACAGGGGTTCCAGCAGCCAAAACTCAACTGTTTGTTATGGGTATGGCACTCAAACTAGTGCTAGGAGTGCAGGAAGCAATTAAGAGTGCAGGAAGCAGTGATACCTGGTAATTAAATGGGAAGTATTGGTATCAAAGTAGTCTTGGATGTCCAGACCTTCCTCCACAGTGCTGCGGAAGAGGGTCTGGCTAGTCCACACAGCATTCCTGGATGGGAGAAAAACGTGCTCTGGTTTATTGGCATTTCTTTAAACCAATCACAATCATCAGGGACGGTGCTAAGTGCCGGACGGAGCAACGGTGCCTCTGCAATATATCCTCTGCAAGGAACTTGTTTTGGTGGAACATGTGTACTTTCAAAAGTAGTTTCAGTCGTGCAACAGAAAACTCTGATTGGACAGATAGTCTAGCTAGCTGTCTGGATTTACCCTGCAGAGATCTGAGGAGCAGTTAACCAGAGTCCTCACAAATCCACCGGAGGTTAGAACGCCAACACAAAGGAAGAGGAAGGGGACGGACATCCGGACAAAATGAGGGACATCTCGTGGAATTTCCAGTGGCCTCCCAGCAACCCCGGAAGTGGAATGTCGTGGATATAGACTAGTATCAAAGTAATAACAACCTAACTGCACTTTCATTTGAAGTTGCCATTAAATGGCCCTGTTTCTTGTGAATATTAGTTATTAGATTGCAATAATCTCATAAAAAACAATTTAGCTACATTGTTAAGTGTCCATGGAATTTTAAATGGAAGACAAAAAAGACCTACTTTTTAGTTTAGGACTGGAGAAAATAAAACAAACTCTAATATTTAAAATGCATGTAAAACTCTGATATCAGATAATGGAACAGTGATGGACCTGGATACCTTTGTTCCACAGGGGTTATTCCTCTATTATCCAATCAAACATTGCAACATGGTTTCCTTTAATATTGATTCATAGAGGTCAAAGGTGCAGAGTTCAACATAAGTTGATGTATAAAGCAAGAAGTGTAACACCTATTGACTGGATGAATAATGAGCTGAACAGATGATAAAAGTGAGGGCAAACTGTGTCCTCTACCCTAAACAGCCTGCCCACTCTCACTTTGTCCCTATTTTTCAGCTTCCAAGCAGAGGAATGGTTGATTAAGAGGAGGCTTGTGGGTGGCTGTTGTTTTACTCCCTATTGATCCTCAGAGCACAACTTTCCATCATGCAGAGAAGGCCAGGGCCAAAGACGACAGCTAATTAAGATGGCTAATCACTTCATTTCACAATGGCTGCAGGCTCTGTCACTCTTCTCCCAGCACATGTTGTTTGCTATCAGTGACATGATTTAAAAAAAAAAAAATACAACAAATAAGCTGAACATTTCTAACATTAGGCCTTTAAATTCTGGAGTCCTGGGATAAAATGTCCAGCCACTGGAGCCTGTCTGATTAGACGATGACAGAGAGCCTACTAAGCTAAGCTGTGGAGGTCCTAATTGGTCATGACACATGTTGGTGCCTTTTCAACCAAGATTTGCAAAGTTTGGATGTTCTAGAAATAAGCATGTTAGGGTTACAGGAATTAAAATCCTGTGGCATAAATATGATTGTTGGCCGTTGAAATATGCTTTTTAAAAATGTATTGGAAATCAAAGCTTAAAAGAGAAATTGGCTACTTTTTATGTGGATGTCCAGTCAGCGTTGATGGTCAATGTTGTATATTTAGGCAATACATTCCTGTACGTGCTATATTGGCCCGAGAAATCTGCAAGTTGTAGCTGCAAAATCTGTTGTTCTCCCTGCATCCTGTGCCGTTACAGTGAGGTAGTTTGAGGCGAGGAAGAACTAGGTCAGCCCAATGTTCCCACAGACCAATGGTCCCACAGCCCAATAGTCCCACAGCCCAATGGTCCCACAGACCAATGGTCCCACAGCCCTATATTCCCACAGACCAATGGTCCCACAGCCCTATGTTCCCACAGACCAATGGTCCCACAGCCCTATGTTCCCACAGACCAATGGTCCCACAGACCAATGTTCCCACAGACCAATGTTCCCACAGCCCTATGTTCCCACAGACCAATGGTCCCACAGACCAATGGTCCCACAGACCAATGGTCCCACAGCCCTATGTTCCCACAGCCCTATGTTCCCACAGCCCAATGTTCCCACAGCCCAATAGTCCCACAGACCAATGGTCTCACAGCCCAATGTTCCCACAGACCAATGGTCCCACAGCCCTATGTTCCCACAGACCAATGGTCCCACAGACCAATGGTCCCACAGCCCTATGTTCCCACAGACCAATGGTCCCACAGCCCCATGTTCCCACAGACCAATGGTCCCACAGCCCTATGTTCCCACAGACCAATGGTCCCACAGCCCCATGTTCCCACAGACCAATGGTCCCACAGACCAATGGTCCCACAGCCCTATGTTCCCACATTTCTAAGAATTATTTTTCACTGAAAATTAGGCCCTATGTTCCCACAGCCCTATGTTCCCACATTTCTAGGACATTTTCAAAATTAAGTCTTGTGTTCCTACATTTCCCTTCAATTTAAGCCATATCCTCTAACATTTTCTAGGGTTAGGTTAGGGGGATAAAATCTGATACATATTTATTAAAAAGGAAATGTGGAACATAGGGCCTAATTTTGGAAAAAACTCTCAGAAATGTGGGAACTGTGGGAACATAAGGCCTAATTTTGAAAAAAATCTTAGAAATGTGGGAACATAGGGCTGTGGGAATATAGGCACGCTCCTGGAAGAACTGCATTTCTCCTCTGGGAATCCAGGGGGTTACTCTACATGCCGCTCAAAAACAGAACTCCTTTTTCTCTTAACTTATATTGAAAACTAGCTACGTTTCCAACAGTGAAAATGGCATATGAAAATTTGAGTGCAGAGGACGAGGATACATTTACAGTGTTTTAGCTGACTTGGATATTTAGCCGCATTTATCCAAGCCAGAGTATATAGATGAACAAATGCAGCAAATAGAGGCAAAGGATATGGCCAGCGGGGACCCTCCAGAAATGGAGCTGCCCATAGCAAACACTGACTGGTGATGCCTTTGCTCAAACTGCCCTCCAATGCAATCAGAAATAGAATCAGTTTTTGTTGGATGCTCTCTCTGATGCCAACCTTGAGAGAGCTCATGTGTGCAGTGCTATGAGTAAACATGTTTTACTCCTCACTTGGACAGAGGTGTGCTGGAAACCTTTAGGATCCCGAAAATAAACTGGAAAAGACAACTAACTTCTAGTTTCCACCAGGCGCTCCTGTGTTGCATTCCAGAGGTGCTGCAACCCAAGCGAGCAATCCCCAAACGTGCGTGACGACGCCAGAAAAGAGAAGGCATAGAGTTTAACTGCAGGAGTTAAATAATTACTGGAATTGTTGGGTCTTTGTAAATTATGGAGTGTGGTCTAGACCAACTCTATCTGTAAAATGTCTTGAGATAAGTCATTGAACTCAGCAGAAAGTTCCTTCTTCATTGGTGATGGTTTGGCCCGCCCCTATGTTTAAGACACACTCCCTTTCATAACCGGTGACCCATTTAAGGTAGAGTCATGTGTGAGGTATCATTGAACTTAACAGAGCGTTCCCTTTTCATTGTTTGACAAATTGTAGTGTCTGAGTGCCACGCAAATGCACGGTCGCAAGGAGCGGCATCCGCCAGTAACCCCGACGTGCAAGGAGGTGCAAGGGCCCGTCCAACGCTGCTTGTAGTTTTAGTATATATTTGTCCTTTTAAAGATACCAACGAGAGACATTTGTGCTTAGCCTGGAGGAGAAACATTGTGGAAACCAAAAAGTTAGTAGCCTGTGGAGATATTAAGAAGCAAGAAGGGGCGGTTGTGGCTCAGGTGGTAAGAGCGGTCGCCTAAGGTTGGTGGTTTGATCCCCCGGCCCTGCAGTACCAAGTGTCTTTGGGCACGACACTGAACCCCGAGTTGCCCCCGATCCTGCGCCATCAGAGTGTAAAATGTGTGTGAATGTTTATCTGATGAGCAGGTGGCACCTTGTACGGCAGTCTCGGCCACAGTGTATGAATGTGTGTGAATGGTGAATGGTTCCTGTACTATGTTAAAGCGCTTTGACTAGTCGTTAAAGGTCCGTACACACTGGGCCGATAATCGGCTGTCGGACAGTCTGGCGAGGTCAGTGACTCAAGTCAATTTGGTGTGTTCCGTGCCCTCGTCCGTTGGAGGACCTGTCGGCCTTCATTTTGGCCAACCCGACATGTTCAGTTGGAGACAGGGCAGTCCGGACCTTTAGACTAGAAAGGCGCTATATAAATACAGTCCATTCACATTTACATATTCACCCTGCAGAGATGTGGCTGTAAAGGGCCAAGATGGTGGTACGGCTGTGACAGAAGCAGAAAAGCATCAGGCTAATGATCGTGACTAAAGATCGGTAAAATATGTGCAGCACTGGAGAAGAATGCGGCTGATCTGGAGAGTCTGAAGGAAATTTTCCACAAGAGACAGAGCCAGAACCATTCTGGCAAGACTTCTGAGCTCTTCGGACAGGGACCTTGTGTAGCAAGGCTTTTCCTACACAGATGAAGAGTGACAAATTCAAGGAGTGTAAGAAAAAGCTTCACAAGCAAGAGGTAAGATTCAGAATCCTGTATCCTGCCAAACTTAAAATAGACGTCTTTGTGTTGGCTTTCTAAACTCTGGTATATTTCTGAGGACTATGGTTAACTCAATTCAATTCAATTCAATTTTATTTATAGTATCAAATCATAACAGGAGTTATCTCAAGACACTTTACAGATAGAGTAGGTCTAGACCACACTCTATAATTTACAAAAAAAAAAACAAATCCCCCAAGAGCAAGCACTAGTGCAACAGTGGTGAGGAAAAACTCCCTTTTAGGAAGAAACCTCGGACAGACCCAGGCTCTTGGTAGGTGGTGTCTGACGTGCCGTTGGGGTGCATCACAGTATAGATAATGAAACAGTGACTAGAAATAGTGGTTGTAGTAGCGCAGGGAGCAGCACGGCATAGCAGGGAATTTCAGCAGAACCACGGCAACAGCTGGAACCATGATTTTGGTGCCATCCTAATCCCAGGATTTCATCCTGGGTGAAAAGAAACAGAAAGACTCCGGGGAGCAAGCTCCCAGGGCTAGGTTAGTAACAAGCATTTCTGGGACAGAGAAGCAGGTGGGCCGGGCTAGGCGAACGCTGCAACTCCTCACTCCCTAACTATAAGCTTTATCAAAGAGGAGAGTCTTAAAGCCCCAGTGTGTAACATTTGTAGTTGTTTATTATCAAAATCTGTATTGCCCTTCACAAACTTGTCCTTTTTTATGAATATTGACCACCACCACCAATTCCAAGTATTCCTATTGGCTTGAAATTTTACATTTGCGCTTACATGAACTGGGGTAGACGCTCCATAGCCATGCGCCATCTTGAAATACAGTAGCCCGTAAGGGACATACAGGCTATACTGCTCCGCATTTTGCGCTTTTCACTCAGTGGCACTGACTGTGACGTATGCCAGGGGAGGGAGGGGAGAAGATTACTTGTGACTCACTGCCGGCAGATTTGAAAGCCTGTTGCGTCTATTATCGAGGACATGTAACTGAGTCGCCGAGGAAATTAAAATGACGTGACAGGCAAAGCAACACGACCAAAGTTAATATTGTTGTGGCTTTTCCAAGATGGAAAGAGCTGATGAGGAGCAAGGATTTTAAAAGGGACGCCGAAGTTGCTGCTTTCTTCTCAACAGGTAATTCTGCCTATTTGTGTAAAAGTTTTATAGTTGCTACTTGCTTGGCTAACTATAGCATGGTTGCATAACGCTAGAACGACGTCTAGGATACTTTTCCTCGCGTCAAAGATGACAAAGGATTGTCTACCTTGTAACATAAACGTAATCATATGTGTTGTGATTTCCCTGGCAGACAACTCACGTCATGGATCTGTGACACAGACTAGCTACTAGAACAGCTGCGTGTAAACGATGGAGATACTAAGAGATCATTTCAGTTTCATTGACATTGTTCATGCTGCTCAGATAAATATATTAAAAACACAAACCTCCATTGCTTCTCTCCTACGCTGTAAACATCGCCTTACACTATTAATCTGGTACAATATACAGAATAACGATAGCACTGATACTTTACTAACATTAGCTTGCATATGTTTGGGAACCTGATAGCTGATGTTAGCAATGAAATGGTACCAAAATAACGTCAAACTATTATTACACTGGAAGGGACACTCACGGACGGTTGTCGCTAATTTCGGGTTCGGCCACCGTAGGAGTTAGAACGCACTCGGAATGGGGGGGCTAGAAAATGAAATTCAGTTGGTTGTCATATACAATTTCACCGCTAAATGGGAGCAATTCTTACACAATGATTTAAGTTTACTCTTGAATGTGGTGACACTGACCCTCATTTATGAAACGTGCGTACGACCTAAAACAGGTGTAGGACGGGCGTACGCCGATTCCTACGCAAAGTTTGGCATTTATCAATTTGAACGTGAGCGTAGGCTGCGATCAAATCTCACGTCTGGTCTGAACTTGTGTACGCAAGTTTTCAAGTCAGTGTGGCCTTGCGGTGCAGCATTTAATCAGTTTAACAGGAGAAGGAGAAGTCGTCAGCTGATCACTTATCAGCAATGGCAGATCTGGCTCTTTTAGAAGACCTCTATATGTGCCGGTACAACAGTGCACAAGAACGCGCACGGGCCACGGTGGAGCGCTCCATCGGAGTGATTAACAGGATGTTATTCAACGCTTTTAAAAGGTATTGTTATGTTTGGCAATGATATTCAATACAGAAAACATGACGATGCACATTTTTATTTATTCTTCAGGTTTTCATTTCTCTTTTAAAGGTTAATGATCACAAGTGAATGATTTATTTCTGCAGTTGACCAAGTTATTTCGGCTTGTTTTTCCAGCACCTCTGCTGTCAGGAGACAGGCTCGGGGTGGTGGTCCAGCACGGGGGGGCGGAGGACATGCGCTCATGGTTGCCTGGCTCTGACTCGTGAAAAAAACACGAGTAAAATAAAAGACACTGCATAAACTCCGCTACTGTGTGTTTAATTAAATATAGGTAGGCTACACCATGTATGCCTAAGAGATTGCAACATACACCTGTATATTACTATTAGGACTATAGCATACGTGTGTCGGATATTAAATGAAATTCAGCTCGAGTCCAATTTACTACGGCAACTGTTGACCGCATCTCTTTTCATTCCACATTCTTTCTCCAGCCTTTAATACCAGTTTCCAGGCTGCCAAATACTAAACACGTTAGTGCAAATTAACCTGAGATATCAGGGTTTCAATCTCCATCTCTGAAAACTGCCGCTTCTTAGCCGGATTACGTATCGCCATGTCGTAAATTGTAGGGGCTTCCAGCCGCTGTATTTATCAATGTACGACCATTCTTATGCTCTGATTGATGTGATACGAACATTTGATGAATCGCACATGAAGCCTGTCGTAAGATGATATCTGCGCTCATATCTGCGCTGGTTTCTACGATAGGTTGATAAATTCTACTTTTAGAGACTCTAGGAACCACAAGTAACTCTGCATTCTGGGAGCGCAATGCTCTAGTGGGACAGTAAGGTACTATGAACTCTTCAAGATATGATGGTGCTTGACCATTTAGAGCTTTGTAGGTCAGGAGGAGGATTTTAAATTCAATCCTGAATTTTACAGGAAGCCAATGTAGAGAAGCTAATACAGGAGTGATATGATCTCTTAGTTCTTGTCAGAACACGAGCTGCAGCATTCTGGATCAGCTGGAGAGTCTTAAGTGACTTGTTTGAGCTTCCTGATAGTAAGGAATTACAATAGTCAAGCCTGGAAGAAACGAATGCATGGACTAGTTTTTCAGCATCGTTCTGAGACAGGATGTTCCTAATTTTGGCAATGTTACGAAGATGAAAAAAGGCTGTTCTTGAGGTTTGTTTTAAGTGGGCATTAAAGGATATATTCTGGTCAAAAATAACTCCTAGATTTCTGACAGTAGTGCTGGAGGCCAGGGCAATACCATCCAAGGTAGCTATAGGTAGGGCACTGAACCCTGAATGGGAATAGGATGACGGTCTGATGATGTAGGATGGTAGACAAGATGGCGCCTGTGTTTGGCTATGCATCGGTCACCTCTCTGCTCTCCCATATATTTGTAATTTTCCCCGGGATTTTCCTTGTGTCAACTCTATCAACCACCAGTTATGTCTCTGCAATGATACAGTATGATCGGGCCGCGTTGCTCAATATTAAGGCACATATGCAGGACTTTTGTATTACCTCGGAGAGATTTTCTGAGTTTTTCCCTCCAAAACTGGAGTGCCATGCATCATCGCCAGAATACCTGTTGCTTACCCGACGCTGTGGCAAGAGGAGGAAGCGGGGATTCAGGGCTGAGGTCCAAGTCTGGAGGAGAAAGTGGCGATCCCGTGGATTTTCATCTGGGCCGAACGGATCCAGTGCTCCGGGGAGTGAGCGGTGCCTGAGGCTGGTTCCGGTCTGGGAGTCCGATCGGGACGCGGAGTGCCGCCGACCTGATCTTCCCCTCTCGGCCTGCTTGCCATCGCACGCCCCGCCAGCGTGTCCTGTGCCCGGTTACCTGTCTGACGGATCATGCCACCCAGCATGTCCCAGGCCAGCCCCTGTCACGCACGCGCTCTACCAGGATGGCACATCTCAATGCGCGCTCCATTGCGAGCAAGGCTTTTATCTTGAATGACCTTTTCACTAAGGAGAACTTGGATTTTCTGTTCATTACGGAGACATGGCAGCGAGAAAACGAGCACTTTCATCTTAAAGAACTATGCCCCCCGGACTGCTCCGTGTTTGGGACTCCTCGGCTGGCATGCCGTGGAGGCGGACTTAAGCTGGTCTTTAGGGATTCTTTCTGCTGCAGTTTGATGGTCACCGCTTCGTTCAACTCCTTTGAGCTGCAGATGTGTAAGGTTGGAAAAATACACTCCTTTTACTATGTTTTAGTTTACCGACCTCCTGGTCCTGCACGTGCATTTCTTGACGATTTCTCTGAGTTTTTAATGACTATCATCAAACTAGATCGCGTTTTAGTCCTTGGGGACTTTAATCTGCATATTGACGATCCCTCTTGTTCGATTGCAGCTGATCTGTTGACTATTATGGATTCTTTCAATTTTGTACAGCATGTTTCCGACCCCACGCATAAAAAAGGCCACACGTTAGATCTGGTTTTCTCTTATGGCCTAAACATTGATAATCTGAGTGTTGACGATTTTCAAATTAGTGACCATTGCTGTATTTCTTTTAATTTGTCACTTACCACAATGCCTACTGTTTGTAACGTTGTAACACAAAAACGCATCATTAGTGAGACAACACCTAGTGATTTCTCTGCCTCTTTTGACTCTCGCTCCTTTGTTGAATGTGATGATGTTGATTCATTTGTGGAAAGTTTCAACAACCACTGTCTGTCAGTTTTGGATATGGTAGCGCCTGTTAAAAAGATTTCTGGGTCACAGAAAAAGGCCCTCCCTTGGATAAATGATAACATCTGTAGTTTTAGGAGAAAATGTCGGAAGACAGAGCGCCTGTGGAAAGCCACTAAATTAGAGGTACATAGACTCCATTTAAAAGACATGATGCTGGATCTGAATGAATTGATGAAGCAGGCTCGCTCATCTTATTTTTCTAACCTTGTGTCAGGAAATAAGAAAAATCCAAAAGTCTTGTTTGACACCATTGAGAATCGTACTGCACCTTCAGCTCCTTTTGTGCCGGTGTACACACAAGAGGACTGTAACAACTTTTTGTCGTTCTTTGTGAACAAAGTACATGACATTAGGGCCAGTGTTAATTCTCCACTCATTAGTGTTTGTTCTACTGAGTTTTCACCTGTGTCATCTTGGTCGTCCTTCACTCCTGTCAGCCTACAGGATGTAAAGACTATAACAGGAAATATGAAACCGTCTTCGAGCCCCGCCGACATTGTCCCAACAACTCTATTGTTGAAAACGTTTGATATTGTCGGCCCCTGTGTGGAAAAAATAATTAATCTGTCACTTAGATCTGGCTCAGTTCCCAGCTACTTCAAACATGCTGTGGTAAACCCGATCCTTAAAAAACCCAATCTTGACCCTTCAGAACCTAAAAACTGCAGGCCCATATCAAAACTTCCATTTATCTCCAAAATTTTGGAAAAAGTCGTGGCATGCCAGCTGACCTCCTTTATGGAGCAGCATGACTTGTTTGATACTTTTCAGTCTGGTTTCCGAAAATTACACTCCACTGAAACAGCCCTTATCAAAGTCTCTAGTGATGTGATGATGGCAGCAGACTCTGGCCACTACACTGTACTTGTACTACTTGATTTGACTTCTGCTTTTGACACTGTGGATCACAGTATACTGATCAATCGGCTTCATAATGAGATGGGACTATCAGGAACTGTCCTTCAGTGGTTCTCGTCCTATATACATGACAGAACCTTTAACGTTGCTGTAAACAATGTACAGTCTGATGTAACAAATTTGTCCTGCGGAGTGGCACAAGGGTCAGTTTTGGGTCCTATTTTGTTTTTACTGTACATTTTGCCACATCCTTGAAACAACCAATAATTTGACCAAATTATTGGTTGTTTCAAGGATGTATCATATCATTTCTATGCATATCATTTCTATGCCGACGATGTCCAGTTGTATTGTTCCTTTAATGATGCTGAGTTTCATCGTTTGTCTCTGTTCCTAGAGTGTGTGTCCTCCATCAAAGACTGGCTTGCCAATAACTATCTGCAGATAAATTCAAACAAGACTGAAACACTGATCTTTGCTCCAGACCATAAGATCACGCTGATCAAACAGCACCTTGGCTCCCTGGGCCCCTCTGTCAAACCCAGCCTCAGAAACCTGGGGGTTATGTTTGACCAGGCCATGTCTTTGGAGACACACTCAAAACAGCTCGTCCGAAACTGCTTTTATCATCTTAGGAACATCTCTAAAATTCGCAAATTGTTGTCAAAGAATGACCTGGAAATGATAATTCACGGTTTCATATCAACAAGGCTTGAGTACTGTAACTCTGTGTTTACCTGTCTGAATATGTCTGCTTTGAACAAACTGCAAATTGTTCAAAATTCTGCTGCTAGACTTTTAACAGGTGCCCCTCGAAGGTCTCATATCACTCCAGTCTTGTCAGCTCTCCATTGGCTCCCTGTGAAATTCAGGATTGACTTTAAGATTTTAGTGCTGACTTTCAGGGCCTTAAACGGTCAGGCCCCACAGTATATCCGAGACCTTTTGAAGCCGTATTTCCCTAGCCGGACTCTTCGGTCCTCTGACCAAAATTTGCTTGCAGTCCCTAAGACTCGTTATAAGACCCGAGGGGACCGGTCTTTTCAGTCTGTTGCTCCCAGACTGTGGAACGCCCTGACCTTTTTGTGCGTCTGGCTGACTCTGTTGTCTCTTTTAAAAAGGATCTGAAAACTTGCTTATTTAGGAAAGCTTTTGGTTGATGGGTTCTCACTAGCGTCCCTTTCTTTTGATATATGTATATGTATTTTATACTGTTTGTTCTACTTATTCTGTTGTACAGCACTTTGTGATTTTATCTGTGAAAAGCGCTTTATATATATATATATATATATAAATTTTACTTACTTACTATATCTTTAGATAGTAAGTTTCGAAGTTGTTTAGATCCCAGCACAATTACCTCAGTTTTGCTTGAGTTTAGCATCAGAAAGTTGTAGGTCATCCATGCTTTTATATCTTTAATACATGCTTGAAGTTTAGCTAACTGACTGATTTCATCTGGTTTGATTGATAAGTATAATTGGGTGTCATCTGCATAACAGTGAAAGTTAATTGAGTGTTTCCTAATAATATTGCCTAGGGGAAGCATATATAAGGTAAATAGAATTGGTCCTAGCACTGAGCCTTGTGGAACGCCATGGTTAACTTTAGCGTAGTTGGAGGATTTGTCATTAACATTAACAAATTGAGATTGATCAGAGAAATAGGACTTAAACCAGCTCAGTACGATTCCTTTAATACCAACTAAGTGTTCCAGTCTCTAACAGGATGTCGAAAGCAGCACTAAGATCTTGTAAGACAAGTATGGAGACAAGTCCTTTGTCTGAAGCAGTTAGAAGGTCGTTTGTAATTTTCACCAGTGCCGTCTCTGTGCTATGATGCTGTCTAAATCCTGACTGAAAGTCCTCAAATAAACTATTGCTATGTAGGAAATCACATAACTGATTAGCAACTACCTTCTCAAGGATTTTGGAGAGGAAGGGAAGATTAGATATAGGTCTATAGTTGGCTAAGACCTCAGGATCGAGGGTGGGTTTTTTCAGAATAGGTTTTATCACAGCTACTTTAAATGACTGCAGTACATAACCTGTTAATAAGGACATACTAATCATATCTAATAATGAAATGTTAACCAGTGGTAGCGCTTCTTTAAGTAGCCTCGTTGGGATGGGGTCTAAGAGACAGGTAGATGGCTTAGCTGAAGAGACCTTTAACATTAATTGTTGAAGGTTTATAGGGTAAAAGCAGTCTAAGTATATGTCAGGTCTTGTCGTTCCTTCTAGCAGTCCTGCGTTTGAAGGTGAACTGTTAGAAGTTGAGGGCAAGAGGTGATTAATTTTATCTCTAATTGTTATAATTTTATCATCAAAGAAGCTCATGAAGTCGTTACTACTCAGAGCTATAGGAATAGATGGCTCAGTAGAGCTGTGACTGTCAGCCTGGCTACAGTGCTGAAAAGAAACCTTGGGTTGTTCTTATTTTCTTCTATTATTGATGAGTAATAGTCTGATCTGGCATTTCTGAGGGCCTTCCTATAGGTTTTCAGACTGTCTTGCCAATCTAAACGAGATTCTTCCAGTTTGGTGGAACGCCATTTACTTTCAAGTTTTCGCGAGATTTGTTTTAGTTTGCGAGTTTGGGAGTTATACCAAGGTGCTAGTTTCCTTTGCTTCCTCGTCTTCTTTTTGAGAGGAGCAACAGAGTCTTGTCAGGGGATTTCAGGGAATAGTGGACCCAAATGCAGAGACAGGCAGGCAGGAGAAGGTAGTGCTCAAGGATTTATTAACTAAAAATACATACAAAGGTGTCCAGTCTGCAGCAGGCAAAAATAAATCCAAAAACAGAGTAGAAGTCAAAAAAGGAATCCAGGAAACGAGGTAACGAGATATACACACAGGAAGACTAACACAAACACCATCCACAAACAGAAAACAATGATCTGACAAAGGACAAGGGGAACACACAGACTAAATACAAGAGGTAACGAGAAAACAAGAGACAGGTGATAAAACAGGTGAGACACATCAGGGTGGGGCAGAACAATCAGACAGGCGGGAAAAACACAAGACAGGAAGTAAAACTAGACAAGACCATAAAGGAAACAGAATTCAAAATAAAACAGGAAACAGAACTAAATACAAAACAGACTACCAAAATAAGACAAAAACCCCAAAACCATAACAGTACCCCCCCCCCCCCCAAGGGACAGATCTCAGATGTCCAAAAAAAACAAAAACAGAGCAGAGAAACAGTCAATCCAGGGAGGGCGGAGGGGTCCGGAGGAGGGAAAAAGTCACTGGGCATAGGGAACAGAGCGCTGGGGCACAGGGAACAGAGAGCGCTGGGGCACAGGGAACAGAGAGCGCTGGGGCACAGGGAACAGAGAGCGCTGGGGCACAGGGAACAGAGAGCGCTGGGGCACAAGGAACAGAGAGCGCTGGGGCACAGGGAATGAAGAGCGCTGGGGCACAGGGAATGAAGAGCGCTGGGGCACAGGAGGCAGAGAGCCGGTGAGGCCCGGGGGAAACAGAGGGCCAGAGAGGCCTGAGGAAAAACCAGAGAACCACTAAGGACAGGGAGCTGAAGGAGGCCTTGGCAAGAGGGGAACTCCCAGGCAGCTGGCGGCAAAGATGGAGCCCCTCAGGCGGCAGAGCAGGACGTCTAGGGCTCCGAGGCGGTCTGCAGCGACGGTGAAACCCCTCAGGCGGCAGAGCAGGACGTTGAGGGCTCCGAGGCGGCCTGCAGCGACGGCAAAACCCCTCAGGCGGCAGAGCAGGATGTCGAGGGCGTCTGCAGCGACGGCGAAACCCCTCAGGCGGCAGAGCAGGACGTCGAGGGCTCCGAGGCGGCCTGCAGCGAAGGCGATATCCCTCTGGGGACCGGCGGCAAAGGCGATATCCCTCTGGGGGCTGGCGGCAAAGGCGATATCCCTCTAAGGGCCGGCGGCGAAGGCGATATCCCTCTAAGGGCCGGCGGCGAAGGCGATATCCCTCTAAGGGCCGGCGGCGAAGGCGATATCCCTCTAAGGGCCGGCGGCGAAGGCGATATCCCTCTAACGGCCGGCGGCGAAGGCGATATCCCTCTGGGGGCCGGCGGCGAAGGCGATATCCCTCTGAGGGCCGGCGGCGAAGGCGATATCCCTCTAAGGGCCGGCGGCGAAGGCGATATCCCTCTAAGGGCCGGCGGCGAAGGCAATATCCCTCTGGAGGCCGGCGGCGAAGGCGATATCCCTCTGGAGGCCAGCGGCGGCGAAGATCTCCCTTCTGAGGCCGGGCAGGCGAAGGGTCAGCTGGGGAGCCAGACGACGAGTCAGCTGGGCTGGAGACGGGCGACGAGACAGCTGGGCTGGAGACGGGCGACGAGACAGCTGGGCTGGAGACGGGCGACGAGACAGCTGGGCTGGAGACGGGCGACGAGACAGCTGGGCTGGAGACGGGCGACGAGACAGCTGGGCTGGAGACAGGCGACAGGTCAGTCTGACCGATGATAGGCGCAGAAATCGACCGGATCGCCGACAGGACACGGGGGGCAGGAGTCGGCCGGACCGCCGACTGGACACGGGGGGCAGGTGTCGGCCGAACCGCCGACTGGACACGAGGGGCAGGAGTCGGCCGGACCGCCGACAAAACATGAGGGGTCAGAATCTCAGGGAAGCCGCTAGCCGGCCGGGGTAGAAGGAGGCTGCTAGCCGGCCGGGAAGCAAGGGACTCAGGGGGCTCGCTAAACGGCCGAGACACAGGGAACTCTGGGTGACCGCTACACGGCCGGGACTCTAGGAACTCTGGGGGGCCGTTACACGGCCGGGACTCTAGGAACTCTGGGGGACCGCTACATGGCCGGGACTCTAGGAACTCTGGGGGACCGCTACACGGCCGGGACGCTAGGAACTCTGGGGCGTTTGCCAACAGCAAAGTCTCTGTGGCAGTCTCAGAAGCGCTGACCAATGGCAAGGTCTCTGGAGAGCTGCAATCCAGCAAGGCCACTGGGGAGCTGGAGGTCAGCAAAGTCTCAGGGGCGCTGGAGACCAGCAACGTCTCTCGGGCAGTCTCTGGGATGCTGACCAGTGACCAAGTCTCTGGGGTGCGGAAACCCCACAACGTCACTGGGGCGCTGACCAACGGCAAAGTCACTGGGGCGCTGACCAACGGCAAAGTCTCTGGGGCGCTGACCAACGGCAAAGTCTCTGGGGCGCTGACCAACGGCAAAGTCTCTGGGGCGCTGACCAACGGCAAAGGCTCTGGGGCGCTGACCAACGGCGTAGACTCTGGGAGAAGCGTCAGCGTCGACTCTGGGAGAAGCGTCAGCGTCGACTCCGGGAGAAGCGTCTGCGTCGACTCCGGGAGGACGGTCTGCGTCGACTCCGGGAGGACGGTCTGCGTCGACTCCGGGAGGACGGTCTGCGTCGACTCTGGACAGCTAGACGTGAGCAGAGGTTCAGGTACACAGGTAAGCTCAGGCACACAGGTCAGCTCAGGCACAGGTTCACTGAACAACAAGGGCTCAGGTCCGCTGGACAGCTCGGGCTCAGGTCTGCTGGACAACACGGGCTCGGGACCGCTGGACAGAGGTTGAAGCGGGGAATGGCGTCGGGAGCCATGTTGACCCCTCCTCCGTCTACGGCCACCACGAGTCCCAGGAAAAATGGCCAGACGGGTACCCTCAAAGGACTGCTTATAGTCAGGGGTACCCACAGAACAGATGGCAGTAGGACAGTCTACAGACAGGAGTACAGGGGAGCTGCCAGAAAGCACAGTGGATATTTGTTTTCTAGCTTGAAGGCTAGTTGCTTTGGCCTCAGTCCGTTTAGCACACTTAGCCATATATTGGAATATGGTCAAAAAAGTCTCTGGCTCTCCTCCAGGTGGAGTTACATCAGGTCTTGTAGAAGCAGGCAAAGGGGCAGACTGGGCAACAAACAATGCACCTGTGGCCAAGGTGTTAGCAGGCTGAGAGACAGGCAGGCTGGTGGGTGAGTCATGGGGACGCGTCTCTAGGAAACACTCTAGCTTATTCTTGACCTTGTCCAGGTTGGGAACGAAATGACTCACCCACGGTCTCTCCTTGAACCACAGGTGCTGTACAGCGATCTTTTCCAGGATAGGTGACTGCTGGCTTGGCTTGGAGTTCACCAATTTTTCCACAGTTTGGTCAAACTGGGCCACTTTCTCCGCAAAAAGCTATCTCTCGGCTGGGTTCATGTTGGTCAGATCATTCTGTCAGGGGATTTCAGGGAATAGTGGACCCAAATGCAGAGACAGGCAGGCAGGCAGGAGAAGGTAGTGCTCAAGGATTTATTAACTAAAAATACATACAAAGGTGTCCAGTCTGCAGCAGGCAAAAATAAATCCAAAAACAGAGTAGAAGTCAAAAAAGGAATCCAGGAAACGAGGTAACGAGATATACACACAGGAAGACTAACACAAACACCATCGACAAACAGAAAACAATGATCTGACAAAGGACAAGGGGAACACACAGACTAAATACAAGAGGTAACGAGAAAACAAGAGACAGGTGATAAAACAGGTGAGACACATCAGGGTGGGGCAGAACAATCAGACAGGCGGGAAAAACACAAGACAGGAAGTAAAACTAGACAAGACCATAAAGGAAACAGAATTCAAAATAAAACAGGAAACAGAACTAAATACAAAACAGACTACAAAAATAAGACAAAAACCCCAAAACCATAACAAGTCTAAAGTCGTCCGTAGGCAGGCCGTAGCACTGTCTACAAAATTATCAATTTGGGAGGGACTGAAGTTAACAAAAAGGTCCTCTGTTATATTAAAGCACGACATTGAGTTAAATACTGTTGGAATATCTTCCTTAAATTTAGCTATAGCACTGTCAGTTACAGTTAGGCATCTAGTGTAGAGGCTTTTATCTGATTTCATGTAGTTGGGTAGTAAGAATTCGAAAGTTATTAAAAAATGGTCTGATAATAAACGATTCTGCGGAAATACTATTAAATCTTCAATTTCGATGCCGTATGCCAGCACAAGGTCGAGGGTGTGGTTAAAACAGTGAGTTGCCTTATGCACACTCTGACTGAAACCAATTGAATCTAATAGTGAGTTGAAAGCAATACTAAGGCTGTCATTGTCAACGTCCATGTGAATATTACAGTCACCTACAATACGTACTTTGTCTGATTTTAGGACTAAACATGATAAAAACTCTGAGAATTCAGATAAAAATTCTGAATACGGACCTGGAGCTCGGTAAACAACAACAAATATAATTGGCTGTACAGTTTTCCATGTTGGATGTTGAAGATTAAGAGCTAGGCTTTCCATCCATCCATCGTCGTCCGCTTATCCGTGGTCGGGTCGCGGGGGGAGCAGCTCCAGCAAGGGACCCCAAACTTCCCTTTCCCGAGCCACATTAACCAGCTCTGACTGGGGGATCCCGAGGCGTTCCCAGGCCAGGTTGGAGATGTAATCCCTCCACCTAGTCCTGGGTCTTCCCCGAGGCCTCCTCCCAGCTGGACGTGCCTGGAACACCTCCCTAGGGAGGCGCCCAGGGGGCATAGATGCCAGATGCCCGAACCACCTCAACTGGCTCCTTTCGACGTGAAGGAGCAGCGGCTCTACTCCGAGCTCCTCACGGATGACTGAGCTTCTCACCCTATCTCTAAGGGAGACGCCAGCCACCCTCCTGAGGAAACCCATTTCGGCCGCTTGTACCCTGGATCTCGTTCTTTCGGTCATGACCCAACCTTCATGACCATAGGTGAGGGTAGGAACGAAAACTGACCGGTAGATCGAGAGCTTTGCCTTCCGGCTCAGCTCTCTTTTCGTCACAACGGTGCGATAAACTGAATGTAATACCGCCCACGCTGCGCCGATTCTCCGACCAATCTCCCGCTCCATTGTCCCCTCACTCGCGAACAAGACCCCAAGGTACTTAAACTCCTTCACTTGGGGTAAGGACTCATTCCCTACCTGGAGAAGGCACTCCATCGGTTTCCTGCTGAGAACCATGGCCTCAGATTTAGAGGTGCTGATCCTCATCCCAGCCGCTTCACACTCGGCTGCAAAACGATCCAGTGAGTGCTGAAGGTCACAGGCCGATGATGCCATCAGGACCACATCATCTGCAAAGAGCAGCGATGAGATCCCGAGCCCACCGAACTGCAACCCCTCCCTACCACGACTACGCCTCGATATCCTGTCCATAAATACTACGAACAGGATTGGTGACAAAGCGCAGCCCTGGCGGAGGCCAACCCTCACCTGAAACGTGTCCGACTTACTGCCGAGAACCCGGACACAGCTCTCGCTTTGGTCATACAGAGATTGGATGGCCCTGAGAAGGGACCCCCTCACCCCATACTCCCGCAGCACCTCCCACAAAGTCTCCCGGGGGACCCGGTCATATGCCTTCTCCAGATCCACAAAACACATGTAGACTGGATGGGCATACTCCCAGGCTCCCTCCAGGATCCTTGCTAGAGTAAAGAGCTGATCCGTTGTTCCACGACCAGGACGGAATCCGCATTGTTCCTCTTCCACCTGAGGTTCGACTATCGGCCGAACCCTCCTTTCCAGCACCTTGGAGTAGACTTTACCAGGGAGGCTGAGAAGTGTGATACCCCTGTAATTGGTACACACCCTCTGGTCCCCCTTTTTGAAGAGGGGAACCACCACCCCGGTCTGCCACTCCTTTGGCACTGTCCCAGACTTCCACGCAATGTTGAGTAGGCGTGTCAACCAAGACAGCCCCTCCACACCCAGAGCTTTCAACATTTCTGGACGGATCTCATCAATCCCTGGGGCTTTGCCACTGTGGAGTTGTTTGACTACCTCAGTGACCTCCACCAGGGAAATTGACGACAATCCCCCATCATCCTCCAGCTCTGCCTCTAACAAAGAGCGCGCATCAGCTGGATTTAGGAGTTCCTCAAAGTGCTCCTTCCACCGCCCTATTACCTCCTCAGTTGAGGTCAACAACGTCCCATCCTTACTGTACACAGCTTGGATGGTTCCCCGCTTCCCCCTTCTGAGGTGGCGGACGGTTTTCCAGAAGCGCCTTGGTGCCGACCGAAAGTCCTTCTCCATGTCTTCTCCGAACTTCTCCCACACCCGCTGCTTTGCCTCTTTCACGGCAGAGGCTGCAGTCCTTCGGGCCCGTCGGTACCTTGCAACTGCCTCCGGAGTCCTCTGGGATAACATATCCCGGAAAGACTCCTTCTTCAGTCGGACGGCTTCCCTGACCACCGGTGTCCACCACGGTGTTCGAGGGTTACCGCCCCTTGAGGCACCTAAGACCCTAAGACCACAGCTCCCTGCCGCAGCTTCAGCAATGGAAACTTTGAACATTGTCCACTCAGGTTCAATGCCCCCAGCCTCCACAGGGATGCACGAAAAGCTCCGCCGGAGGTGTGAGTTGAAGGTCTGTCGGACAGGAGCTTCCTCCAGACGTTCCCAATTTACCCGCACCACCCGTTTGGGCTTACCAGGTCTGTCCAGAGTCTTCCCCCACCCCCTGACCCAACTCACCACCAGATGGTGATCAGTTGACAGCTCCGCCCCTCTCTTTACCCGAGTGTCCAAAACATACGGCCTCAAATCAGATGAAACGATTATAAAATCGATCATTGACCTTCGGCCTAGGGTGCTCTGGTACCAAGTACACTTATGAGCATCCCTATGTTCGAACATGGTGTTTGTTATAGACAATCCATGACTAGCACAGAAGTCCAATAACAGACAACCACTCTGGTTTAGATCAGGGAGGCCGTTCCTCCCAATCACGCCTCTCCATGTATCTCCGTCATTGCCCACATGTGCGTTGAAGTCCCCCAGCAGAACTATGGAGTCCCCCTCCGGAGCCCCATACAGGACTCCATTCAAGGTCTCCAAGAAGGCTGAATACTCTGAACTCTTGTTTGGTGCATATGCACAAACAACAGTCAGAGTTTTCCCCCCAACAACCCGCAGGCGTAGGGAGGCGACCCTCTCGTCCACCGGGGTAAACTCCAACGTTGCGGCGCTCAGCCGGGGACTTGTGAGTATCCCCACACCCGCCTGGCGCCTCACACCCTGGGCAACTCCGGAGAAGAAAAGAGTCCAACCCCTCTCCAGGAGTACGGTTCCAGAACCGAGACTATGCGTAGAGGTAAGCCCCACCAGATCCAACTGGTAGCGCTCCACCTCACGCACAAGTTCCGGCTCCTTCCCCCACAGCGAGGTGACATTCCATGTCCCCAGAGCCAGCCTCTGCTGCCCGGGTCTGGTCCGTCGAGGCCCCTGACCTTCACCGCCACCCGTGTGGCAGCGCACCCGACCCCAGCGGTTCCTCCCACAGGTGGTGGGTGGGCCCATGGCTTTCGAACGAGTTATAATTTAGTTTAGGTTTAGGATTAATTAACAGGCTTGAATCAAATATGGCTGCAACTCCCCCTCCTCGGCCTGATCCTCTAGGAATTTGAATATCATTATGACTGGGAGGAGTGGCTTCATTTAAACTAACATATTCTTAATTGCACAGCCAGGTTTTGGTAAGACAGAATAGATCAATTTGATTATCTGATATCAAATTGTTTACTATTACTGCTTTAGAAAACAGTGATCTAATATTTAATAGTCCACATCTAATGTTCCTATTCTGTTCCATCATTGCAGATGTTGTTTTAATTGCAATTAGGTTGTTAAGTATAGCTCCTCTTTTGTTAACCTTTGATTTAACCGATCTAAGTCGGGGGACAGACACCGTGGTTATTAGACTATGAGAGGGCGGCTGCTCTAACAGAGGCACAGAGGAACGCGTTGCACTGCACCTCTGATTACTAATATCTACCTTGGGTTGTCATGGCTTATGGCCGATAATAAACTCGGTCTTTTTAGATATGAGAGTGGCTCCGTCCCAAGTGGGATGAATGCCGTCCCTCTTAATCAGACTAGGTTTTCCCCAGAACGTCTTCCAGTTATCTATGTAGCCCACATCATTAGCTGGGCACCATTCCTTCAACCAGCAGTTGAAGGATGACATGCGGCTGTATTTTTCATCACTGATCAGGTTTGGCAGGGGTCCAGAGAAAACTACTGAGTCCGACATAGTCTTTGCATATGCACAAAGTGACTCAACATTAATTTTAGTGATCTCCGATTTACATAATTGGGTATCATTGCCACCTATGTGGAGTATGATCTTACTGTATTTACTGTTATTTTTATTTGTAGCCAGCAGCTTTAGATTAGATTCTATATCGCCCGCTCTGGCCCCAGGGACGCACACGACCGCGGCCTCTGGAGCCGTCATCCTAACGTTTCGCAGTATAGAACTCCCAATAACCAGAATTGGCTTCTCAGCGGTTGTATCAATGAGTGGGGAGAACCTGTTAGAAAGTTGAGGATGCCCCGATTTAGAGTGACCACCGCTATGTGCACCCCCCGGATTACAGTTACTGCTATGCTTCCTTCAGACAGTCACCCACCCGCCCGACTGCTTGGGGTCTGCCGGGGGACTGCTAGCAGAAGCTACATGTTGGCCCGCACCAGCTACGCTAAGCTGGCTAGCTACGGAAGCATACGACTTTGATTCCATAGTATGGAGTCGTGCTTCAAACTCACTTAGCCTCGCCTCCAGAACAGCGAATAAACTACATTTATTACAAGTGTCATTATCACTAAAGGAGGCAGATGAATAGCTGAACATTTGACACACAGAGCAAGAGAGAGCAGGAGATGGAGAGGAATTGGCCATTGCTAATGGCTAAGCTAATGTAGCTAACAGCGTTTTAATAATCGTGAGATCAGCAAGGCAGTCGTTGTAAGGGAAGATAGCTACAGCTACGTGCTTGAGTGTAACTGGTGTGGTTTAAATGCAATTTGAGGCAAATAGCCGCTAAATTAAACAGATGCTATGCTTATGCCCCGTTGATGCGGGCTCCAAGCAAGCAAATGTAGGCCTAGCTAGCCAGTTTAAGTGCTAGTTTAAGTGCAATCCAGGCAAATAACCGCTAAATTAAACAAATGCTTATGCCCCGTTGATGCGGGCTCTAAGCAAGCAAGGTTTGTTTTTAAATTAATGTAATCCAGGCAAATAGCCGCTAAATTAAACAGATGCTTGCTTATGCCCCGTTTATGCGGGCTCTAAGCAAGCAAGTGTAGCTAGGCCTAGTTAGTTAGCTAGTTTAAGTGCAATCTAGACAAATAACCGCTAAATTAAACAAATTGAGCTTAGCTATGCTTATGCCCCGTTGATGCGGGCTCTAAGCAAGCATGGTTTGTTTTAAGTTAATGTAATCCAGGCAAATAGCCGCTAAATTAGACAATTAAGCAGAGTTGAGTAGCTAAGTTTTGTTGGAGCAGCAAACAAGCGACCGTAACACAACACAGAAACACCGGAAATGAGGCAATACGCTTACCATAAACGTCAGCAGCGTCACTAAGGGTGTCAGTTTTCCTCAGTTTGGTCTCTCTCAATTAATGTTAAAGGTCTCTTCAGCTAAGCCATTTACCTGTCTCTTAGACCCCATCCCAATGAAGCTACTTAAAGAAGTGCTACCAATGGTTAATACTTCATTACTAGATATGATTAATATATCTTTACTAACAGGTTATGTACCACAGTCATTTAAAGTAGCTGTGATAAAACCTCTTCTGAAAAAACCCACCCTAGATTCTGAGGTCTTACCCAACTATAGACCTATATCTAATCTTCCCTTCCTCTCCAAAATCCTTGAGAAGGTAGTCGCCAATCAGTTATGTGATTTTCTACATAGCAATAGTGTATTTGAGGACTTTCAGTCAGGATTTAGAATGCATCATAGCACAGAGACGGCACTGGTGAAAATTACTAACGACCTTCTAACTGCCTCAGACAAAGGACTTGTCTCCGTACTTGTCTTACTAGATCTTAGTGCTGCTTTCAACACTATTGACCATACCATCCTGTTAGAGACTGGAACACTTAGTTGGCATTAGAGGAATTGCACTAAACTGGTTTAAGTCCTATTTATCTGATCAATCTCAATTTGTTAATATTAATGATAAAACCTCCAGGTACTCTAAAGTTAACCATGGCGTTCCACAAGGCTCAGTGCTTGGACCAATTCTATTTACCTTATATATGCTTCCCCTAGGCAATATTATTAGGAAACATTGAATTAACTTTCATTGTTATGCAGATGACACCCAACTATACCTGTCAATTAAGCCAGACGAAACCAGTCAGTTAACTAAACTCCAAGCATGCATCAAAGATATAAGACTCTCCAGCTGATCCAGAATGCTGCAGCACGTGTTCTGACAAGAACTAAGAAAAGAGATCATATTTCACCTGTATTAGCTTCTCTACATTGGTTTCCTGTAAAATTCAGGATTGAATTTAAAATCCTTCTCCTGACCTACAAACCTGTAAACGGTCAAGCACCATTATATCTTAAAGAGCTCATAGTACCCTATTGTCCCACTAGAGCCTTGCACTCCCAGAATGCCAAGTTACTTGTGATTCCTAGAGTCTCTAAAAGTACAACGGGAGCCAGAGCCTTCAGCTATCAGGCTCCTCTCCTGTGGAACCAGCTCCCAGTCTGGGTCCCGGGGCCAGACACCGTCACCACATTTAAGAGTACACTTAAAACTCTCCTCTTTCATAAAGCTTATAGTTAGGGAGTGAGGAGTTGCAGCGTCTGCCTAACCCGGCCCACTTGCTTCTCTTCATAGTCGTTAGATTCATCTATCATATAATCAATGACATAATCAAAGTAGAGGGAGGCAGGCCGATACAACCCGATCCGGGTGGGGAGAGTTCAGAGCCCGACCAGGCACCTCTATTTAACCTGTCTCTCTTAGTTATACTGTTTTAGTTTTAGACTGCCGGGGGACTTCCTTTGACACACTGAGCTTCTCTCTCCTCTATGTTCCCATTTCTGTGCATCCATGTCCAAGACATGCTTCTTATTACTAACCTAGCTCTGGGAGGATGATGTCCCGGGATTAGGATGGCACCAAAATCATGGTTCCAGCTGTGGCTGGGATTCTGCTGCAATTCCCTGCTCTGCCATGCTGTCCCCTGCTCCTACAACCACAATTTCACAATTCTGTTTCATTATCTGTTCTGTGACTGTTATTGCCCCCATCCGGCTGCGTTAGCCACCGCCTACCAAGAGCCTGGGTCTGTCCCAGGTTTCTTCCTAAAAGGGAGTTTTTCCTCACCACTGTTGCATTGATGCTTGCTCTTGGGGGAATTCCTGGAATCTCGGGAATTGTTGGGTCTTTGTAAATTATAGAGTGGGGTCTAGACCTACTCTATCTGTAAAGTGTCTTGAGATAACTCCTGTTATGATTTGATACTATAAATAAAATTGAATTGAATTGAATTGAGTTATTAATGATCATGTCTTCTTCATAGGTAAGTCTGCAGTTAAGGACAGCCCAAAAAAACTGACCAGTCACAGTGTGCACATTCCGATGAATTCCAAGTCTTTTTTTTATTACATCATGTTTGTGGCTCTTCAAGAAAAGTCATGATCAGTCCATCTTTAACACTGATAAATAACATCAGAATAACACAACTGCAGACTTATATATGAAGACATGAACATCATGATTGAAATACCTAGTTGTTGCATTATATTGTTGCATAACTTGCATTAAGTTGTGCATGAGATACTGTTCATTTTTTTATATTCCTCAAAGTTAACAACATAAATGTTTTTTTATGCATGAAGCCATGACAGTTTATGTACCCTTACCATAAATTGTTACTGTTTTTCCTTTTCAAATTAGCCCCCCGACACAAATTGTGATTATGGGGTATATAACATTTGACTTGACAAAAGCATGTAATTGTAATCAGCTGCCAACATTCATTATCATTGTAGGTTCGAACAAATAGTGTATATTTTATCTTCAGCTTGACCGGAATGATGGTTGATCACCATTTTATCATAAAAAACTGCCAGTATTCTGAGTGCTCAGAAACCACAATGCTAAGACATTTACCTTATATATTTCTTGCAGAAAGTACAGAAACATTTAAAGAATTTCATGTTTCACTACTTTTTCTCAGATTTTTATTCTAGGTAGTAGTCCTCTTATATCTGATTTCCTTTCTTACCAAGGGTAACATTAAAATGAAGCTAGATTTATAGAATACAATATGTATTTTACATCAACATATGTATGTTGTCTGTTTGATCAAAATTGTTATACATGCAAGAGTAAGTTGCCACAATACATGTGCAATATATGTAGTATTTTAGGATGCAAGATAAACCAAGTTATTTATTTTTAAAAATATATGAACACATATAATAATTTAAGTACCAAAGGCTGTAGAATGTTCACTAAACAAAACTAAAAGCTCAAGGCCAGCCATTAGGATGTAACCTATAGCTGCAAGAAGATGAACATTTTTCATGTGGTTTTATTAGATCTTGTACTTGGATGCTGCAACAAATAACAAAGCAACAACTGCATTCTCATTCTTCCTGAGATCAACCCAGCTTCATGGCTTACCATCAAGGTATTTTTCCATGACAAAACAAACCTATCTGGAGAAGTGGCAGTTTTTTACATTTCGGATTGTTTTATTAATTTAAAATTGTATACCAGAAACTATAACTTCATATTCTAAAGTTAAAGTAAACCTGGTTGAATGTCATTTCAATTTGTTTTCATCTTAGAGTAAGGGGGGATCAGGTTGTTGAGAATGTGGACATCGCACACTTTATGTTCGCCACACGGGTAACAGGAAGAGCGAGCTTTATCTCGGGAAAGAGTGTCCACAATCAGAGGTAAGTTGTTTTTTGTCTTGAAATTTTTGATTGCATAAATACTTCTTGCAGTTTAATTGTTTAAATAAAGTACAAATTGCTTTATAAATCAGTCAACCAATTAAAATTTCATTCTAGAATAGAGCGACTTTGGCGAGATGTCTGGGTTGCAGTCACTAACAAGTACCATGATGTTCTTCACTCTCTGGAGGAAGATGGTCTGCTTGATATCTCTGATGTGGTTCATCTCTTTGGCGTACACCATGTCTTTGTCCCTCGACTCCGAGCTGACCTTGATACCTTCACTGGAGGATGGAATAATCATCCTATACGGACAGAGGAAGGTCTCAGTCCTGAACACCTGTGGTGTATGGGACATCAGCAAGATCTAGACGAAGTGGAGAGTCTTGAGGTACACAATTATAAAAGGAAAGTTCACACAAAATATATACAGTATATACTGTATAAAAAAAAAAGTTTGGCAGGCTCAATGGTGTTTTAAGCCTCCAACGTCGCCTTCCAGGCAGCTAACCCTAACCTTAACCCTAAACATAACCATTTCTGCGCTGCCTGGAACGACGTTGGGGGCTTAAAACACCAAACACGGTTTGGCAGACAGATATAGGTCTTGTTTCATGACATAAGACATTAATTGCAATTGGACTTTGGAGCATATGTGCCAAAAAAAAATACTCTTTCCTCATGAGTTATACACAATGAATCGAGTTCTGTCATGATTTTTGCTGCGGTTTATTTTTTTTCATCTACAAATGCCTTTTTAACTACACTGACAAATATATAAAATCCTTGGCAACAGCCACCTGTTCAATTACCAGTAGTTTTAATCTCTATATTATTAAAGTTTTCAATGAACAATTACACCTTTTTTGTAACATTTATTCAAAAAGGTTACATTATTTAAAGGTATAGTGGAGGATTTTCTTTTTCCGGGTGGATCATCAAGACTATTGGTCCTCCTAGTTGTCAATCATTCTGGGATGTTTACGTAAGGCCGTCGTACGTGCCGTGACAGGTCAGCGAGCAGACGGCCACGGCGTCCGACCATAGACAGTATATAAAAGCCTCCGACCGCTGCCCCCCCGCTCTCAGCGATAGCTTGTTTGTTGGCCTGTAGCATGCTAACGTTAGCTATAGAGATGCTTGTCGGAAATAGATTTCCACTTACCGGTGGCAAGTCTGACATAGTGGAAAAAGTGCAAATCTTTTGGAAAGTAGGCTTGTAGAGCCGTGCCGACAGCAACTTGTAAACAGAGCGTGCACGAGGAGAACTAGGCTCGTGCATGCTCTCTCGTGCACACGTTTAATAGGCGTTCCCTCTCAGGAGCAGGTAGTGTTGCATTTTTTCAAAAAGTGGAGAGGGCGGTTCTTTTCTAAAATTCGGGAAAATCCTCCATTATACCTTTAAATACACAGAAAACATCAGAAAAACATTTTAAGGTACAAATTTATTTGAATTGTTTTTTTCTTGATTTGTAGGAACTTCAAGATCCAGGCAGTGAATGGGAGAGTGCAATACTGCGAGGAGACTAACGGTACAGTTGTGGTTCCAGAAATTGTGTGCCCACTGGATGATGAAGCCCTGGAAGAATTTCCGAGAACTCTTGCTCCTATGGAACATTCTCAGTCACATGGTCGTGACTTGTACACACGATACTTGCACATAGTGTCCAACCAACAATGACATTTAAACATGAACTTTTTAGCTGGTTACAATATTGCACTTGGCAAAAACATCCCATTAAGTTTACTAATGGACCAGCAAAAAAGGCACTTAAGGAGTGGCACCCTTTGGGATGTATTACTAACAGTAGCAATACTTGTTATTGCTTTGATTTGAGTAGACCTAGTTGTGTTAAAACTCTGTGGAATCCACCACCACATTTAACTGCTTCACTCATGATTCTTCTAAAGTCAGTGTAAGTGCTAAGATGCTGTACTGGAAAAGTCACAGTCTGAGTGCATGCACTCACAATTGTGTAGCAAACTGAGTGATCTCCTAGTCGCTGTATGTTATTTTGAAATGTCTCTTTTCATCAGGGAGCATGGGGATGTGGGACTGCCCCGTCATCCACTGGAGCACGTGTGATACTGCAAGAGGCTCTGTCACCAGCTGCACTGTCTGTCTCCCCATCTGTGATTGATGTATATTTCAAGTAACATGAAAGAGAAGCTATTCAAACTTACAGTATTGTCTTAAAAAATAAATTATCCAAGAATGCGTATATGTGCTCCATACATTCAAATGGTGTTATGTGTAATTGTGTATGCACACTATAAAATATATAGTACCTGACATTTCTTGCAGAAATCTTGCAGAAAGTTGATGATCTTCCTCTCAGTTCTCCCCTTTTCACTGAAATTGGGCTGGCAGTTCATCATTATGAAATCAGCATCAGGCTATAAAGAAACAGTGAATGCATATTTGGTTAAATATATTTGAAGTGTTCAAATATAGGCTTGTAAAGGTTATACACAGTTAAAATTTGAATATATAACTAGGCAAATGTAAGAAAAGATTAAGTGGCAGTTAAAACTGATACCTTAATAATCTTCCCAGGAACAAACAGGGAGCGGCAAGCTTCAGGGTTTGTAGCCATCTGGTCCACCAGGCCGTACAGTTCCATACCCTTTCCAATTTGCTGCAGCATTGGAATCAGTCTTGTAGTAGAATGTAGGACAATTGCTCTTTGTAGAAAAAAACATGGTTTGAACTGCTTATATTTTTAAATGAAAAATATTTTAAAGTGTAATATTCTTAACGAATTATGCTTTCTTTGCTGTCCAGGTTGATCTGGCTCGTGTATCCACAGCTTATAATTTCATCAGCGTTCAACATCAGACACTGAGCATCTGCAGAATCTTCGACCTGAGAAAAAAAGAAAATAAGCATTTTTGAAATAAAGCAGCAAATAAAATGGGTGTTAAAACTAATCTTTATCTTATTTAATCTTATCTTTATCTTATCTAAAAACTTAAACAGAGTGCTCACCCTACTGATGAGTTGACAGGATTCTAGATCGGCCACATCTTCCTTAGACAGAGAATTTAAGTCCACTTCTCCTGTGCAGCTGAAGTTGTAGCACCACCCTCTCAAAAAAGCAGGAGGTGGGCCACCTTGTGTGAGGCCATTATTTCACCAATAGTTCTGTGTGCAAGGTAGAAAACATCTCAGTAAAAAACTCTTTACATCCAGTACATGGCACTAATGTGTAAAAACAAAAGTCTATGTACCAACCTGAAGTTCTTGTTATCTAGGTCTGTCAAAGAGTACTTGGGATTTTTACCCTGGGTTTCAGCTCCTTCAAAGAATCTGTTTTCAATACCTGAAACCATATCTTAGACAAAACAGCAATACCCAGTTTTAGCTGATTGATTGGTTTTCTTTCATATTAGAACACAGCGGTTAAATGACCAACTTACCAGTTAAAAACTCTTTCCTTAGGGCTCCTGTATCAATGCCTGCCTCTCCTATATACACCACCTTAAGAGCACTGGCAGGATATGCAGCTTTCTTTCTTTTCCACTGGAGAATGCCCCTGTCTGGAAGGTCTTCTCTGTCCACACACAACTTAAATTCTGTTGTTGTGTCAACTTGATGTTCAAGGAAGTGCAATACATCTTCCGTACTTAAAGATGACAGAGAACATATAAGATAGTCCCAAATTATCAAAAACTATTTGTATACATTATTGCCATTTCACAGTTCCATCAAGCAGTATGCTGAACAGTGTTTGGAAAAGAATCAAATTACATGTGATTAGAAATTACTGCACCATGTGCTGTGCTAAATAATTTTATAGAATGTGATGTCTAGATAAGATGGCTAGAAAACATGGATTGTGTAGATTATGGTGCACATAAATATTTCTGTATTTGATATAAACTCACACGAAGGGCATCTAAATAAAACATACCTTCTTGGTTTACATACTGGAGTTTGAGCATGCATACTTGGGCCACCGCCATTTGCTTCAGAAGTCACTGTACATTCAAAGATGTACATGAAAAAGAATGCAGTTTCAAACACCTGCATATGTATACATAGACAAAATATGTATTATACAGAGAGCTGAACAAAGCAGATTACCTCTCTCCACATAGGCTTGCATGGAATGTGATCTCATCGTCTGGGAATTATTTGATGCAAATTGGACAAACCACCTGAAGTTTGAAAGAAAGTTGCTCCATGTTACAAGCAACTTGTGCAAAAGGCAATTAAAGTGATTTTGGATTTTAGTTATGGTCTTACCTTGCACTTGTTCTCCACAACGCATAACTCATCAGAGGACTGCAGATTTACAAAACAGCATTTTACGTAAACTATTCATATTGTTTTTTATTTTCATTTTAACTTTAGAAAAACAAACTTGCTCTCACTTCTTCACCAGTCTCATCGGAGGAGAGTTTTCCCTTGCATGTCTTAATGTGTACTGCAAGCATGCAAAGGCATCACCTCATTACACTGGTAGCATGTCTTTGGCATTTTTGAAAAATGCTGCCAAGAGGCAGAGGAGAGGTGTCTAAAGTCTCCTGGAGTGGTACGATGTAAAAAGTGGCTTTGCCCCCTGCTGACGCAACTCGCAGAGCTTTGACAGAATAACCCTCTGCTTCTGGTGGAATGACAGTCAGCTTTCGTCGACCACTGACACCTTTATTTAGAGAAAGAATAAAAAAAAATTACATTTTGTCAGTCTGTCATCTCTAATGCTTGCAATAAGTAATTAATACACCATAAGGGTTTACATGCACCAAAAATAAATAGGAGATAGGCATGTGATAAACAGTAAATATGACAATTCAACAAAACAATGTTAGTCTTACAGACCTGTTGCCTTATGCAAGAGCCTTCCCCCACATATATCCTCCATTTTTGGAAATGTGTTAGTCAGGAGCTTTGAAATCTTGGTTAACAACAAAGTAAAAATTAAAATAAAGATACACACACACAAATCCTTGACAATGACACGCTAAAGTACAGTATATTTTACAATAACTACCTTTAATTACAAGTCTCAGATATTGTACCTCTGTGTGGTCACCATCTTCTGGAAGAGACACCATTTGTCTTTGCATACCGCCTCGAGGAGTTCAAGCTCCTCAGTTGGCAACGGTGTGTGGGATGTATTTTTTGGCAGAAGATAAAAATTGAGAGCCGTTGTTTTGCTGGTCTTAACAAGTTGCTTGGTGGCAGTCAAACATCTCTTTTTACCACAACTGAAGTTTGATTTGAAATATCCTGGAAAAGATCTGTGGATTAAAAGGTAGCTTTATATTAGTTTATTATATATACAGTATATATAACAATCAAGCTAACATTCTAAATAGCATATTTTTTACAATGCAATTGGCCTACAAACCAAGGTCCTGTCTCAAGGTGAATCATAACGCCTATTTGAATTTAGACATCCAACTGATTAAACCGACTGGACATAACGTTACCAAATTGCATTTACGACATGGACTTAAAAATAATACATTTCATCATGATTTGAAATTTGGGTAACACTTTACAATAAGGTAACATCAATTAGCATTATTTAATGCATTAATAAACACGAATTAACCATTAATTAAGGTTTGTATTAAACATTTATTAACCATGCTTATTTTTGTTCATGTTAACTACGGTATTAATTTATGCATTATTTACCATTAGTTAATGCCTTAACTAACTGTTAATCTCAGTTAAGTAAGGTGTCTTTTGTACCATTAGTTAATGCAGTAAGAAGGGTTGACTAACTGTTAACAGTTAATTAAGGTGTATATTATATCATTACTAAGTGCAATACTAAGCCTTGACTAACTGTTAATAACCATTAACTAAGGTGTCTATACTACTATTAGTTAATATAGTGGTAAGTTGTAAAGCCTGGACAAACTGTTAGTAACAGTTAACTAAGGGATCTATTTACCATTAGTAAATGCATTGACTAACTGTTATTAACAGTTAACTAAGGTGTCTACTTTACCATTAGTTAATGCAGTAACAAGCTTTGATTAACTGTTAATAACAGTGAACTAAGGTGTATAATTTACCATTATTTAATATTAAAAAACATTCAACTGTGGTGTCTATTTTCCATTAGTTAATGCAATAAAAAGCCTTGACTAACTGTTAATACTAGTTAACTAAGGTATCTATTTTACCCTTAGTTAATGCAGTAACAAGTATCATTTACCAGTTAATCATACAATATTGAACATTGGGTAAATGTTAACTCTTACTAACAGTTTGTTCAGGCTTTTCACTATATTAACTAATAGTAGTATAGACACCTTAGTTAATGGTTATTAACAGTCAAGGCTTAGTATTGCATTTACTAATGATATAATATACACCTTAATTAACTGTTGTTAACAGTTAGTCAACCCTTCTTACTGCATTAACTAATGGTACAAAAGACACCTTACTTAACTAAAATTAACAGTTAGTTAAGGCATTAACTAATGGTTAATAATGCATAAATTAATACCGTAGATAACATGAACAAAAATAAGCATGGTTAATAAATGTTTAATACAAACCTTAATTAATGGTTAATTAATGTTTATTAATGCACTAAGTAATTCTAATTGATGTTACCTTATTGTAAAGTGTTACCGAAATTTGAATATGAACATATCTAGGTGAACGAACCTTGTCATTTCTTGCTGCACAGTTATATTTCTAGGGACAGGGAGCTCCGTCTCTGACGGCCTTGTTGGGCAGTTTGTGGCCATACTGTTTAGCAACACAGACATCAAATTTCTGGCTGCTGACTCAACTGCACCATGACCCTAAATCAATTCATGATTTAACATGTTAGACATAAAAATTACAAAAAAATAAGGTACAGTTTGTCATCTACAAAAGTAAGCCATGCCTGCTACAATAACATTAACGTTAGCCGGTAGGTTAGCTTAAGTTATAGCTATATCTCCTGCTAGCTAGTGAACTTCATTTTTTCCGAAACGGTCGGATAATAGCAGGTTTCATCAAAGGCATCGAAAACCATAACATCACAAAACTAGACAATACTAACTCACCTGCCGCTATGGCGTATTGTTGCTGTTTTCATCATTTGATTCTGTCATGTCTGATGGCGGCTAGACATCTAAAATCTCATTTTTCTTCTTCTTTGGGAAGCGTTGTGATTGTAGACCAACAGCCAATCACAATTGACCTTCTTTAATTCTCCGATTGGTTGATTTTGTGGCACATTTGTAACGCTGTTGCAAGTTGAGCGAGCCAAGGGGGCAAGCTTCTCTCCACAGAGTGAAGCCACTATGGCGCCATTTTTATGCTACCAAGCCATCACCCTACCATAGTACAGAAATTACCATATAGTACAGGAGAAGCTCGCAGGCAGTTTTGACTTACATTAGCTGTTTAGTTTAATTACTAATGTTAACTAGCATTTTAGTTATCAATAATTAGCCTGTGCCTATGTTATCTCCTGACATATACCTACGCTCTCCGTCTCTGATAGATTGGGAATGATTGAGATTTCTCTTGGCACAGCTACCAGAAGACTTACAACGTTCAGACACGTTGCTCACGTCACATCTACGTCGGCAAGCTCAGTTTGCAGCTGCGCAGTAACATCCAACCATCACCGGAAAAGTGCTTCTAATAGACTTCACTGGTCTCCGTCAAAAACAACGGCGTCAGTTAGTCCATTTCTTCAACTGTCTATGGAGCGAGCATGTGGGTCAAAACAGAGAACGAGTTTGTGAGAGGGCACCTGAGTAAACTGCGCGTTAATATGATAATAGCAAACAAGCAAATACATTTATTGAGCACAGAATAGTTTTTTCTTTGCTCAAACAAAATAATTTTTGCGAGTGTTAATTTCTGTTCAAAATGTAATGTAATGTGCTTGCAAAATATAGTTCTCTGTGTTCAAAAGTTACAATTACTCGCTCAGGATTGAGGCACATATATAACACCATAGTGAGACAATTTTTAATAAATACACTCACTATGGAGATCTTGATAGAATATTAAAAGTTCCATTACAAATTAATAAGATGGTGAAATAGTTAAAGCTTTAGTGTGTAACTTTTTGATATTAATGAATGTCTGTTACATTCCAGCCGTTGCCAAATGAGTTGCTACAAAGCTAATTAAGACTATCAGCTCCACACAACTCTCTCTGGATTTCTCAGTAAGACTATGTTCAGAAGATTGTGGCGTCCGGTGACTTTCCTGTGCAGAAGCTCGAGCGAAGATAATGACCTCTTCCAAAGAGTCCATTATGTTTTTTTAATCCTCCTTGTCCTCCTTGGCTACTAGCAACCACGTTGAGGGAGGGGTGTGGGTGCGATCACCCAAGGCTTGCTTCATGTGGATGCAATGACAATGTTGTTGTCAATACTTGGAATTCCTCATGGGGGAGACAGAAAACTATGCACTAAGTACAAGTGAATAGTTCAGAGCTGGCTGTATCTCACAATGGTAAGGTAGGACATGTTAGCAGCAGGTTAGCCACTAATAACAATAATAATAATAAAATTAACATGAGAATAAAATGTTAACTTCTGACTTTTCAGAAGCCAGACCTTGAGATGTTTTTTGTTTGGTAGGTGGTACAGTTTGAGTTGGTAGAGTGTTCCACATAGGAGAGGCTCTTACAGAAAAGCATGATTGGCTAAAGGAGTTGTACCTGTAAGGTGTTACATAATCCCCTCTCTAAGATCTTGTGGATCTTTTGTTTGAATTGTTCTGCTTAATGAAAGTATTAAGTGGTGGAGGAGCTTTGCCATTTAGGATCTTAATCATTAGCAGGTGTCGTTGTATTTAATTACATTTTCCCAACTAAGGATGTCATATTTGTCAAGAATGTTGCAATGATGGTAAGTATTGTGTTTTCTGTCACTTTGAGAGCCTGTTTGTACATAGAGAGAAGCTTAAGTGTTGCTCGAGTCCAGCTTGTCATACAGTAAATTAAGTGGGGGATGATCATTGCATTCAAATTTAGTTTTGCTGCATTTGTTAGGCAGCTTCTTATGTACCTAAAATTAGCCAGATTGTATTTTGTAATTTGCATTACTTTTTTCATTTGTTTTTTGATGGACAAGGTGGAGTCAAGAATGATACTGAGATATTTGACATGAGATACAACTTGGATGATCTCTCCAGGTACATAGATGTTGGGATCACAGTCAGATGCAGAGTGTGTCTTTGTAAAAAACAGTTTCTTTGATATTAAGAAACAGGTGTGAATCATTATGAATCATCAAGCGCAGGCCCGGATTGGCTAATCGGGAGCACCGGGAAAATTCCCGGTGGGCCGGTCTGTTTTTTTGGCCGCGAGGGCCGTTGTTGTCATGGCACTGGGTTGAAATATGGATGCTGTCCCTATGGCTGCCTGCACTCACAGCAGCCCCACTCTTTTTATTCATTATTTTATCGCAGTCCCACTCTTTTTTTATTTAATATTTTCTCGCAGAGTGCAGCCTGCAGGTTAATGATGACGTGATTATTTTTTGACTCCCTGCCCCCCGCGAAATTACGAATCCCACTATGGCAACGCCAAGACCCGCCCTTCAATCACTACTATTGGCCAGGCGTCCAAGGTAACGTAACCTGATTTGTTCAGGTCCTATCCCCTGACCAATCCGCTATCCTAACCTTAACCACTCGAGGTGAAATGCCTAACCCCAACCAATCGAGCTGCTTCGCAGGGCGGGTCTTGGCGTTGCCATAGTGGGATTCGTAATTTCGCCCCCCCCCCCCCCCCCCCCGCCCCGACACGGCACCTTGAAAGTTGCTCAAAATAAAAAAGTCAGATAAAAATGGATAACAGGAAGCGCAAAGGCGGCGCTGAAAAGGCCAGAATAAAAAAGAAGAAAGCTTTGGAAAGTGACGCAGCCAAATGTTCTAAGCTGAGCACATTTTTCCTCAAAAAAACAAATGAAGACGACGAGGCCGGTAAGTAAGCTAACGTTAAGGTAGTTAGGAGCAGTGCAAGATGCTCGCGACCGTGCAAAACAACGTTGTCTGCAAACCACCGTTCATGTATCAACCGTTTTTCTTGTAGCTGTTCAGCAGCAGCCGCCTCTAGTCCGGTTTGCTGCTAACAGTGACGAGCAGCGAGACCCGGTAACGTTACCGAGCTCCAGTCATGAGCCCACCACACCAGAACCCTGCTCAATGAAACATGTCCTGAGATTATTATACATTAATAACAATGAATCATTAATGAAACTGACTTGACTTGATTTGAAAGCTTTGTAAAAAGGGGATATTTGTGGTGAGAAATAAATGTAAAACATTTCATTTAGTGTCAGACACAGAGCCAGCTGTGAAGAGACTAATGTTCTCACTGTGAGACACAGGTAAGCTGCTGATGTACCATAATGTGTGAATAAGAAAACGTTATCACTGAAAAAATGTTTTTCTTACTTAGTATCTTACCTGTTTCCAGTTCAAATATCTAAATATTCTTAATTCAAGATACATTTACTAGACAAGTGAAATTATGTCGTTTTCTGAAAAAAACCTAAAAATTAAGTGATTTTGTTTTTTTGTTGTTGCTTAAAACAAGCTAAATCTAAAACAATTATTTTTGGCAGATAATGTGCCTTGTTTTAAGCAAAAATCACTTAATTTTGAGGTGTTTTTTCATACTTGTTTAGTTAATGAATCTTGATGTAAGATTTTCTTTTAGATACACGAGACAAAAATACTAAGTAAAAAAAGCATTTTTTTTTGCAGTGATCACATTATTTACAATATAACAACTTTCTATTCCCAAGTGTTACTAGTGACCCATTATGTTTTTAATCAAACAATAGTGAATATACAAAGCTCACGATTGAAAGGGAATAGGATAAAAGTAATATGAATTAAGCCTTTAGTCGTGAACTAAAGTGGGCCGGTCTAAGGCATGAAACTCCAGGGCTGAAAATGAGTCCCAATCCGGCCCTGATCAAGCCATTTGGTTAGATTTACACTGAGCTGAGTTGCACTGAGTTTAGAAGCTGCTTGTTCTTTGTTTTTTGCATGGACATAAATTACAGTGTCATCTGCATGCATCTGAACTTCACACCCTGTGCAGTGGTAAGTCATTTACCTATAAGCTAAACAGGAGAGGTCCCAGGTTTGTGATTTCCCTTAGCTTCCCCTATTGGCTTTAGCTGCTTGGATGTCTTTTGCTAGCTTATTTCTATGGTAAGTGAAATGTGAAAATGTGTCAGTCATTCAATAGTTTAGTTTTACATTTATTTTGGAGAATGAGGTTCTTTATTAATCTCTGTATATCACCATTAATCCAGGGGAGAGTAATTACTGTCACCTTCATCATGTTGTGGCCTCTAATGTACAGACATGTGAGGATTTGATGGGAATCGTGTCGTCAAACTGCAAATTAGGCATGTGGTTCATGCTGCTTTGGGGTTCAAAGCCCCTCAGGATGAGAGTGAGGGCTTTAACTCAGATGCAGCGTACAGCGGAGGATAACATGGTTGATGTACAAGAAAACTCAAAGTCTTTACATCTATCTTGGATTTTATTTTTTTATTTTCACTGAGAGCGCCCGTTCTCCTCCTTCATGTTTTAATTGACTGCTCTCTCAGAGTGCCAGGGGACCCTGCACAAGAGTTTGCCAATCCCCCTGTGATCACCACACCCCAACTCATCCTCAGAGGGACTGGCAAAACTTGGATACTGCTCTATTATATCTGTATGTTGTTGGCAACCGCCTAGGAATACATTGTGAGACAAGCTTGTTATACAGTAAGAATCCAGGAGAAAGTGAGTCACCTCAGTCCTTTTCAGAATCACTCTCCGTGAGGTATTGGATGCTGCTCTTTATGTCAAGTGGACTTATTCTGATTCTTAGAGAAAAGGGAGCCAAACATTACTCAACCAGTGAAGGTGGTGGAGTGTATTTATGCATGGCAGGCGCAAGATCACAAAGCCAGCATTTCTTTTTTTTACCAAAGCGATTTTGATAACAGGGGACTCCATCTGGAAAGTCGACCCCAGCCTCGATGTCACTCCCATCATTTATTTGTTCTTTTGACCATTCTGAAAAGTGATTTGTGTGCTGGGATAAACACAGCGATGCTAAGCCCCAACCATCGCTTATAAAAGGAAACTGTTAGGGAATGATTTCCCACCTGGATTCAGTCTGGATAAGCAGTTTCAAACGGCAGCTGCTCGTATAGTGTTGACTGCATTACTGACTCTGTGCAAGGCTGCAATATTGCATCGCTCCTTCATTGTCTGATCCAGAAGTGCCACTGGTGGGAAAAAAAGTCTAAGAAAAGAGTGTGAGAAGTTGAGTTAAATCATGCCAAGTTGTAGAACATACAAACTTAGTGAGAGATTATAGCTGGAGTCACTTCACATCAGGCAGATCCACCAGGGAGCTAATAGAGACAGGAGAAACAGGAGGAGCTGTCTCTTCTCACTCTTATCCATTGGGGGGATTGATATGCTGGAAAAAAAGGAAGGGAATCACAAAGGATAAGGCTGAGAGATCCAGGCTTTGCTACACATTGGGCCTGTCATCTTCTGTTGCCATTTTGATATTTCCTCCCATCTTAGGTTCCTTTCAGATTGGCTAAGGGCTGTTTTCAAATTCACTCCACTGATCAGTCTGGGGTAGGTTGAAGATCAGGGAAGGTTTGGAAATCCAAAATAGCTGAATGATAAAAAGGAGAATGTGATATTTAATGTCCTTACATGTGTCAGTTGTCAACACACTGTAGCCATGTATCTTTGAATGAGAATTTATTTTAGCGATACTGTGGGTGACACGTCTAATAGGCATTTAGCTATCATTGTTGCTTTGACTGTGCTGCTGCTGAAATGTTGACACATGCTCCAAACTGGATAGAACTGCGTAGTTGAAAAGGCTGAGAGGAAGCAGAATAATTGGACTACTATGGATGGGAAAACCACAGGATGCGGCACATCTGAGCGATGAGCCCCCATGTCAGGATGTATTAAATGGAGCTAGGTCATCTGTAATTATGCCCCTGTTGCAAGGAGGAAGACATATGATCATTTTATCCCAGTTTTTTTAGCTGTTCAACCTCCATTCTGATATGAAGGCCCGGGCCACCAAAAAGAAACCTGCTGCTGACTCAGACCAGCTTCTCTTTCATTTTTGAGATATGTTTCCCACATTGAGAGGTGATTGGTTGATCACCTCCACCTCTATTTACACAGAGTGGGCAGATGGCTTTCCCTAGAGTCTTACCTTTTATATCTTTATTGGTAGCAGCACAACTGCACAGACATGGGATGTCTTCAGATGCCCTTCAGTCATTCTCTAAAGCAAGGAGCAAATAGTCTCTGCTGTCTGAGGGGAAACTTCACAGAAACAGTCGTTCTGGAATAATTGCTTCAAACAAATGAACTCTTGAAGGTCCATTAGGCAAGCATTGTTCCCATCAAACAGTGTGTGATACTGAAGGTTGCTCAGAGGGCCTGTGTGAAACAGATGGGGCTGTGTTGTCCACATTTCTAATGAGAATTCAAATGCCTGTACGTTTACCTCAACTTAAAGACACACTATTTGTCACATGCACAGATCCTGCATGATCTGCTGGACTGACAAAATATTCATATGACTGGGATTATAGAAAGAAGTCTAAGAAGAAGAAGAACAATACTCAGGAAATCTTGCAACTTTTTTTCCACTGTTCATGCTACATATCCTGATTATTATATTGTTCTTTTTTTAACATTTTTAAAACAATCCCATTAACATCCACTTTAGTCAGCCTTTGCACATATGGTGCAGACTAATTTCATATTTCCAAATGCTCAATAGTATTTCAATTTCAGTTTTATTTATAGTGTCAAATCGCAACAGACGTTATCTAGGGACACTTTACAGATAGAGTAGGTCTGGTTTTTATTCATTCTCTTAATTTTTCATATGTTCATGTTTGACATTTACAAACCCAGCCAAACTGATTCTATCATCTGAACGGGCTGATCAAAAGCACTGAGCAGCTGTTGGTGTGTGTGTTTGTATGTGTGCCCTGAAGAGAGGCTATAAGGAACAGCTGAAGGACAGGGCGAGGGCAACTCAAAATATTTCTTTATTTCCACTGAGTGTACCCCAGCCAATTAAATGTTACAGTCCAACATTTAATCACTTCATTACATTAGCCAATCACATCATGCACTGTGTGCTTGTTCAGTTCAGCTTTCACAGAAAGACAGCTGGTAGGACTGCCCTGTATTGAACTGATTGAAACCAAAGTGAATCTTTTATTAACAGATCATTTATTATTTGACTTGGTTAGAAAAGGAATATGCCTGAAACATATCTTTCAAAAACAAACGTAACCCCATACTAATGGCCAGTGATACGTGAGTGTGTTTGCACATGTATTTATGTGTGCTAATGATTTTGAGAATTTCCCAGGGTGTTGTTAGGAGGGCGGCAGCCTCAGCTTCGATTATGTATCCTCTTTTATTCAATCATTGCATTGCTCTACAGCTGACATTTGGTCAATACTGCAATCTTCTAGTGATCAGAATATGCCAGACAGTCTGCTCCACAGAATTCCATTAGATTTGCCTTCAGATTGATGCACTAAAACAAGATATTGAACGAGAAACAACAATTTGATGACTATCTCTGGGTTTAATTCTGTCCTTTGAAGGATATTGAGTCAACAGTTTATTCATTCCTAAATGTCATAATTTGTTGCCCATATAATAACAATTTATACGTGCATTCTGTACAAATTACACAATGTACAAAATAATTTACAAATTCATGTTAAGATAGTACATTCGCATAAACAAAAAGACAATATATTAGAAGATTCCCAATAAAATGTAATTGGTTCATCTTACATTTGGATTTCAAATAGTTTGAAACTAAATATTAAGAATGGCATTAAAAACAATAATAACTAGAACTGCAAGCAGTTATGAACGGGGTCCAAGCCTCGTGCGCCGGTGCCCCCCGGCGACGCCGAGAGCCCGCGAAAACGGAGCCCCCGAAAGGAGAACCCGAAGCGCCGCCGCGGCGAGGCGAAAGTCGGGAAATTTGACCGAGCGCGAGCTCCAAAGTCCGTAGCGAAACGCAATTGCCAATTTCCTCTTCGTTGCGTAAAAGGCCCAAACGCTTCTACTTCGATTTTAGCGCCCCCTAAAGGGCGATCGTCGCCAAATCCAGTGGGGAGCCGCAGAGTGGCATGACGAACAATACTCTCAAGTTTCGTGATGATGGCATTTACTGCTGCAGAGATATTCACATTGCAAATTATTCCCATTTAAATGCATTGACTCATTTGCCAAAAGGCATCTACGTTAATTGTAGCGCCCCCTAACGGCCGATTTTCACCAAATTTTGTGGGAAGCCGCAGAGTGGCATCCTGAACAAAATACACCCAGGGTTTGTGATGATAGCATTTAATGCTGCAGAGATATTTACATTGCAATGTATTCCCATTCAAATGCATTGACTTATTTGCCGAAAAAGCCTGTACGTTAATTATAGCGCCCCCTAACTGCCGATTTTGACCAAATTTGGTGTGGAGGCTCAGAAGGGGATGTTGAAGAAGCGTACCTGGTGTCTTTCTGATAACTATTAATTTGGGCGAGATATGCCAAAGTTCGTGTTTTGTGGCTAGCTACAACAAATTAGTTTAGTTGTAAAGTGCGAACGGTGTAATGTAGCAAAAATCCTTTGATAACTTTTGGTCAGCCTCTTACACAGATGGTATCTACCAAGTTTCGTGCACATCGGTCATATGGCCTAGGACGAGTACGAAAACTTTGTTTTGCGCATTGTGTGATTTTACGAAATAACTTCTTCGTGGAAATGGGATTACCCTGTATTATCAGATTCATATGGATTCAAGGAACAAGGAGATCTAAGAACTTCTCATCTGCAATGCAAACTGTGGGAGTTATACGCAAAAACATATTTAAATGCATTGACTTATTTGCCAAAAGGTCTCTACGTTAATTATAGCGCCCCCTAACGGCCGATTTTCACCAAATTTGGTGAGAAGCTGCAGAGTGGCATGACGAACAAAATACTCCCAGGGTTTGTGATGATAGCATTTAATGCTGCAGAGATATTTACATTGCAAAGTATTCCCATTCAAATGCATTGACTTATTTGCCGAAAAAGCCTCTACGTTAATTATAGCGCCCCCTAACGGCCGATTTTGACCAAATTTGGTGTGGAGGCTCAGAATGGGATGTTGAAGAAGCGTACCTGGTTTCTTTCTGATAACTATTAATTTGGGCGAGATATGCTAAAGTTTGTGTTTTGTGGCTAGCTACAACAAATTAGTTTAGTTGTAAAGTGCGAACGGTGTAATGTAGCGAAATTCCTTTGATAACTTTTGGTCAGCTCCATACACAGATGGTATCTACCAAGTTTCGTGCACAGCGGGTGTATGGCCTAGGACGAGTACGAAAACATTTTTTTTCGCATTACACGATTTTGCGAAAAGAATTCTTAGTGCACATGGGCAGGACCTATATCAGCAGCTTCAAATGGATACAAGGAACAAGTGGATGTATACATTTCTTGTCTGCGTTGTAGCTTGTGGGAGTTATAGGCATAAACACGTTTTACGTCATTGTAGCGCCACCTAGTGGTCCACTTATGTAATATTTGGTAGGTCAGGTCCATGAGCCATTGCACATCGAGTCTGTAAATTTAAAGTTGCTCACTTTAGTGTAAGTGGTAGATCCAAACATGGGTCCCATAGGCCACGCCCACTTTGACGAATCAGTACGCCACTGTAGGACTGGCCTCAAGAGTGGGCCTAGATGGTACGCACCAAATTTCGTGAAAATCAGATGAGCTGTTCATGAGATATTAACTTTTGGTACTTTTGGCGCCCCCTATTGACCAAATTTTGTAAAATTAGTTGCCTACACTAAGAGGCTCATGTGAAACAAGAATCTAAAGATTTGTGATGATATCATTTATTTTGGCCGAGATATGGCAACGTTTGTGTCTTCGTAGCTAGCTACACAAATTTGTTTGTGCGTAGTTTACGCAATTTTTATCTGAAAACAAATCTTTTGATAACTTTTTGTCAGGTCGGTCTACTGATGCTACAGACCAAGTTTCATGCAGATACGTTGCACGGTCTAGGAGGAGTACGAAAAAGCAGGTTTACGATAAATCGCGATTTTTCACGCATAAAAGTCGTGGCGGAAATGGGCGTGGCCTATACCATGAGATTCAGCTGGATCCAAGGAACGCGTGGATATGTGTATTTTTAATGTGCGATGTACGGTTTGGGAGTTATAAGCAGAAACGCGTTTTTTCTGCTATAGCGCCACCTAGTGGTCAAAGTGGCTGAATATTTTCGTCCGAGGTCCCTGCAGTGTTTTGGACCAGACCTGAAAACGGCAACCTCCCACCATTTACGGTTTAGGCTGCAGTATCAGTTTTAGAGGCGGAAGAATAATAATAATAAGAATTTTTACAATTTCAATAGGGTTCCACAGCCCTGCTGTGCGAACGGCGTAGCTTCGCTACCGCCGATTCTCGCAACCTCGGGCTTGGACCCCTAATAATAAGGATATGTGTAAAATGTATGTACTTAAATTAATTAACTATTTTAGTTCTCATAGATGAGGTAAACCTCAAGCATACATTGTAGTAGCCTAAATGACAGGATCACATTTCACTGGAATTGTATTTTATATGATTTCATGTGAGACACAAACCAAACCTCACTGCAAATGTTTGGCACATATCAGCCAACTTTGCAATATTGTTTTTTATTCCCTAATTCACAAAATCACATGTGAACATCTGAACAAAAAGATGTGAACACTCATTACTCCGTGTTAGCGCTGCACATAAAGGTCTAGCTAGTCCACACAGCAGTCTTAGATGGGAGAAAAACATGTTCTGGTTTATTGGTTTTTCTTTAAACCAATCACAATCATCTTGGGTGGCACTAAGCCACAGACACATTGATGGTGCCTCTACAAAATGGTCTTGGGAAGGAACTTGTTTTGGTGGAACATGTGTACGTTCAAAAGTAGTTTTGATCGTGCAACAGAAAACTCAGATTGGACAGATAGTCTAGCTAGCTGTCTGGATTTACCCTGCAGAGATCTGAGGAGCAGTTAACCAGAGTCCTCAGAAATCCTCCAGAGGTTAGAACGCCAACACAAAGGAAGAGGAATTGTGATGGACAGCCGGCCAAAAAAAAGGACATCCGGCGGAATTTCCAGCGGCACCGGAGCAATCCCGGAAGTGGAACGTGGTGCATATAGATTACTCTGTGCTGATGTATACAGTCAAAAGACTAAAATGACAGGTCTACACCACTGCAGTGATAAGTAAGCAACTAATTCTGCAAGTCCCCAAATATCAAACTGTTCTTTTAGGAACCATACTCTCTGTGGCCAAAACTCTGTTTTTATATTTTATATAATTTTCACTGTCATAATTACAAGCATTGCATTTAAAAAAAATAAAATGTGAATGGATGCTCTTAATCCCAGAAATCTGTATTGTGTTATATAGAGAGTATTATTTTAGATTGACAAACCTATGCATAAGTTCTACACTCTACAAATATCAAAGTGAAACCGCAACCGGAGTATGAAAACCTCATTCATGACGTTATAGTGTTAAAGGCATATTTCACCGCTGGAAAGCTGAATATATCTTTAAATTGGGTCACTTATGTAGCATAAATGTGAAAAAAAATTGAAATTGGTGCCTTCTAGGCCGAGAAAAGCCAGAAAATGTGTTTTTGGCTCATATGAATGAAAGACACCAAATCCCAGAATGCACTTCGCTTTGCTGCTTTGAGTCCACTCCCAAGCCACACCTACCGCTTGACAGACAGACAGACAGACAGTGAGGCCAGTGCCGATCCTGACCTCCCTGGGGCCCTAAGCAAAATTCTGCTAAGGGGCCCTCTACCTGACCCGTGATGCCGTGAGCTATGTAAACCATTTGCCACACAGTCACACCTGACACTTCAGTGCTCCCAATACAATCCTCCCTCCTTTAAACAAAACAGTCAAAGAATAAGTACAACAATATAGAACAGAATGAGGTTCAAACAAACAATATTTATTGAATAGAGTATGTTCTATAATATTAAGATAACAAGTGAATATTATTAAATAAGTGAATATTAACGTAAACATAAATAAGAAGAAAATAATAAATTATAACCCTGAACTTTGGCTTTTGGGATTAACTTTGGTTCTCTCTACAGCCTGGGCATTTTCAGCATCAGTATGGGCACCACCACTATCTGGACTATCTAGAATAAACTGAGAAGAATATCACATAGTTAGTTAAGCAGTCATTTACACTACTCGTTACATGTTACAAATGTGTAAACATTTGAATGTTTGAATTAAAATCTTACCATCAAAATATTCCTTTTCTGCACTTTCTTGTACTATTTAAATAGTGAACTAGTGATGCAGATATCAATAATCCCTGTGAGTGATATCAAGAATTAACTTTTGTACAAGTGAAAATGTAATTCCTGATATCAAAAATAGACATTGGTAGGTAAAAATTAACTAAGGGGCCCTACTAGTAAAAATAATCAAGAATTCACTTTGCAAATGGTAAAAAAATCGAATTCTTGATATCAAAAATGCATAAACTGTGAATGAATAAAAGCTAAAATGGCTATGGCCATAGCATGTTAAAGTTTGTATTTATTTATTATTATGCGTGTTGAAGCAATTCTTGATTTATGGTTATTATTTACTGAGGGATGTGCATCCATATTGACCAGTATGTCCAGCTAATCAACATTTTAAATTCAATATAGCCTATAAATCAATGTCAAATTGTCAATACATTGCTTTCCATCTTGCATAATTAGTGCAGTTGTTTAGAGTTTTTAACTACACATTGTCTGAGACTAGATAATCAGTGTCTTAAAAGTATGTATAATGTGTACTTTGATGAGGAGTGCCATCATTCACGCCCATATATTGTAGCCTACAGTCTGTCTGGTCTTCACATATATTTCTGCTTGGAAAATGCGGGTTTCATTTCATGTACGCGCCTAACGCTCTGTGCTAGATAATCGCGTCGGGTGTGTTATTATTAATAACACACCCGACGCGGTTATCTTTTCCGCCCGCAAGCTCGATAGCACTGTCTGCGATGTCTGCGATGTTTTGATCCAGCCAGGTCTCTGTTATTACAAGTACGTAATAGTCCATGCTGTGTGAGGCCGTTCGCATCCTTAGCTCATCCATCTTATTGTTGAGTGACTGAGAGTTAGCCAAAAAGAGACTGTGGATTGCTGGTTTGTGGGGGTTAGCCTTAAGTTTGGCCCGTAGTCCTCCTCTCTTTCCCCGCTTCTGCTTCCTGTACCTACGGCACCTGCCTCTCCTTAGCGGGGGGATGGTAGTCTCCCCACTCACCGGTGAACGCCCATAAACCCAACCTGGAACAAAGACATACTTGAAGTTCTAGTGCAGTGTTGCCTTAAGACCTGTAACCAGTGGTACACAATGTCAAATGCATGAAAACATGCCTCAGTGATAGCTTGTTTGGTAATGACAACTATGTGAATGTCCTGAAATAATTGTGGTAATAACTTATTGATAGTAAAACAGATTCATCTTGATGCGGCTTAGAAGGCCACAGCAAAACAAGCACAAACGTTGTACACAAACAACAAAATGTAATCAGTCATATTAAAGAGAGAGCAAAGGGAAAATATCCAAACATATACGTGGCTCTGCACTGTCTATGTGGATATAATAATGAAGGAACCTTAGCCTCCACCGGTATTGCCTCCCTCGCAATCCCACAGTATCAATTGAGTCAATCAGAGCTTATTCCAAAGGCCGGGGTAGGACACAAGGACCTTATTTCTAGATAGAGACTTGGCATTATCATTCATATTAAACAATAACCCAATGGCACTTATTTTCAGAGAACAATATCAGCGGTCAATCAATAATGCATCCAAGGTTCAATTTGAAATTGATATTCTGCTTGCTGTTAATATCATGTGGCTGCACAGCTACAGCTCTGTGTCTATGAAGGAATTACCTGGCTAAATAATCAAAGGGTATAGTGTGAATGGCTGCCACACAGCAGATATTTATCTCCTGGGAGGACAGCTTAATATTGCAGGAAACATTAATATAAGAGGAGGATAAGCAAATACTTGTTGAGATAAAATGTTTGCTATGAAGCAGCTAAACGATTTTCGACTACCACGTCAATAATAGGAAAGCTTATGCATTTGTTAAAGTTCTGGTTTATTGCCGATTTACATAGAAATTGCCTTATTTTAGACTAAATAAGGATTTCTTTCATTCTCTTATTATAGCTCTTTATCCGAGGTCTGGGATATTGATTGAGAGTTTTCCTGTGCTAGTGCACTGCACTGATGGAGCAATTTTTAACAGTTAAGAATGGACTTCCCATTCTATTGTTGCTTATCAGAGGGGGTAAGAAACAGTACTACACAGTAAGTACTAGACTTTAATCCAGTATAGTTAATGACACTATATTACTCTGCGTTTTTTGACTACCTGTATTTACCAATCTGCAGATTCCAAAATGTGTTGGGCAGCTGTAGGTCAGATGGTAGCATGGGTTGTCCAAAAGGATCGGTGGTTCAATCCCCAGCTCCTCCTGTCCACATGTTGTCACGTGTGTTGTGTGTAGAATAGGCAAAACTGGACTGTGCGTCTCTTTGGACAGAAATGTCTGGCAAATGAGTGAAAATATGTATTCTCTCAGTGATGGCAAATCTTTTTCAACATAATCTTTACTTATGCTTAATTTGTAGTGGTACGTAATATGGTTGGTTTAATTGGTCATTGGCTAAATCTGAAGTGTGCACTACAGACTTATACTGTATGTACTATGATGGATCTGAAGTGCTCAATGTCATTACATCAAGTCTGCAAAAGTTTAAAAAAAAAAAGTACTATGAAATAGGATTTTTAGGACTTGGTCAATACCAAGATTTTGACCCTGTAATCCATTTTTTTTAACAGTTCTAAATGGAATTCCTATAGGTAGTGTCACTACATAAATAATCTATGTAATGCTTAGTTTTATCAGCATTATCATTAACCTTTATTCAGTTCTCAGAGGTACAATTGAGGCGAGCCCTCATTTTCAATGTAGCCGAGATTACTAAAAATAATACACAATGAAATTTAAAACACAGTATACAAACAGTGCAAACATTAAAAATTGCAATGACCTGAGAAGATACTAAAACAATCATGTGAAATGACATGTGAAGGAAATAAATCAAATGAATATTAAAAGAATCAGGATAAAATCACGGACATTTAAATGACTAAAAAAATTTACAATCAGAAACATGACTATTTAAACTGCCCATAAGACGGAAGACAATTTAACTGACTGTTGAAGCCTGTTCCAGGTTGTTGGAGCATTAAAAATAGAAAACTGATTTACCTAGCTCTGACTGTACCCTCGGGACCTTAAGTAAAACCATGTTGTTGGGTTTGGTAAGGGCCAGAGTTCCATTTTAACAGTGCAGCAATGAAAGGAGGGACCATTCCATTCATACATTACATTTTTACGCCTCTCTGTTAGAGATGATAGTCCGGCTTTTGCATAGAGTACACAGTGATGAGTATTATAGCTGTCTCCAGTGATGAATCTGAGACAGAATGATAAACGGTGTCCAGGCGTTTCAGGTTGGAGGGAGCAGCCCTTCTAAAAACATCACCATAATCAATCACTGAAAGGAAAACCGCTTCAACAATTCTTTTTCTACTTAACATAGGGAAGCAACATTTGTTCCTGTAAAGGAAGCAACATTTTTGCTTAAAATTGATGATAAGGTTATCAATATGGTATTGAAATGAGCTATTCTCATCTAGCTAGATACCAAGATATTTCTACTTGGACACACGTTCTCTTTTAGATCCCCTCGCAGTGTATATAAACAAGCAGTCGATATTTCTGGCCTTATAAAATAAAAGGAATTTTGTCTTAGTTGCATGAAGAACCAACATTAAGTTTAACTAGAGCTTCCTGTGGGGCATTAAAAGTATGCTGAAGCTTCTCCAAGACGAACTGAACAGAATCTGCAACGCAATATATAATTGTGTCGTCTGCATAGAGATGGACATGGCAGTCATTCAAAGAAGAAATAATATTATGGCTATAAATAATAAAAAGGACTGGTCCCAGAAGTGAATACTGCGGGACTACTTTGAAATTGGTAAGAACACAGACTGGATGCTTCCAGACTTTACACACTGAGCTCTCCCATATACATCATTTTTAAACCAATCACATGCCTCTAGACTCTAAAAGCAAAGCATGGTCAACAGTATCAAATGCTTTTGAAAGGTCTACAAAAAGGGAAGCTCAATGCCTCTTTTCATCAAGAACAGACATAATATTGTTTGTGACTAATGTAACGGCTGAGATGGTGCTGTGATTGTCCTACATCCTGATTGCTGAGGGCTTAAAACTGAAGAACTAGTGAGGAAGTTGATTATTTACCAGATATTCCAGGATTTTTGCAAGGCATGATCATTTTGAAATTGGTCTGTAATTGTTCTTATCATTTTTGTCACCTCCTTTGTGAAGTGGAGTTATGTGTGCCAATTTCCAGATACTGGGAAATATGCCTGTTAAAATAGAAAGGTTGAAAATATTAGTTAATTGCTCAGTAATATAAATAAGTGGAGCAGTCAGTTTATGAAAGAAATGATCCAAGTTGTCCTCTCCAGTAGAACCCTTGGGATCAATGGCTTGCAAGGCATCAAAAACAACACCAGAAAAGATGGGTTGGAATGAAAACTTGGAGATCTGATGCACATCATATACACAATCATCATTCAAAAGGGAGGTATGGCGTCATATTCATATAATTTCTCCCGAGCGCGATAGAACATGCTCACAAGCAAATTATATTATTTCACACGGGCAGATATTACTCTCTGCGCACCAATTCAACAATCAAGAGTTGTACAGGCAGCTGTGAGCGTAAAACAAAACATAGGGAGAGGGAAAGAATGGCTTGTGTGTTTACAAAACACGAGCACAGAGCAGCCACCACGTGCCCGCAAGTGCAGGAGGGCATACATGCTCTCACAGGTAAACCTCTCCAAGTTGATTTCTGCTCGCTCGAATGAAATTGACTTTTGGCATTTTGGGGGAGCAAACCAAGGACACACTGGCCAGCTTATGATTGGTCACTTTCAAGGCGCCCTCACACACACAAACCCTCCTTAGTCTACCTTGATTGACAGCCATTGTTACAGGAAGCCCGGAGTTGGTGTACCTGGCCAAAGAATAGGTTTCTGTCTTAATTAACGACGTAGGGCAACATAGCAGTGTAAATAAAAGACTATATAAGTGTCTCTAGTCTGTTTTGTTGTTGGGATATGTGCAATGCTTTTGAAATGTTCGTAAATCCTTAGCCACTGTAGCCATCTGATTAACCCATAACAGAAATTTAGAGCCAACTAACTAAATAATCCTTGTATTATTTTTGCCATGTTTAACTTATTAGTAGAACACACAATCAAACATTGCATCATACTCCATGTCACGGAACATTACCCAGGCATACTATGGCTTATTATTCATTGTTCACCATGAATAATTTGAATGAGTAACCGGTTGCTATCATCGTGGCATAAGCAGTTAACTACCGGCATCGATATGATTGGCATAGATGTTGAGGTATTTTCTCACTATGATCTATTTTCAGGTAGTCTAAACAATGGATGTAGGCCTATGTATTGATTACACCTGATAGCCTATAGTTTTACTGTAAATTCCAACATTGGCGTGAATCTACAGAGGCAGCTTCCTATATATATTTGATTCGATTTTTATTATTATTGTATCATACATGAATATTTTCATCCCAGGCAGGCTAACAATACACCATTATTGAGAAAGACACCAGAAACCAAAGTAGCATCATATAGGCAAGGCAAGGCAGCTTTATTTGTATAGCACTTTTCAGCAACGGGGCAATTCAAACATGAAGACTATTGAAATACAAGAATAAAAGTTACAGTGCAGTATAAGAAATTAAACATTAAAGAGCAGTTAAAAACAGTTAAAATATAAAAGCAGATAAAATAAGCAACGAAAGTATAAGAAATGGATAGTTATTTAACGAAAGGCAACATCAAAAAGAAAGGTCTTCAGCCTTGATTTAAATGAACTGAGAGTTGCAGCGGACCTGCAATTTTCTGGAAGTTGGTTCCAAATATGTGGAGCATAGAAACTAAATGCTGCTTCTCCCTGTTTAGGTCTGACCCTGGGGACAGAAAGCAGATCTGTCCTAGACCACCTGAGAGGTCTGGGTGGTTCGTAGTTTACTAGCAAACCTGTCCCAGACGACCTGAGAGGTCTGGGTGGTTTGTAGTTTACTAGCAGGTCAGAAATGTATTTGATTTATAAACCAGCAAAAGTATTTTGAAATGAACTCTCTGAGGCACAGGAAGCCAGTGTAAAGACTTCAGCACTGGAGTGATGTGATCCACTTTCTTGGTCTTAGTGAGGACTCGAGCAGCAGCGTTCTGAATCAGCTGCAGCTGTCTGATTTTTTTAGGGAGACCTGTAAAGACACCGTTACAGTAGTCCAGTCTACTGAAGATAAAAGCATGGACAAGTTTTTCCAAGTCCTGCTGAGACATAAGTCCCTTTACCCTTGATATATTCTTAAGGTGGTAATAGGATGACTTTGTAATTGTCTTAATGTGGCTGTTGAAATTCAGGTCTGAGTCCATAATTACACCAAGATTTCTGGCTTTGTCTGTTGTTTTCCACATTGTCGTTTAAAGCTGAGCGCTGATTTTTAATCGTTCCTCTTTTGCTCCAAAAACAACCACCTCAGTTTTTTCTTCATTTAATTTAAGAAAGTTCTGGCACATCCAGTCGTTAATTTGTTCAATGCACTTAGTCAGTGTTTGTATAGGACTATAGTCTCCTGGCGATAAGGTTATGTAAATTTGTGTCGTCCGCATAACTGTGGTAACTTATTTTGTTGTTGTCCATAATCTAAGCCAGTGGAAGCATGTAGATGTTAAACAGAAGAGGCCCCAGAACGGAGCCTTGGGGAACTCCGCACGTCATATTTTTATGCTCAGATGTATAATTACCTATAGATACAAAGTAGTCCCTATTCTTTAAATAGGATTTAAACCAGTGTAGGACTGAGCCAGAAAGGCCAACCCAGTTTTCCAGTCGGTGTAGTAATATGTCATGGTCGACCGTGTCAAATGCAGCACTGAGATCAAGTAATACTAAGACTGCAGTTTTGCCACTATCTGTGTTTAAGTGGATGTCATTAAATACTTTAACAAGAGCTGTCTCAGTGCTGTGGTGTGGTCGAAACCCGACTGGAAGGCATCAAAACCATTGTTTAGTGACAAGAAAAGGTTGAGTTGTTGAAAAACCGCTTTTTCAATGATTTTACTTAAGAATGGAAGGTTAGATATCGGTCTATAGTTGCTCAGTAGTGCCGTGTCTAGATTGTTCTTTTTTAAAAGTGCCTTGATGATTGCAGTTTTCAGGGCCTTTGGGAAGATACCTGAGAGTAGAGACATGTTTACAATCTGTAAAAGATCAGAAGACATACAATTTGAAATATTTTTGAAAAGGCCTGTTGGTAGAATATCAAGGCAGCAGGAGGAGGTTTTCAGATGTTGTATAATGTCCTCCAGGTTTTTATGGTTGATCATATGAAATTGTGTGATATTGGAATTTGTTTTGCCTGGACAGTGTGGCAACACATATCCCTTACTTGATATGGAGGCACTGACAGTTAGTCCAATTTTCTGAATTTTGTCTTCGAAAAAGGAGGCAAAATCATTGCAGGCCTTGGTAGATAAAAGTTCAGATGCTACTGGTACTGGAGGGTTTGTTAACCTATCAACAGTAGCAAACAGAGCACGTGAATTATTATTGTTTCTGGCGATAATGTCAGAGAAGAAGGACCACCTAGCATTCCTCAGTTCCAAATTATAAATGTGAAGTCTGTCTTTATAGGTGTTATAGTGGACCTGGAGATTAGTTTTTCACCACCTGCGTTCAGCTTTTCGACACTCTGTTTTTTCTGTTCTTACCTGTATGACATTTCTCCATGGAGATCTTTTCTTACTACAGACAGCTTTGACCTTAGTGGGAGCAATGGCATCAATAACATTTGTAATTTTAAAAGTGAAGTTATCTACAAGCTCATTGACTGAGACCCAAGTGAGGGCGGGTGTGGAGGAGAAAAGCTGAATGAATGTTTCACTGGTATACCATTTTCTGATTACCTTAGTTTGGACACTTTTGGGCACCGAGATAGTGCCGTTAAAGAAAACACATGAATGATCAGAGAGAGCAACACCAGTCACCACAACCTTGGAAATGTTCAAACCCTTGGAGATAATCAAGTCCAGAGTGTGCCCCTTATTGTGCGTGGGTTCCGTCACATGCTGAGTCAGTCCATAGTTCTCAAAAACACAACACAGTTCTTTGGTCCCTCTATCCTGAAGGTTGTCCACATGAATGTTAAAATCACCAGTAATAATTACACAGTCAAAGTTAATACAGATTATAGACAGCAGTTCAGTAAAGTCATCGAAGAAAGCTGCACAGTATTTCGGTGGTCTGTAGATATTTAGAAATATAGCTCGAGGGGAGGACTTTAGCTGAAGAGTCACATATTCAAAAGAAGCAAAATTTCCATAAGATATTTGAGTACAATGGAATGAGTCATTATACAAAATGGCTACTCCACCTCCTTTCTTATTCACTCTATGCTCACTCATAAAACTGAAGTTAGGGGGAGCTGACTCAATGAGAACAGCACCACTGTTATTATGGTCCAACCAGGTTTCAGTTAAAAACATAAAATCAAGATTGTGCTTAATAATAAAATCATTGATTAAAAATGATTTTCCTGACAAAGACCTGACGTTTAGTAAGGCTAGTGTTAGTGTGTTAAATATGTATCTGTCTCAATTTTTGGTATAGGTGTTGGCTGACGAGGAATGAATGCTAAATTTACGAGGTTTGCTGATAAGTGCTTGTTCTTGCTTAGCGGATTCATCGTTCTTTTTCTATTACCTATCACAACATAAATTGAAGAAGGATTTAATACACAGGGCCCGGGCTTGTCCTGAAAAGAGTCATGAGTGCCACTAGGCACATATCAGACAAAGCTTGCTGCATTTTTGTATTACAAATAATACTAAACATATAACCATACTGACGTTTTTCCCAAGCTTTACAACAGCATTATTAACCCATGAGGTAAATGGATGGAATACCCCATGGCAGGAGCCATGTTATCCTTGTAAACAGTGATGCTGATGACATGCATGAAACACAGCTGCCTCCACAGACGCCCACAAATGGTTATTGATGAAAATATAATGGTGGATTGTGCTTTCCCTCTGTGGCTCACCGTTAGCACACAAAGACCATAAGAATAATCATCATATCAAGGAGAACAAATATTACCCCTTGGGCTCCAATTATTTTCATGCATTTGCTCCTTCGGTGTCTGACTAGATTCTTTGATAATGCTAAATAAATAGTGTTTTTGCTTCCACCCTGTGTGTGAAAATCTAGCTGCTACATGACGCACAATTGAGCTCGGTCATTTATTTATTTTAACCTTTATTTACACAGGTAATCTAATTGAGACACGGGGTCTCATTCTCAAGAGAGACCTGTTGGGGACAATACAATAAGAATCAGGTACAGACAGACAGATAAAATCCCCTAGCGGGATCAAGCTGGACAAAGTAAAGGCTTATTATGTCTTATTAATGTACTAACTACAGCATATTTTAGGTGTTATTTGATTTCATTTGTTTATTACATATTTGTAATGTACTGTAAAATAAAGTGCAACCATTATTCATGAAACCATTTGATAGTGAAATCAAACTTCATGACATCTGTATGACAAGTCCAAATGTTTCACTTTAGTTAAGGTATAGGAACATATTCATGACACAATTATAATGGTCCCATGTCAAAAATAACAACTTGACAGTTTAATGTAATGTTAACATATAAAGCTAAATACCTCCTTTAGGTTTGATAATTAGGCCTGCGATGATATATTTATGACAGGTTTGTTGTCTTGCTTAATGTCAAGTTGTCATGACACAAACATTTCAAATAAAGTCAACTTTTCATTAAAAGTGTCATGATTTACCCAATGACAACAGTCATAAACATTAATTAAGACTCCTTAATGTTCATGGCAGGTGTCATGTCATGGTTATGACATGGTCTTATTCACACCCTTCAAATAAAGTGTTCCCTGTAAGTTTCTAAGAACTTGTAATTGTTATTTATGCCAAAATAAAATTAGTTGCCGTTTTTACAGGGTACTAACATTTCATTCAATTAGCTAATTTCATTTAGTATATGTTGTATAACTAAATTGTATTTTTTATTTTGTCCCCATAACTACTCCATATCAGGCCTTATTTATGCTGCAACAGCTGATTCAGTGATTGACCCATTTAATGGAAAATGACCAAATGCAGCACAGAAGACTCCAGCCAACTTTTGCTCCATGCAAAGACTGGTATCATCAAAGACAGAGTAAAGTTTACTCCAACTAATTGGCAGCAACATAAAAGGGAGATTGCAGCATTAGAAGACACAGAAAAACCTCCAAATCTTTATTTTATTAATTTATCTAACTGTTTTTTTTATCACACAGCAAAAACAAAGCATTTGCTCGTTAATGATGAAAGAGCTCCATAACTCCCATGTTGACTGACAATCACTGAGATGTATGACACCTCTCAACTTGTCATAGAGGAGTTATTTGTACTCTGCTGCGATCCATTCTGTGAGGAAAGACCAGATGTCCCGTCTTAATTAGGCCGGCAGTGATGTTTTTAATGACTTCTAGCCCATTACAGGCGACGGAAGAGTTTTCAGATCTTCCTCCTGTCACTCCTGTGGGCCTGCTGCTCTTTGTCTCAGGCTTGAATGTGAGTTTTGACACATTTAAATCCTCCAAAGACAGTCAGGGAGAACGAACATGCACTGTCTGTGTGTGTGTGTGTGTGTGTGTGTGTCTGTGTGTGTGTGTGTGTGTGGGTGTGTGTGTGTGTGTGTGTGTGTGTGTGTGTGTCTGTGTCTGTGTGTGTGTGTGCGTGCGTGTGTGTGTATGTGCGTGACAAAGAGTTGTTGAATATGTTGTCAAAGAACGAGAGCAACTTTCCCTAATGTGATCTATGTTGTTCGTTTATCATGCGTACTTCATTTATGGGAATGTGGGCAAGTATTGTAAAATATATTTAATTCATGGTATATAAAGTTGAAAAACTAGGCCATCGTAGTTGATGCAGGATCTGCTGTGTGTGCTCCTTAAATAATAGTGCAAAGGAAGGGAAAAAAAACGCCCTCCAAGGAATCCATGTAGCTCTCTCTCTAAGGTTTTGAGTCAGACAACACCTTCTTTTTTTCCCCTTTCTTCCCTCCCCCTTTGCTTCAGCTCTCTTTCTTCTGTTTGGTTATTCTGTAGTTCCGCTCCCCGGCTTTTTTTTCTTATTCTTTTTTTTTCTTTTTCTGGCAGCCAAGACACCATAATATTGTCAGGGAATGTCTTCCCTCTCATTCATTTTATCTGGATCATGGCTCAAAAAACTGATCACTATGAAATAGCATCAGAGAAGGCAGCAGAGTTAAGAGCTACAGATCAAATATGAATATAGCATATTTGCAGTGATATCCTGTCATGTGATGTGTCAATGAGTAGCATCTGCAGAGCCGTGTTGGAGGAGGCTGAGGTGAACAGAGACCACCTTCCCGTCCTATCTGCAGCACATGAACCACCTCAAGGTAAAGATAGAAGTAAGTTTTCTGAACAAATGTTATTGCTTGCTGTAATGAGGGTATAAAATGTTATTAATATTTTAGAACAAGCCCTATTTTTCATTTCTGAAACCCACTGTGGGGCTTCTTTTCAAAGGGTTTCAGTCAAAACCCAATGGGAGATTCAATTGACTTTAATCTTGCATTCGTTTGAAAATTTGAGCCCATTAGTTAACTTTGCCTTCTCTGTGCAGTTTTCATTGCATTTCAATGAAGCCGCTTTCCTGTGGTGTTAAAACACTAATAGTTGCTTCAAATAGCAAATGAGAAAGAGGGAACATGAGCACGAAAGAGAATAAGAGAGGAAAGAAAAATGAGACAGGGGAGAGGAGAAGATGGTTAAGATGGTCAAAAATATTATTGTGAAACATCTATATTTCCAATTTGAACATTTTATATATATGGCCTTCGGGGTTAGAGAAATCCAATACATTGCTGTGAGGTACAGTCATCATATATTAATGTTCTGGGGTGAATAATTTGCAGATTGAGACACAACATTGCCTCAACACATTGTGCCACCTGTCATGCTCTGACAACATATCAGCTGCGTCCACGTAGCAAGACTAATTGGTGAAACACATTGCGGCTGCATTGAGAGGTCAGAATGGCCATAATAAAATAAAAGGAAAAGGGTGGGCCCTGAATAATTCTCTTTGATGTCAGTTGGACCACAGAAGTAAGACTCTCTAATTGCCACGGCCCAGTACCGTTTCTCTCCTCTCTCCATTCTTTCTGGACAGTGTTCACATATCTCTCGTTCACCTGCTGTCACTGTACACAGCCAAACTTCCGAGGTTCCCTCACCTAAGGTTAGCATGAGCGAGGGCATTGGAAACCTCCCAGCAGTGCTTTCACCAAACATTTTTCAAAAGGTGTTTGTGTCACCAAGCTCATGTAGCTCTCCACTCAGACAGCCCGTCCAAACCAGCAGCCTCACCCGAATACAAAAGCCACACACACCCCGTGGGGGTCAGTGGATGTGACTGCATCCTATCCTGTCCACTGCGTTTAACCAAATGTCATTATGCTTTTCATCACAAGCTAAACAGCTATCGTATTCACCCAGAATCCCCATTAATGAAAAGTAGGTCAAATGCAGAGTTCCAAAAGGAATGCCAAAATCTCCCACCCCTGTACTACCCCATACCGCCAGCCCGACCCTGGGGAAAAATGTGTGGAGAAGAAACTCTCTCCAGCGAATTTGTCATGCTTCTCAGGCAGCTCTGGCTCACGTTAAATGTATGTACACATCAAAGGAAATGAGGAGAATGGCTATTTCCAGAGCACTCTCTGCATTGTTAGATTACCTAAATGCCTCTCCTGCTGGTGGGCAAGGCTGCGTCAATGCAAAATGAGTCAACAGATCTTATAGAAATGCCAAAGTATCTCATGGATTTTATAGAATCAGACTCTGTGTCCTTGTGGGATCCCACCTACCTTACTGCAGTCCCTCATCAAATGAAGGCTCATGTTGTTGTTTCTGCTGCCTCTGTTTAATCAGGCAGCCCCATCCCCCTCCCCAGCATCATCACAAGCTACTGACACAATGCCTGACTAATCCTACGCCCAGCTTTGGGATATGGCACCCACACAGTCAAATGAGCAAACAAAGAAGCTTAAGTCCTCTATACTGGATTAAGGAGGTATAGGAATAATGGTGGCCCATAGATACTCAGTGAGCACGGCTGCTGCTGGCTACCATGCACCCAGCCACACCAAGCCAAGTGTCTCAGACTGTCTGAGCCCAGCCTAGCTGAGCCCATCTGTCATGAGCCTGTGCAACACACAGTGGTTACTCTGACCATCATCAGTTTTGTCCATATGTATCAACTTGAGACATAAATCATTTCAGGAAAACTTACAGCCGATGACTGATAGACCTGACATCAACTAGAACTCTTCCTACACCTGAATGGATGAACGCACCACTCACTTGGCCATAACTGGACTCTGTCCCTTAAAAAGATGTCCGCTTTTGTGGAGACATTGCCAAATTAATTTGCTTAACATCTGTAAGTCAATAAATAAACTACTTCTAAGTAGAATTTTAACCCCAAGATGTATTTCTTCAAAACAGAACAATCAGCTAACAGTGTTGACATGGGAGACCAAAACCTGTGCTTCCCAATGGTATCTGGCAACCTGTGCTATAGCTGGACACGCTGCACAGAACTGCTGGGCACCTGATTGCCCCTAAAGCCACAAAATTGTCTTTACATTTCTGCTCATGTACAGATAAAGCAAACCAGATCCAACATGTTTATCAGTGAACTTTGGACAGAGCCAGGCTAGCTGTTCCCCCCCCCCCCTGCATCTTTATGCTAAGCTAAGCTAACAACGTCATGACTCTAGCTCGGTGTTGAAAGAGGAACTCCATGTGTATAGTGTAAAACATTTGTTTTACACTATACAAATAATCCCATAGATTGTTGTTGGCATATGATGTTAAAGGAGACATATTATACTTTTCTGTATTTTCTATCATAGCCAATCTATAATGTGTATTGTCAGATGTCACATTACACATGGCCAAAGCATCAAATAATGAGGTAACCCTTAATTTGATACCTTTTTATCTACTTCATTCTATATCCATCATGTGAATGGAAACTGCCAGGCACCACTCCACCACTAGCTGCTATGGTAGGGTTAGCTTTGGGTTGTAGGGTAGGCCAATCACATGTTACATTAAATCGAAAAATGCCTGCTGTGATTGGCTGCAAGCAAAACCATAGAAATAGTTTTTTTTTTCTTGATCTGGGTACAAAAAGGGATTGAATGCTGGAATCGTTTAACTGGACAAGTTTTGATACTAGTAGGTACTGGATAATTTGTGATTTGATAACGTGGACAATGACAATGTTATGTTTTGACATGCTGGCTGTTTAGCAGGTATGTTTACTATGGTAAGTTTAGCATATTAGCATGCTACTTAGCAGCAGCTGAGGCTGATGGGAATGTCATTAGTTTTGCATGCATTGGACAAATTGATATGTTGGCCTGTTGATGGTGATAAATCAATGGATCATCAAAGTCAGAGGGATTTGTCTTTTAGCCACCGCAAATATGCCAAAGTCCATGACAATCCATATATACTTATTAAGACCAAAGTCAGTAGTATTTTCTAAAATATTGAAATATTCTTTCTAAAAAAAAAAACATTCAAATGGGAATTTACAGTGGTGAACAACACTTGAGGAATCCTCCCATTCCACAGCTCCACAAAGGATGTTTTCCACACTAGCAAATCAGGTATGGTCACCCAACTTGTTTTATCACGTATAGATCCAACCAGAGAGGAAACACTGCTGCCTTCATCACACTGCCATTACAGTTACTATTCAACATGCAAGTGGCGGTACAAACTGTTGATGGCAGCCAGTATGTACATTGTTTTAACAGGATGGATGATGAACAGATTGGTGCTCCACTGTTGTGTAGTGAAAGATGGTGAGCATCCAGCACAACAAAGTGCGGACTCTGATAGATTATAGAGCAGGTGGGATTTAATACTTGACTGGACTGTTCAAAGCAGGTGTGCATATTGCTAACAGCATACGTATGTGCTGGTGTGTGTGTGCTGCTTTGTGGTTTGTGTATGTGTGTTTAGAGGTAGTATTTCTGTTTGTATTTGTGTCTGGAGGTGTGTGTATCTGTGTGTCAGTCTGTCTATAAGTGTTTAAAGGCTCAGTCATTGGACCCAAGGGAAAGGAAAATGAAGGAAAAGGCACAGGGCAAAGTTGCAGCTTGGGGGTCTGTATCGAACCCGGGCCATCTACCCACGATCCCTGCTGCATCCAATTTCAGCAGCAACGCTTCCTGTTAAACCCCATCAAACAGACACACGGCGGCACAAAGGAAAACCTCATCTCCACGGGAAACTAATCCGCCGGTGTGCGCTGTAAGCCTGTCAGGTTTTTTTTTTTTTATTGAAAGAAGTCATCACTCATTTCGCCAAAGATTAAAAGTATGGCTAAATTGAGAAAATCCGCTTATGAATTCTGAATTTAAATAGTGAGTTGGAGGGGCAGCTAGGAGAGATGCCAAGTCTTGTGGGGAGCACAGACAGGTATGGGAGGTGAGATAAATTGAAAATATACATATTTGTTTTTGTAGTTGGATTTCCCATAAACATCAGACTGTTTTTCATTTTTAGTGAAAGCAGAGGGTGGAGGGGAGCTGGAAGCAGAAATCCTTCCCATCCACACACAGCAGTATAGGAAATGAGAGCGCCTCACCTCACAGACAGTGTCTTGATTGGAGATTCCAGATGCAGAGACACGCATGTGAAATTACTTCCTGTGACTTTAATTGCCTTGCTGTTGGCTACAAGGTCTTTCAGCAGGGGAAGGCAAGTTGCTTACTAGCTTTGCCATGGAGAGCGAGTCAACAGGGGCATGTCCAGGGAGTGGCCTGGGGTGGCATGGGACCCTGAAACCATTATCCTATTATCGTCTCTCTGCCCAGTCAGAAGCGGGACCCAACAGTGAAGAATTCATCTGGATTTTGTGGAAGTGTTGTAATAGGAATAAAACAGTTGGAAAGATGTCACTGAATTAGGCTGCAGTACGGTGTGGTGGGGTTTTAAAAAAAGAAGAGCGTAAAGGACCTTTCAAAGTAACAGCTTTGTGGTCTGATAAAAAATGGGTTTTTTACATATGTAGTAAAACATGTTGAGCGAGGTTATGTTCCAAGGTTCTCTTATTTCACTTCATCAACATTCTATCCAATGTCTAATTTTTTAGTCTATACATACCTTAAGGCTACAATTCCCTTGAGCACTATATCTTATGTCAGAAACACACATGTGTTTTACATTGGAGATAATTACTGGAACGTTCATGAATACACTGTGTTATTTCCTTCTGCTTGCCTTGTATGGCTGAAGACAAAATCAAGAAAATACTACAAGTAAACACAACATGCCAGTCTTCCTTTTTTTCGTCACATGTATCTGAGCTGTGCTTTCCAACAGACTGATTTCACTCTTGTCTATGAGATATTTCATGCACTGGCCAGAGAGCCTGTGTCTAAGGTGATAATTATGTCAGCTCCCAGACCAAATGATGTATTATTTATTTTGCAGTAACTCGCTGATCCCTCTCCCTCTAACTGTTGGCTGTGTGTGTGCCCCTGGAGTGGTCATTAATGTGATATCTGGCCGGCCTGGGCGCAGCCCCTATGATCCTGACCCAATCTCAGATCCTTATCCAAGGAGGAAGAGGGCTGCAGGCCAGGATTTGGAGGCCCCGGCTATCTCTCTCTTTATAATTGATAGGTTTTAGGCGATTATACGCTTCACGTGATTACGATCTATAACGATGTATTGATTGGACTGTAGTGGGATCCAACTGGCCTGCTTTTCATGCCAGAGACACCTACACCTCCTCTCCATCGTCCTGTATCTGACTGCTATACATTTTAGTTTGGAGCTATTTCAGACTTTGATATAAGGAAGACAGGCACCAATACTGTGTGTGAAATATAACACACATATACACACTTAGAAGTTATTTTCTTGAACAAGGATAGACCATTATATGAGGCTGATATTGACCTTTTATTCTCCAAGGTATTTGGGTGGGTCAGTATCTTCCAGCTCTGATAATAATAATGGAGATTTCTTCCTGCCTTGAAAAGCAGACCTGCCATTTCCCAATGAGCACTGTTTTGCTGATTTGTAGGTGATGAGACATGTATTCTCCTAGGTTAAGACCACACATAATTTTGTTTGTTTTCCAGGTAACATACAGTTTAAATGTTTAAGCCATGCGTGGGGGTCTGGGGTGGCACCAGCCCAGAGTGAAATCTGATGGACAGATGGATTGACCATGTCATTATAACTGTGATGAAGAAGGAAAGAATATACAGCCCATTGAGAGGACCTAATATAATAGTGTGTGGAGGCAACATTTCATCTTCAATAACAAACCCTACTTCTACAATAACTACTCTCTACACTTTTATCTTCAGGGTAAATAATATTTGTTCTTTCATGGTGCAACAACTAACCATTCACAGTAATGTAAACACATTTCTGTTTTTAACACAATTTCAATGGCAATATTAAATGTTTTGCAGGTCGTTTATTGAACCTACTACTTTGAAGTATAATATATTGAAATATTGGTGTATTATCAACAACATGTCTACAGCATACCAGTATCGTCCTTTTGAGCAGAAGCATACAGGTGTGACTGTTGGCCTGTGAAGCAGTAAAGGAGCAATGGGAGATAGTTAATTATGATAAGAATACTCTCTGATCTCTATCAGCTGCTCTACAGCCCTGAGCTCTGAAATATGAAGGACAGCTCAGACCAAACAGCACTCACTAACACAGCGATCTATGGCCACAGTATCTGTGGGGTGACATGTGCTGTAGGATGGCAGCTCAGCTGCCTATCAGTACACATCAACACCCAGCTGACACAAGGTGGCACATCAATGATGATGACAAACCAAATTTTAATATTTTTGGGTGGATCACATTGTCAAAAATGACACATTTTCAAGATTCTTAAAATGTTACATTGTCTTAGGTCAGAAGCGTTCAAATAACATAAAAGACACACACCCATAAAACACTCACATAAAATGACGTTAAAACACAAACAGTTCCATAAATAAACCAGAAGGACACTCGGAGAGTGCAGACCTCTGCCAAGCCATGTCCTCTCTCTGTTAATGCAGTGGGAATTTTCCCTTCCTGGCAATCATTTCCCCAATTATTCCAACACCACATGAATGCAGCACAAACGCTCTCTCTCGCAATGTTAACAAAAGTGAAAATTAATTCATGTATCCCCCCCCGTGATTTGGAAAACACAGCCACTTTCATCGCAATGCAGTGTCATCTGGCAACACATTGCTTTGGCCAATCAAATACCTGCAAGTGTACAGACCTGGTAAATTACTTTGTAACATGTAACAGTTTGATTCTGTTGTTTAAATTACACACATGACTGTTATAATGATAAATACATTTTTCTAAGTGTCACAAACACTTCAGAATGACAACAATGAGCCGTTCAGTAAATTCTTGCTGTGCCATTCATGTGGACGGGGAGTCGCAGATGGTCTTTCATGCTATATTGGCCCAGAAACATTAACACTGAAGTATGCATCCAGTGAGAAACTTTCATCAGAATGAATGGGATGCTACCTTGGAGCACGATATGTTCAAATCCACTAGGTTGGGCCTTTCTGAATGTTCGTGAATGTGTTTGGTCTGTCTGTGTGTTCATTGTAGTATCTAAATATAAAAACAAACCTAAATAATTTGTAGCCTGTTTGATTAAAAAGAAGAAATTAGAGGGTGTCATGTGACCTAATGGCGAACTAATTAGGTGAAGGACAAGCTCCGTATAGTGCACTGCTGTATTTATCCTTTTGAAGATACCAACCAGAGATATTTGTGCTCAGCCAGGACGAGAAACATTCTGGATGCCGAAAATGTCTAAATCTAAAAAGTTAGCGGCCATTGGAGATATTAAGCAGCAGCTGAAAGGAGTCAAAATGGCGCTGCTGCTGTGACCGTGGCAGAAAAGCAACAGGCTAACAACATTTTGACATATTGGTAAAATAATTGCAGCACTAGAGAAAATCTCTGCTAAGCTAGAAGGTCTGAAGGAAATTCGCCGCTCCATTGTTTCGATGGAGTCAATCATCTCCAGCCTGGTCACCAGAATAAATGAGGTTGAGCACCACATGGAGAGTTCCAAGGCAGCCGAGACAGGATGATCCTACCGCTAGCAAGAGAGAACTCAACATGCTTTGGGACAAAATTGACGATTTTAAAAATCAATCCTGACGCAATAATGTCTGTTTTGTTGGCATCCCTCAGCATAAGGATTGATTCCGAAACCTGTATCCTGCCAAACTTAAAATAGAAGCCAAGGCTGGAGTTAAGACATTTGAATGCACACCCGGAAGGCGATGGCATTCATAGAAAATATGGAGTGATTTGTCTGCGAGGGATTTATAATGATTTTTTCTTTTGTCTCGGCTTTCTCATGGGACTGGCGCAAAGATAAGACACCGGCTGGGATCATACTCGGATATATTTCTCAGACTCGAACGGATTACGGACCGTAAAGACGAACTTTAAAGAGAGTTAAACTGCATTGTTCAGGTTCCGGTGCACAAGGACTGTTTGGAAGTTTTCATCTCTGTCCTGGGGTCCGTTTCAGGAAGGAGGTTTAACAAACTCTGAGTCTGACCCTGAACTCTGAGTTGATTTATCCTGAGATGGAGTTTTCGGTTCCAGAACAGCTGATATGTAGTAGGGTCACGCACGTGCACCACCACAATAAAAAAGCAGCATGAATGGAGCCATGATATTACGATTCACCATGGCAACAACCACAAACAAACGGGTCGACGGAAATACTCATGCGCATATGTGAGTTTGAACATGTATTTAGTTAAAAAAGCAACACAGCGGCTGCTGCTGCAAGAGAGAGAATTTGCGTGGGAGAAAATTGCTGCTAGAGTAAATGCGTATATTCAAATATAGTGTATATCATATTTAATCATAAGTAGGCTATAGCCTAATTTTACTGAAAATCTATTTCATTTAGGTGCAATACTGCAGGCAAGAAACGTCCTAGGCTACTAATCCCATTCTGAGGCTGCAGCACCATCATTAACAGAATTATAATTCATAATCTTTTATTTCAAAGAGTTTACATCATTCACCTGCAATACTGTGGAACTCCTTTTTAATGGCTCTGACTGGTTTGTGTCCAGGGAACACTACAAATGTTTAAAACACGTTTCAGAGCGATCTCTTCTGACGGCGCTTTACTAAAATGCTCCGCATCACCAAGGTTGTAAAGAAAACTGTAATGTGACACAAATAATGTGCTGGGATGTAGAGCATGTCCACGATGGGTGACGTTAGTGATATGAGGACGGATAAGGTTATGTAGGATACATAACTGATAGACTGGGAAGAAAAACCATACCGCTCAAATAGGAAGTTATCTGGAAATTAAAATGCGTCGGGGCCTCAATATCATCTCCTGACGTATGTTTAACTCCCTGCCATACAGCGTCTTCATCAACGGGATCGTCGACAAAAGGAAATGCCATGTTTTGAGAAATAACAATGTTTTAAAGTCTGACTAACAGTTAATAAACCAACAATGTTTTTTTTAATTCATGCCGATATAACAAACTGCGCTGCAATGCGCCTGATCCAGACTGACTGAATGAATGAATGAGGAAATGAAGATCACTGTGTCAGAGGGAGGAGACTGAGAGAAGAAAACCTGCTCCCGACCAGGTTAGGTTCACAGGCTCAGTTACCATAGTAACTGACTCTGAGGTTAAGTTACCATAGTAACTGACTCTAAGGTTAAGTTACCTCTCTTTCTGAAACAGAAAACCCAGAGTTTCCCTCATCCATAGATATAGAACAATAGATATGACATGTAATTCTGACTTGCCATTCCAGGAAGGAACCACTTGGCAGCCATCTTACCAGGGTTTAGAATTGCTTGCATTGGAACCAATGGGGAAAGAGGCTCATGTTGTCTTTATAATCCTTATATTTTTCTACCAATACATAAATAGTGGTTTTAATTCAAAGTAATGACCATAAGACAACTGTGCCTTTCTAGAACAAAACAAAAAATAGAGATTTGGGTGGAATTTTGATTGATATAGCTCCAAGAGAACAAGTAATTGAAGATAATCTAATAATTTTGCATTTATATTGCAGGTAAAACATTTTGTTTTCAATTTTGCCTGAACTTAATATGTAAAAACTGTCTTTGTTATTCTGAATGGCTAATATACAGTTAACTATATTTTTTAAATGTAGAAATCCTAAATAGATTCAGTATTATGGCCTATAGAGGTAGTTACGATAAGACACATGAGATAAACATCTAATTGTAATTTATTACAGTTTTTCTCGATTGTTTACACACATTTTCTGAAAGCATGCCTCATGCTCTCAGAGGTCCGTTTCAGGTAGGAGGATTAGTGGAACTCTGAGTTTGTTAAGCCTGAGATGAGGGAAACTCTGGGTTTTCTGTTTCAGAAAGAGAGGTAACTTAACCTCAGAGTCAGTTACTATGGTAACTGAGCCTATGAACCTAACCTGGTCGGGAGCAGGTTTTCTTCAAGAAACCTCGAGTTTCTCTCAGACTCCTCCCCATGGATGTATGAAGAGAATTAACGCTCCTCCCTCTGACACAGCGCTCTTCATTTCCTCATTCATTCATTCAGTCTGTATCAGGCGTCTTTTAGCGCAGTTTGTTATATTGGCCTGAATAAAAAAAAATGTTTGGTTTATTAACTGTTAGGCAGACTTTAAAACATTGTTTTTTCTCAAAACATGACATTTCCTTTTATCAACGATCCCGTTGATGAAGACGCTGTATGGCAGGGAGTTAAACACACGTCGGAAGATGATATTGACGCATTTTAATTTCCAGATAACTTCCTATTTGAGCGGTATGGTTTTTCTTCCCAGTCTATCAGTTATGTATCCCACATAACCTTATCCGTCCTCATATCACTAATGTCACCCATCGTGGACATGCTCTACATCCCAGCACATTCTTTGTGTTGCATTACAGTTTTCTCTACAACATTGGTGATGTGGAGCATTTTAATAAAGCGCCGTCAGAAGAGATCGCTCTGAAACGTTGTATAACTGCTATAAATCATCTTATGCTTTGTGTTTGGGCTTAATTAAGTCCTGACAGTCTAAGCTTTCAACCGATGTGCTGCATGACCATATATTTTGAAGATTTAATGCGTCAAATTTATAACAAAGTTTAAGCAGCGTCCACTTTGAGCGTGAGTGTCCCGTATACGGGTCAGTGAAAGTAAAGAGTTTAAACATTTGTAGTGTTCCTGGACACAGACCAGTCAGAGACATTAAAAAGGAGTTCCACAGGATTGCAGGTGAATGATGTAAACCCTTTGAAATAAAAGATTCTGAATTATAATTCTGTTAATGATGGTGCTGCAGCCTCAGAATGGGATTAGTAGCCTAGGACTTTTTCGCCCGCAGTATTGCACCTAAATGAAATAGATTTTCAGTAATATTAGCTATACTTATGATTAAATATGATATACATTATATTGGAATATACGCATTTACTCTAGCAGCAATTTTCTCCAACGCAAACTGTGTTGCTTTTTTAATGAAATACATGTTCAAACTCGCATATGTGCGCATGAGTATTTCCGCCGACCCGTTTGTTTGTGGTTGTTGCCATGGTGAATCGTAGTATTATGGCTCCATTCATGCTGTCTTTGGTGCACGCGAGTAACCCTGAGTCAACCTACTCCGAGTTGATTGAACCAACTCAAATCAGCTGTTGTGAAACCGAAAACTCTGAGTTTCCATCTCAGGATAAATCAACTCAGAGGTCAGGCTCAGATTCAGAGTTTGTTGAACCTCCTACCTGAAACGGACCCCAGAACTCTACACACAAATCCAAAAACACACACACACACACACACACACACACACACAACAGGCAAAACCCCTCAATTCTCCTGCAAAATTAAACTTTACATTCAAAACAATGTTATTTCTTCTCAAAATGGTATTTTGTTTTCAAATGACACACACAGACCGTCATATGAATAGACATTTATAAGAACCAGTTGAACACTGAAGTGCTCAATGGAAAACACGATGATGAAAACACTTCTTCTCCATTCCTCATAATGACGTAGGCCTTTTTTTGGTCAGTGTTACACTTACTACAGACAGTACATACATACATAGATACATACATACATAAGTGTGTTGTAAAATATTTGAGAATATTATTATTATTATTATACTCAGAACACACAATATTATATTCTCATTCCCCCTGCTCTGGAGTTTCCCCCTCTCATTCCCCCTGCTCTGTACATCCCAACCAACACAAATGTTCACATACAGTGGTTTACATACAAAACAACAGAAATATTTACTGTATACAGTTACAGAAAAAAACAAATACTAAAGAAAACTATACTGCATCTTCTCTTCTGTTTGGGTCTGGCCACAGCACCTCATCCACATCACAAGCAATGTTTCCCCTGGCCAACCAGAAACAACACAGAAGAGCTCACCTGTTGCCCTGTTATGCTAAACCTCTGATTGCTAATTGTAAAACTGTGTGACAGGTGTTTGCCCATGTGATGAGTCAGTTTGCATATTTGAATGGCAGTGTGTTCCTCATGAAAATAAGAGATTTTCTTCATGAAAATTGTGCCAAATGCAGAGAATTGTGTGTAGTGGTTTGAAAAAAGTGTGTTTTAGAACTGCAATTTGAGTGTAAAGCAGGAATTGTACTTGTAGTTTAGCAGAATTGGTTCAGGGGGAGTGTATGAGTTACATGTTGTGGTCATTGTGTCTCAAGCACCAGTATTTGTGTGTAAACAATTGAGAAAAACTGTAATACATTTATTTATGTCATAAATTATATATTATGTATAATGTATATAATATATATATTATATATATATATATATATTATATATATATATATATATATATATATATATATATATATATATATATATATATATATATATATATATATATAAACTAATATTTAAAGACTGGATTCCGTTGAATTCATGGATTGTATTTCAAAGTCTAGACTGATTTTATCTCAACTATAAGACCACATTTCCCATCAACACCGCTACTTCCTGTTTTGGCGTTTTTTTCTTACTGTCAACCGGCATGAAGTTTGTTTTGGTGATGAGCGGAGTAGTTGAAGAGCCTTGCTAGCTTCAATGACTTTTTGTTGATAAAGGCTATAATGACTTCACCAGAACTGCTGATGGACTTGTCGCAATTGTCTTTAATTTTTTATTGTGCTATTGTTATAAAAATTACATTTACGATGGTAATGCGGAGACTTTGCTGCTGAAATAGGAATCCTTTCTGGATTGACGTTACTTTACCTCATCAAGACATGGATTATTAAGTTTTAATTTGCTTTACTGAAAGGAGAATCGTGTAAAGGCATGAGGTAAGCTGACAGCAATAGATGTTAATATATGATGACTGACAGCAGGATTCAACATGGCTGATGTTTTGGTAGCTAAGGTTAGGTGGTGAAGATGTAACGTCAAGTGCGGCTGGTCGGTCGGTTAGGGCTCCCTGTAGCAGCTGGATGTGCTACTGTTGATTCGTGTAACGTACTTTACTCTATGTGTAACGTTACATTTTAACGTACCGTTAGCTTGCTGGATTTGTCTTGAGATATTATAAAATGAGATTTAGGAGTAAAAAAAGAGTACTTGTCGTTAACGTTAATTTAACTGAAAACTTAACACAGATTGAGTGAAATCAGCCGCATAGCAGTCAATGTAGCTAGGGGTAATATTAACGACGTGTTAAAAACAACTGTTATAACATTAGCTAACGTTACTAAACGTCCTATTTGAGGTCAAAAATAATTCAACTAAAACGATGTTTGCTGTTCATAAATGCTGTTAAGAGCTAGCTAGCAATCCTCAATAACTGATATCTCAGCCCGTCCGTTAACAGTTACTAGGTAACGTAACTAGCTAACTAGCTAGCGTCACTGTGTCCATGTTCGGACACCACTCGCTGCTATTGGCCATATTCGGACACTTCCGACCTGACGCACTTTCCAGTCTTTTCGCGGTACTTTACGTTTCCGATAATCACAAAAAATGTTAGCAGAATTGATCTATACCCATCTAACAATCTACGTATGAATTTTCCGACATGTACATGGACATTTAGATGTCTAATTAGTATATGTAAGTTACTTTGATGAGGAAAAGACGTAAGAACGCTCGGGCGACGATCTTTTCCTCTGTCTGGCTAATTCACCGTTGATAGCGTACTTTAGCCGGCTCTTGTAAAATAAAAGCTAAAGTAAACAGTTAAAACTATATACCGTTAGAAAGGTAAGAAGTTACACTTTGGTTTTACGCCATTAAATTAACTGAAAACATTAGTAGATCATTTATATTCGTATTTGAACAGATATTTTGATAGAACGTTAGCGAATAAGTGTCCGAACGTGGACACAGTGACGCTAGTTCACCAACTTTTCTGTATTTATAGTTAAAAAGAGAATCTACTCCTACTGACATGTGGAAAGTGATGCCAGCTTCCTGGGTCTCTTCGGTCCTTCTGGTAAAGCAGTTAGGTGCTGCACAGCTGATAACCATACTTGCTGCCTATAGGTGCCAATTGTAAACAGTATTAGTAAGATGGCGGGCAGTTAGGCCCATTAATTATGACGTCATGTCATATCTATTGTTTTATATCTATGGGGTTCACTAAACCTCCTACCTGAAACGGACCCCTGCAGTTGCAGAGCAGTTGCCATGCTCCCTTTTCTTTGCCACTCAGTTCCCCATGTAGTTCACCGCACCTTCAACTTATTAGCCTCAATCAGCCCCACAGCACACAGCCCCTTTCCTTTGTTCAAGCCACATGGAGGAATCCTTGTGTGTTGCTGCTAGAAATGCTGTGTCTTCTGCCTTGTGTGCATTATTGAGCTATGTAAGTTTAATACGTTTTTACTTTGATGGAATGTTGCTAATTTAATTATAAGGTGAACACTAATCTTGCATTCCTTTCAGTTTGTCTGCTGTTTAAAGGTGCTGTTATATTGAACAGTTGAACTTGGTTTGCATTGCTCATTTGACCTACTGATGTAAGAATCTGTGAATTTGATTATTTATAGGCATTGTTAGTTTATTAATTACAGGGCAGAGAAACTTATTTAATGACTTTGAAGGCTACCTAGCTTATGTCCTACATTCTAAGTTATTGTGTAAATGTTTGATTGTCATGTGACATTATGGAACTGTTAAGTGTAGCAAGGAAAGTTGGACCCAAAATGCAGAGAGAGCAGGCAGGCAGACAGGAGTAGTGTCACTGGAAGATTTAATAAACGAAACGAAATACAAAACCAATGGAGTCCTGGAAAAAGCAGGCAAAAGGATAATCCAAAAAATAAAGTCCAAGACATAAATAGAAACACAGGAACACTAAGACTAACACACAGGAATACGAACTGGAGACGAAACACACTAACACAAACAGAATACAACGATCCGACACAGGACAAGGGAAAACACAAAGACTAAATACAGAGGATAACGAGGAAACAAGAGGCAGGTGACACAAGGGCTGGGAAACAGGTGGAAAACATCAGACAATCACAAGAGCGGGAAAAACCAAAAGACAGGAAGTAAAACCAGACAAGACTAGGGAGAAAAACCAGACTTCAAAATAAAACAGGAAACTAAATACAAAACAGACTACCAAAATAAGACAAAAACCCCAAAACCATAACAGGAACTAATTGTATCCCATATTCTTTTCCCTCTAGAACACACACACACACACACACACACACACACACACACACACACACACACACACCTACCTTCTTACCTTGATATTACTTCAATAAAGAAAGAAATTGTGGAATTAAAAGTGACTGGACTGAACTGTTCTCACTATGTATTTGGTATGTGGTCAGAAGATGACTGTGATATTTGAATATATATTTATGTTGTCATAACTTAAAGTGATACTTCACCGATTTAGCATTCAGCTTTGTATCAGTAGAAACCCGGTAGTATTTCTGAATGACCGTGCGTTCCTCCCTCATATCCCCCTGAGACAGGAGATATCTGCATTGGGGGGTCCGATGGCGTTCCGATGACGTAAAATGACGATTTTTGCATCATCGGAAGATTTTTTGGCCAGAGCAAAAGACTACAACCAGTAGTAGGACCTACTTCCGCATGTTTTAAACCCACCCATCGCTGGAAGCGAGCCGATCTCGGCCGGAAAAAACATGTTTATGAAACATTATTACAGACGGAATAATCGGCCCACAACGAGAGCTTCGCCTGCCACGGAGACCAGCACGGGGACCGGCGGTCTAGCTCGTACCCCGAGCCGGGTAGGGGACATCCTCGTCGGCTAGGTGGGAAGCTAACGCTAGCCGGGGGAAAGGCACATCCAGAGCGAGCTAACGCTAGCCGGCCACCTGTCCCATCAATCTTGCTTGCAAGTGTCCGTTCATTAAACAACAAACTGGACTACATCCAACTTCAACGATCCTCCCAACGCGAGTTCAGAGACTGCTGTGTTTTTTGCTTTCGTGGGAAACATGGCTGAACAACAGTCAGGGCCGTTTGAAGGAATTTGGGGGCCCCAAGCAAAATGGACATGGAGGCCCTCCCAACCCTCCGCCCCGCACGCACGCATGCACGCACGCACGCAAAGCCTACAGGAACCACAGCATAGCCATAAAGTTCACCCACACTTTATATAAATAAAAAAAGGTTCACAGTGCATAAACTGCTGTTGCATAAACTGTGCACCTAGAAATTTGACAGGCACTACTGTATATTAAAAATTCTGAAATGTCCATGGGCAAAAGTGACTGGTATTTATACATTACATTACATTTTTTGTGGGAATTCAATAGTGATTTGCACTGTTTTTTTCTAACAATATGACAGCACACACTTATCAGTTTAAACTCTGGGCTGTGCAGGATATCAGCTGTAATTATAGAGCTTGTGGTGGTACCTTGTGCTATAGAGGAAACATCAGCACTAAGAAGTGATGCATCTGTTGATGTTGAGGATGAAGTTGATGGTGTAGCTGGGAAAATAATTGAAAAAAAAATCTGAAATTATCTGTGAAGTCCGTTTTACCATTTCACTGTTAGCATATTGAAAGAGGTCACTATTAACAGCTCAGCTCAGTGAGAGAAATTCACTCTACCTTCATCAGTGGAGGAATCCTTAGGAAGAGCCTGAGGGCTGAGACATTTAAGCAAAGCACCTTGAGGGAGAAAGAAAAGATGGTAACACTTTATAATAACAATCATTAATAGATGGTAAATTGATAGTTAATTAATCTTTAGTTAATTGTTATTTAACTGTTAGCAAACAGTCTTTTTACTGTTAACAAACAATGAAATTCTAATTAAATGTTTACTAATTATTAGTAGTGCTGTAAATTAACAGTTTATTGTAACAAATATTATATCTATCATATAATATATTAGGTATCGGGTAATGATTAAACATTTTTTGTAAACCTTTAAGAAACCATTTTTAAAACATCTATAAACATTACATAGATATACGGACCAGATATTCCTAACACTTTGTTAAGGGTTACTAATGCTTAAAAACATCCCAAGCTAATGTTTGATGCACTGAATATATTGTGTGGTTTTCCTAACCCCCATTTGGTAAATATCACGGTAGAATAGTTAGTATAGCATGCTAACGTTATGCCACTTTCATCAAAACCTATTACAAAGCTATAGCAATGTCATGTCATTAAATACGATAAACAGTGATTCTGGAACAGATCTGCGTCTTCCTTATCCCGTTAAAAAACATAATACAGTAGTATGTAACCATATTCCGTCCGTTCGGAAAAAAAGTTGTACTAACTGTTCGTTACAAGCAGCATTTGCCGTCAGTCAGGTTACAGGTAACATTAGCTAACATAAACATATTTTTGCTAGCCTACCTGCTGCAAAATTACACCAAGACAAGTAGAGCTATTTCATCCAGTGTAATTTATCACTTACCACTATCTTGTTTTTTCTTATCCTCCTCTTCCTTTCTCTTCTTCCTTTTCTGGCTTCCTGAAGCATAATTCCTCGTCATGATGACTGCCGACCTTGCTGCCGACGGAGGTTTTGTTTTTGCCGGCAGCAGAGATCAGGAGAGGGGCCCCTTGAGGGGGATTCCGATCACAGTGTCATTGCACTTTACTGCATTGACTATCAAAGGGGCGCTCACAGTTTGTCGTTGCATTTTGTTCTTAACCAGTCGTTGTCTTGGGGCCCCAGGCCGGCTCGGGGCCCCAAGCAATTGCTTGGTTTGCTTGCCTTGTCGCGACGGGCCTGACAACAGTGAACCGGACTGTCCAGCTACCAGGACTGCTAGCCTTCCGACAATCCGAGCTAGAGATGCTCTGTATGAAGGTGAGCTGTGTTAACACGGACTCGTGCAGAAATGGGGTGATTTGTATCCAACTAACTGCTAACCGCTGGAGTTTGTGACTGTTACATGGCGACCATTCGACATTCCACGCTAATTCACGGCTGTGTTTATACTCAGTGTTTACAGCCCACCAAGCCTAATGCTAGTATGCGTTAGCTGAACTTTACGGAGCCTATAATGTGTGTGTACTAAATGTAGCCTGTTTCGTATGTCGTTATTATATAATGTAGTTTTTATATATTTTAAATGTGTAACACCACTTGAGCCACGATGAAACGTTGTTTTGTGTATATGGTTGAAATAACAATAAAACACATTGAGTTGAGTCGAATGCCTCACTGTCTGTCTGTCAAGCGGTAGGCGTGGCTTGGGAGTGGACTCAAAGCAGCGAAGCGAAGTGCATTCTGGGATTTGGTGTTTTTCATCCATATGAGCCAAAAACACATTTTCTGGCTTTTCTCGGCCTAGAAGGCACCAATTAAATTTTTCTTTTCACATTTCTGCTACATAAGTGACCCAATTTAAAGATATATTAGGCTTTCCAGCGGTGAAGTATCCCTTTAAGCTCTGTACGTTGCTCCACCTGGAATGTTAATGGTATGGAGAATCCCATCACGAGGAGGAAGGTTATGTTAAATTTTAACATGTGATATTTTTGCAAGAAACGCAAGTTGATTGTGGAATCTTAAAAATTGTGTGGAGGATGGGTAGGATATGTGTTATGGTTTTGGGGTTTTTGTCTTATTTTGGTAGTCTGTTTTGTATTTAGTTTCCTGTTTTATTTTGAAGTCTGGTTTTTCTCCCTAGTCTTGTCTGGTTTTACTTCCTGTCTTTTGGTTTTTCCCGCTCTTGTGATTGTCTGATGTTTTCCACCTGTTTTCCCAGCCCTTTGCCTGGTTCCGGTCCAGCAGTCCCTTTGCCTGGTTCCGGTCCAGCAGTCCCTTTGCCTGGTTCCGGTCCAGCAGTCCCTTCGCCTGGTTCCGGTCCGGTTGACTCGTCGCCTGTCTCCAGTCCGGCTGACTCGTCGCCTTTCTCCAGTCCGGCTTACTCGTCGCCTGTCTCCAGTCCGACTAACTTGTCTGGCTCCCCAGCTGGCCCTTCGCCTGCCTGGCCTCGGAGGGGATGTCGCCTTCGCCGCCGGCCCCCAGAGGGATGTCGCCTTCGCCGCCGGCCCCCAGAGGGATGTCGCCTTCGCCGCCGGCCCCCAGAGGGATGTCGCCTTCGCCGCCGGCCCCCAGAGGGATGTCGCTTTCGCCGCCGGCCCCCAGAGGGATGTCGCCTTCGCCGCCGGCCCCCAGAGGGATATCGCCTTCGCCACCGGCCCCCAGAGGGATATCGCCTTCGCCGCCGGCCCCCAGAGGGATATCGCCTTCGCTGCAGGCCGCCTCGGAGCCCTCGACGTCCTGCTCGGCCGTCTGAGGGGTTTCGCCGTCGCTGCAGGCCGCCTCGGAGCCTTCGACGTCCTGCTCGGCCGTCTGAGGGGTTTCGCCGTCGCTGCAGGCCGCCTCGGAGCCCTCGACGTCCTGCTCGGCCGCCTGAGGGGCTCCACCTTCGCTGTCCAGTTCGGCCACCTGAGGGTTACCGCCTTCGCTGCAGGCCGCCTCGGAGCCCTCGACGTCCTGCTCGGCCGCCTGAGGGGCGTTGTTTAGCCATAGAGCCTTTAGCAGCAGCCATTGGGGGGGGGGGGGGGGAGAGAATAACTTCGAAGGTGTTAGGGTATGAGGTGTAGTGCACAAACTTATGCTTTATGCGGATGACATATTACTTTTTGTGTCCGAACCTAACAAATCAATACCCTGTCTACTGGGAATCATTGACATCGTCAATCAGGTTATAGGGTAAATTGGTCCGAGTAACAAGCGTTACCTTAAACAGCTCAGTGCCCCGTAACAGCCTTCCAATAGGGTGCATTTCAGTGGGCAAAGCAAGGTATCGTACATGGGTATCTTATTCCCTCCCTGGTTAAAATACCTAGTTAGTTAATTTGGATCCATTATTTAATAAAATCTATTTTGATATATAGACGGGCGACTCTCAATCTCTCATTAGCGGGGAAGGTCAATGGTTTTAAAATGGTTTGTGTTCCCAAGCTGAATTACCTTATCTAATATCTTCCT
>CM042447.1:24728106-24730606 GCA_023631565.1 Gymnocephalus cernua
AGCAAACTCCACAACACTGTCCACAAGAAAAGCACTGGCCAGGTGTGTATGTGGCTTGATGGTGAAAGCACGCTGGGACAGGTTCATCACTCTGACAGGGGCCGAACCTCTCTTAACATCAACAAGAACTTTGGCAACCAAGAGGTTCTGAGAGAGTTGTAAGGAGGGGTGACCTTCAATCAGGGCTGTGTAAGTCTTTCTCTGTGGGCCGGCGTTAATATTGCACAGTCCATTTGCTTTCCTGCAGGGATGCGAATCCTACGGCCAGTATACACAGCAAGGCCCACCATGTCATCTGTTTTACTTTGTTCAGTGCCTTCAACCTCCTGTAGAGCCGCATACCATTCTGGATGGCTTTCTTTGATCCAATGGAGAAACTGCTGGCCAAAGGATGCTTGGAGGTAGATTCTGGAGGCCCGAATGACATTGGTCCCTACAAGCAGAGGGACGGAGAAGCGATATTCAGAATCCGGAACAACAAAAGCTGGTACATCCTTGAACTCTTTTCCCAGCACTTTCAGTCGGATGCGAAGGACACCATAGTGGGGCACCCTTTGACCTCCAGCCCCCTCTATGGGTATTTTGGAGGGCTGTAGCTTTTGATGTTTAAGGGTGGGGTGGCTCCGCCAGTATCTATGGGTAATACTGGTTACTTGAGATCCAGAGTCAATGAGCGCCCTGCACTTCGTTCCATTGACTTCCACCTCCCCCTCGTTCCTGGGACCCACTAAGGGAGGGTCTTCTTCATCGCTGGCCTTTTCATCCTCCACTGGGGGACCTTGTTGCATGCCCATGGTTGCCCCGGTTACCATGGGCTCTAGGCGTTTAAATTCTGGGATGACTGAGGCGTGCTTCCCTCCACAGGAGTCACCGGCTGGGTCTGCAGGTTGGGATTTGGAAAAGCTGCTCTGCAGACCCAAGCTATATGTCCTTGCTTCCCACACCTGTAGCATGTGACATTAGAAGCCAGAATGACATTTCCTGCAGAGTCCTTATTGGAGAAGCAGGGGGTGGAGTAGAGATCCTTGATTCTAGGCGACACAGCTTGGCCATGTGTTCCTCTTGGTTAAGGGCTAGCTTCTTGACCATCTCAGTCAACTCTGTTAATTCTGATGCATGTTTTGTTCTATCTGCCTTCGCTCTTCCACTAGGCTCTGGTGTAACATGTATCTGCGCATATGTCTTCTTTGATTTATGTTGTGACTGGAACTTTTTACTTTCCCTTGAGAGATTTTGTAGCTCAACCTGCAGCTCTCTGAAGCTTAAGAGAATGAACTTCATCGGTAAAATTCTTGCATTCACCTCGTCATTGAGTCCTCTTAGGAACTGCCTGGTGAGTTTACTGTCGCAATCAGGAAAAGGCATGTACCCCCTTTGACTCTCTTCCACAGCTCGCAATGTCACCTCCAGTCTTATAGCATAAGAGCAAGCAGGCTCTCCTGGTCTTTGGCTGCACTCATAGAAATCGGCCAGTGGATCTAAAGTGCCTCGTGCTTCACTGTATTCTGCCCTTAGTTCCTCAAATGCATTCTCTGGGGTCTGTTCATGTGGGGTAAGTTCAGCACCAGTTTTCTGGCTTCACCACTCAGGTGTCTCACAACCGTGGTAAAGCGGAGAGGGGTGGGCAGCGCTATGGCCTCCAGGAGATACTGCATGTCACGTATCCAGTCATCAACAAGCATCTTGCTATCCGCATTACCAGTAAACACCTGCACATTCTTTACTTGATGTATCTGCATGAAGCCACCATAAGTCATCTGTGGGAGACCTGGGTTAGCTGTGGCAATAACTGGAGTCTTTAGGGGTGGGTGCCTGTGCTAGATGGAGGATTGAGGTGGAGGCATGGTGTGCGAGTGGTCACCAGTATACACAATGGTTTGATGGTGTGGTGTAGGTAGATTCCCTGGATTGGGGGCTTGCGGAGGGACTGTGTGGCTAAAGGCTGCATTCAGGGGCCTGGGCATGGTTGTGTTGGGCCCCCATGTTCTGGTGGCTGGTTGGTGCATGAGGGTTGCTTCTCCAGGCTCTTGGGAGTAGCGAACAGGGGCTGGTGCTGTAAACCTCTGGGGGAACGGTCCAACAGAAGGGGGCTTAGTTATAGTGTTCATTGATTGTGGTGTTTGAAACCTTAGCACAGGGCCCTGGGTCAGGGGTGTAGACAGTGAATAGCCAGTATAACCTTGGGGACTAGGCTTCATGTCCGGTGTCGAGTGATAGGGAGCAGCTTGATGCTTCAAGGAGGGCTGCAGCACAGTTTGCCTTTCCGGTAAGATGGGTTGGTGGAAGCTACGAGAGGACAGTGGGGTTGGGGCCCAGTGGCTACTAGCTTGGGGTGGGGCAGCAGTGCCCATCATAGTCTGCACTGCTGGCTGGGGCGCAGGAGCATCAATTGGGGGAGTGATAGCTGGCAAGCTGTAATCTGACCCATTTGTCTGGTGTCTTGCACCTGCAACAACATTAAAACTGGAAGGCTGCATGACTTGATTAATGTAAGGTGAGA